>LPNX010763074.1:155864-180046 GCA_001517045.1 Pseudotsuga menziesii
CAGTAGATACATCATGCATACACCATCTAGTGATGCTCGTGGTAGCACATCACTACCTGGGATACTCTATGTATCACTCTACTAAACCGACCTAGTACTCCCGATGTAGGTCTCTGATGCCTTAGAGGGAGGTCAACAATGGAAGCATCAGGGATGTCTAAGTTCAACCTCTCCAATTTTTCCTCTAACTCCCTAGTCACATCATCACCCTGCAGTACAAATCGGGCTCCGGCTCGTCTATCCAATGGGGAAGCTCCCCCAAGTCGTGCTACTCCAACATCTACATGAAAATGTTCAGGTCTCATTACTTAACATAAAAAATATAAAACATTAAAAAACATAAAAAAAATTATTTCCATTTTTAGGGTTTCTTGCTTCTTACCAATGTCGCCCCACTGTCCACCAGGTGGGAGCGGTAGGTCAAGGTCTCCGCTGAAGTCCATACCTGCATAAGCATAATCATGCACCATGAGGATCTGATCTCTGAGCCATCTGAAGAACAGGTCACCGAACTTCACCTTCCTCCTGCCCGCTCCAATACGGGCCATAATCCTGACCCACCTCTGCATGCGAGGGTCCCATGCTCTCAGCTCTGTGAAGAGCACCTGGGGTCTAATCTATTGTACCCACTCAAAGAAGAAGCAAGATAGAATGGAACCAAAACTGAACTGCTTCAGTTCCCCCCAACACTTAGTCAGTTGATCCTTGAATATCGGAAGCAGGGCTTCCGCCCAGTTGAATACTATAGGTACCATGGCCTCTATGGCATATAGAATGTGTGCCCTAGAATCCTAGTGCACTCCTTGAATTCCATCCACTCTCTGCATCATAAACAAGAAATTCCATAGAGGTCCATCCATCACTGCCTTTATGGGGATTTTCTTGCCCGATGTCCTCTTCCCTAGGATACAGTGACGGTTTATCAACTCTTGTGTGGTAATATCCCCTCCTCGGGAACCTGTCAGCGAGATGGGGGCACCCCGTCTCGAAATTCCAGTGAAGAAGTAGATATCCTATACCTCTACTGTCATAATATGAGCCCCAACCTCAAAGTGTTGTTGCTCTAGATTCCACATCCGGAGTATATGCTCAAGCAACCGCTCATGTGATACCATACTGGGAGTCTAGAATAATTTTAGGAGTCCACAGTCTCGTAATGTGGCTATGCATCCCGCATTCCTTTCGGTGAAAGCGTCATCATTATCATGTTGCATTTCCTTCCATATCACCATTTTTTATCAGCAAGAGGCTACCAAAAACAATCATAACACCTATTAGAATCATTCTTAATCATTCAAATCCAAAGAAATGATCTAGTTTTGCTTGTGTTAACAATTTTACATATTCACGGTCGGCACTGCCTATGCACCGTTGAATAGGCAGTGGCACTGCATGTGCGCTTTGTTTTCACCGCAGTTCTAGTGAGGTAACGCGTATCCCGCAAGGGATAAGCACGGTGCCCGTTCCCATGGTTTTAGGGCTTGCCATACAGGCCCAAAACACCATCCAAAATCAAAATTGAGACTATGAAAAGGAAGAGTAGGGTTTGAACTATTACCTAGAACTGACGATGCTCGAATCCGACGATGAAAACTCCCGATATCAGCAACTGAATATCTGGCCAGGAAAGTGCTCCAAATGCTCTCCACTGTGGGTAAATAGTAAAATGATTTGATTTTTCACTATTTACATGGATTTTATACACATTTTTGGGTTTGACATGCTATAGTTTTGATTTAAAATCACTTATTATAAATTTATCTGTCGTAATCCCTTAATGTTAGTTTTTGGGACATTTAACACTTGTTTTGAGTCATTGCAGGATAGAAGAATAGTAGCAGTAAAGTCTTGGGAGTTCGTTTTTTACTTTTTTGTACTACCATAAAATAGAAAAAATCATTGAGCGTTTATTACAACACTTTGTTCACGCTCTCGAAACTTAGTATCAAATATCCAAGTCCGTTTCTGATTCTTTTTAGGCTCGTAAAATCCCTCATAGTGAAAAGAGACCTAATTGAATATTCTTTAAACTCTTTTCGGGCTCTTTAAACACAAAAAGATCGTCGAGCGATCTTGTCTTCTTCACGCTTATTAAATCATTTGAAGAGTTGTCTCTCCGACAGTAGGTTATCTCTTTTTCGATTCGGATGGACTATTTATGAAAAAGGAACACTCCAGCCAATCATGACTGGAAGAGTTCTCTAAGGTGTGATTTTACACTTTTTCGGGCCTTAGGGACTAAATCATACGAAAAAGGACCCTTTGGAGTCTTCTTCCGTGGTCATTCAGACTCTCTAAACATGAATGATACCGAGTTTTCTTTCATTGGACTCGTTAAATTAAACATTGAGAGCCCATTTTTTGGAATGAACCCATCCTCTCTTAGGTTCATAAAACAAATGAATTTGGACTTGTCTTCGGACAAGCTATACCGAGTGTTTGTTACCCTCTTCGAACTCGTAAAAATGGAAAGAGGCACTCATCAATCATGATGGGGAAAATGGGAAGGGAATCATTTTTGCAAGTAAATGGCAGTAGTTTGTCGTTACCTTTGAACATAGCACTTGTCTACATATCATTTCATTCAATTGGGTATTTAGCCGATCTTTGTGACAATCCACTTTCATGAGTCATGCCACTCGTTTGAGTCTTTCAAAAGAATGCATTGTCCACTGTCGCATTGTGTATTTTTCCCATTTAGTCATGCTGCCAATTGTTTTGTCGTGCTGTCCAATGTTCAAAGGGAAGTTGAAGAATTTTTTTCTCTACAGTCAAAATGGTCTCTGTGTCAGTACTTTTGAGTCAATCCTATGGTTACTACATTCACATCATTCCAGAACTATGTTCTGAGTTTCATGTCGTTGATGTGGGAATCATCATGGCCCTCCTTCGACGATACTATCCCCGTTGACATCAGCTCATCATCCAGGAAATAGTCTTAGAAATAAAAACTTAGTACCTTGAGATCGGTATGCCTTCATGACAGATTCTCTCGCTCTTGACATAGGTTTACATCATTGACCTTTAATCGATAGAATCGACTGGGTGTTCAACATTAGGACATCTATTCACACTCAGTAGATTGTACTAGGGTACCTTGGGAATCATTGGCATCAATGGTTATCTCCCTCACACTTGTTAACGGTTCACATCATTGGCCAGTAATCAAGTGGTTTCTACCATGTTTAACTTCATATCATTGTAATCACAAGGATAGAATCGTACTTTGCAGAAGATGAGACGAAGACCCTGGGTATTTGTTTAAAGCACTCATTGCTTTCCCCAGGTTGCGATGGAGTTTTGTATATCTAGAATGGATCCATGTTTGTATGGTCGTGGCTATGCTCAAATTTGCGTCTGTGTGATATAGATATATGTTGTATGTCTGGTAGCTATGTCCAAGTTTGAGTCCTCTATCACATGGATCTACGATGTATTCTAGTAGCCATGCTTGTTTATTCCTCCCGTGGATCTGCCTTGTATTGTTCTGCAGCCATGAGTTGGTTAATTTTGTCTATATGGGTCAAAAATATTGATGTACTATAGATGCCTACTTGACGACATGCTCCGATCAAGCTGACATTTTCACCTCGAAGCGACAACTTGTTCTCTCAAAGCTCTCATTTATCATATCCCTCTAAGACTCATGCTTTGGGGGGCATTCTGTTATACCAAAATCCTGTCACCACCATGTGATAAGACCTTTGACTTACATACTTGCCCTTAATCTCAGCACTTGGAGTGGAAACCCATGTTATTTGTCAATTCTACATGAAAATACTCAGCACCATGCTTTCCCTACGAACCATGAGCGGTACCTTGCTCGCACCACCTTCATCCTGTTTTCCATAAGTAGTGCCACCGCCTGTGACCTTTGGTCCATAACCATTTCTCATCTAAACTGCTCTCTCATAAGAGGAGAAAAGCAGTACCCTGGGTAAAATGGGAAAAAGAGAAGTTTCTCGAGGCTTCTAGATCATGAGCCTCGTGTCCTCCCTTATCCCTATCATTGTGGGTCAATTGAGCTCGAGACCCCCCATCATAGGATATTAGAGACCACCTCATCCACAAATCTCTCAACCATTCCTATCCATTGATCCTTATAAATACAATCTCATGTCCATGGTTGAGGGGGAGAACTATAAATGTATCGTTATGCTATTGGATTGACCACTTGGCCCAAGCCATTGGAGAGCATAGAGAGCAAAGTTGGAGCTTATGGGGATGAAGTGTTTGTCTCATGGAGATGCATGTCGACACTAAGGCTTGATTGGTTGTAAACTTCTCCATACATATTAATGCAAAGCTGATTTCCGTCCCACATTACTGTTGTTTTGATTTCACATGTGCATGTTGTTAGATTCCTTAGTCAATAACATGGATAAGTATATGATTTTCTCGTAGATTTGATGTGTTTGCATGTTTGATCTATTTGTAGGTACACAGGTTCACTATCGAAGCAGCATTCCAGGTGTCTACGACATCCAGGGAAGGTCTTCATCCTTTTTGGTTCACTCATTTGTTCTGGATCTAAACCATTCAAACCAGAGGAACAGCTTCTATCCGCAGAAGGTGAAATATTCCTGGTTACAAAAGAGAGATTTACATTCAAGTATATCAGTCATATAGGGAGAGAATATATTGTTGTGTCCTTTTGTTCTAGACTTGCACCATGAAATCTAGGGGAACAAATTGTTTCCACACTGATTGAAATATTCCCGGTAATAATTTCTCAAAGAAAAATCAAAATCTTTTGAGAAGTTTAAAAATTTTAAAGAGAAAGTTGAGAATGAAACAAATTTGAAAATCAAATGTCTAAGATAAAATAATGGAGTTTAATTCACTTCAAATGAATTCAATGAGTTTTGTGAAACCCATGGAATTAAAAGACAGATTTCAGCCCCGAAGACTCCTCGGCAAAATGGCGTTGTGGAAAGAAAAAAACAGAACAGTCCAAGAAGCTACCAAAACTATGTTAAATGAAGAAAAAAATACTTAATGTGTATTGGAGGGAAGCATTATATACATAATTTTATATAGTAAACAGAGGACATATCAGATTTAATAATGACAAAAACCCTTACCAACTATGGTATGGAATACCTGCCTCATTCAAATATTTCAGAGTGTTTTGTAGCAAATGCTACATAAAACGAAATGAAGATGATCTTGGTAAGTTTGATTCTAGAACTAATGAAGGAATATTTTTAGGATACTCATCCACCAAGAAAGCATATATATGTTACAATCAAAGGCTACAAAAAATCATACAAAGTGCAGATGTAAGAGTGGATGACATAAAACCAAGAAGAATAAAAAGCCAAGATTTTTTATGAAGACTTGAAAAAGAATGAAGGAGTTTATGATGAATAAGAAGAAGAAAAATAAAAAGTATAGAAAGAGGAATCACATGAAAATGAGAATGAATACTCTCCAAGATAAAAATAAAAAAACAAAAAACAAAAAAAACAAAGACACCATCTAGGTTGGTTTAGAAGAATCATCTTGAGACACAAATCATAGGTGACAAATATGTTGGAGTTAGTACAAGAAGAAAACTATTGTTTAGTGAACAATCCTTACTATCAGTGGTTGAACCTAATAAATTTGTAGAAGTCAGAAAATATGATGATTGGATCAAAGCAATGAATGAAGAGTTGGATCAATTGAGAAGAACCAAACGTGGGAACTAGTTCCAAGACCTGGAAATAAGAATACTGTAGGAACCAAGTGGGTCTTTAAAAACAAGTTCAATAAAGATGGAAAAGTGATAGGAAGAAAAGAAATATTAGTGTGTAAAGATATGCTCAAGTGGAGGGCATTGACTTTGAATAAACCTTTGCACCTGTAGCAAGACTTGACGCAATCAGAATGTTTTTGGCATTTCCATGTTATAAAACTTCAAAGTATATCAAATGGGTTTCAAGTATGCACTTTTGAATGGGAAACTAGAAGAGGAAGTCTATATTGAACAAACTAAAGGCTTCCTCTTGTTATAAAATGGATACTATGTTTGCAAACTAAAAAATCCACTCTATGGTCTCAAGCAATCCCCAAGAGCATGGTTTTCAAGGATAGATAACTAATGGAAGAAACAAGGATATAAAAGAGGTTCCACTGATAGTAACTACATAAAGATCGAAGATAAGAATATGATAATTTTTGTTGATTATGTGGATGATATCATATTTGGAAGCAATCTAAAAATACTAAATGTAAAGTTTGCTTCTGAAATGAAGAAGGAATTTGAAATGTCAATGTTGGGTGAATTAACATTCTTCCGAGGATTACAAGTTTATCAATCAGACAAAGGAATCTTCATTTCTCAAACCAAGTACATCAAAGATATCCTTAATAATTTTAAGATGGAAGACTCCAAGCCTATTATTACTCCTATGATCACTGGTTGTAAGTTAAGCAAGAATGATGAATCCTTGGAAGTGGTTCATACCATGTATAGATATATGATAGGCAACCTGTTATATGTGATAGCTACAAGGACATATGTGATGCAAGATGCAGGATTGGTTGCTAGATTCCAGTCAACCCCCAAAGAAACACATGTGACAGCACTAAAAAGAATTTTCATATATTTGAAAGGTACTATGGAGTACGGTTTATGGTATCCAAAAATTAAATACTTCACTTTAAAAGCATTCACTAATGCATATTGGGAAGGAAGCATTGATGACAAAATGAGTACCAATGGAACAACATTCTTTTTGGGAGATTTATTGTTATCATGGTTAGGCAAGAAACAAACCTCCATTCCACTATCTACAACAGAAGTTGAATATATTGTTGTTGTATCATGTTGTTTCACTCAAGTCATTTGGATGAAGGAGACAACGGAATACTTTCTTATGAAGTATGAGAACCCAATAGTGATAAATTGTGACAATACCAGTGCCATAAACATATCAAAAAATCATGTTGTGCAATCCAAGACAAAGCACATTTTCAATAAAATATCACTTTCTAAGCGACCAAGTGTCACAAAAGGTTATCAAATTGGAATATGTAGATACAAAAGAATAGGTGGTCAATATATTCACTAAGCCAGTACCCAAAGAATCATTTGAGAATCTTAGACATAAGTTGGGAGTAATCACCTTACAACAAATAAAAAGGAGAAAAAACATCATGTCAGGGGGAGATATGTTGACAAGGGGAGCTGCTAGAAAGAAATTTGTCATTGTTGTCAAAGCGGGAGAAAATTTGTCTAAAAGAGAAAATGTTGCCATCAATGCCAAAGGGGAAAAATGTTGATTAAATTGGCATTGTTGTCAACATAAGATCATAAGGTAATATTGATGAAATAGTCCAAACATATTGATCCAAAATAACACAGTTGGCTAAGCGAAGTCGGAAGCATTATAACGCTAAGTTTCTTTGAAGAGAAGATTTGGACGGTCCAGATAATAAGGGAGAGAAAGATCAATGGTCTAGATTAGTCTCCGCAATACCAAGGTGCAAGCTTGTTAAAGTTGTGGGAAGACTATTGTGAAAGATATTTGAATAAGTTATTTTTATAAAATTATAAAAAACTGATACACAATCCCAACCCGACTACGGAAAGGACGTTGCGGCCGCAAAATAGAGGAAGTCGGTTTTTGAAATTTGGGAAATGGTCACCGGCAATCTGCAATTGCGGAAAGATAATTGTGGAAAATATTTGTAGAATTCATTTATGAAAATTTTTAAATGCACACCCGCAATACGCAATTCGCAATTGTGGAAATTTAATTAAAGAAGGAATTTGTGGAACCCTGTTTTGAAAAATTTAAAAGGCATTCCAACAATCTGCAACTCGCAATTGCGGAAGGAGTTTGAGGAAAGGTAATTGTAGAAAGGTAATTGTGGAAGTGGAAAGAATGTTGTGCAAATATAGTTCTGGAAAGGAAATTGTGGAAAGATTTGTTTTCCAGAAATATAGTTGTGGAAAGGAAATTACAAAAGTTTTTTTATGAAGAATCACGATGAATATATTTGTTTGTTAGATGAAGAATATTAAGTTGGTTTTAATAATCATAAAAAGAGTTATAAGAAGGGATGTGACTATATTATCTAAAACATAAGAAGAATTAATTAAACATAGAAATATGGAAACATGTTTGATGAAGAGGCACGATGTGTTTGATAAACAAGCACGACTCCATATTGAAAGGGCGCAACCCAGAATGAAGAGATATGTTTGTAAGATAGATGTGTGATTTTAAAGTTATTTATATGCAACATTTTGAGTTGAGGAAAGATGTATCTGTAGTCTAGATATACGTATAAGCAACATAAAGCAAATACCAAGGAAGTGATGAGTAAATAGTGACAAAATTAAATAAATAAGAAGGTCTGGAAATATAATAAAAAATAATAGGGTGGCAGGGTGGTGCTAGGGCAGGCTATAGACCTACAAGGGTGTTGTAGCATCCTTTCAGTAGAAACTGATAAAACAAGGGGTCGTAGCCTCCTTCCAGTAGTAGTTGTTAAATAAGGTGTTGTAGCATCCTTGTCTATTGTAGTAGGAAGAAACCAGGGTGTTGTAGCATCCTTGTCTATAGTAGCAGGAAGAAACTATTTGTAAATATATTTTTTCAGTAATAGGAAGTATTGGTGGTTTCCTAATTGGGCTTCTACGATAAATTTTTGTTCTCTGTATCTTGTTGATTATGTTTGTCATTTATTATTATAAAAAGGGTTAATAATGTTAAAATTTAACAATACTGGTTCACCCCCCTCTCAGTATTGTCCAATATTATAACACTTAAGACTTACCAAGAGTAAAGCATATTCCAACCTTTACTTAAGGGGCTGAAGGAGAAATACCAGTGGTACTCCTGCTATATGTCAATGAGCTATTTTTTATAGGAGAGAATGAACTCATTATAGATGCAAAGAGGAGTATTTTCGCTGAGTTCAATATGAAAGACCTAGGGATGATGCATTTGTTAGAATAATCAACCCATAGTTAGCTACCTTAGACATTAATTAATCCATTTTTGTCTTATTTGCCTAGTTTCCATATTCCACTCTATGCAAGTTGTCCTCCACATGTCCTAGATGGTCAAACTTGCTAAAACTGAGTCATGGAGCACTTGGGAAACCTCCTGGAATCAATTCTTCTTTATTCCTAAACCTCCATAGCACATATCTGTTTTTTCTGCTTTATTGTTGCTTTTATTAAGTTTTAAGGCAATTGGGAAAGTATGACTAGGTGAATTTGACTTCTTTTTCCCTCATCATCCTCCTCTATTTTCTCCTAATAAAAGCATGTATGAGTTTTCCTTCCATCACCTATTAGCTTGCCTAATTGATTTTGCCAATTCGTGAGCTCCTGGGAAGATTTGGAAACTGCTTTATGCACCTATGGGGGACTTGAGTAGATTTAGTAAGCCTTCTTTTGAATAATTAGAATGGCATCCCAATGCATTCAAATATCTCATGTAATTATTTATTGTGGCAGCATATGACTTCACAAGGTTGGATATTGTACACTTATTCAATACAGATTAGTGTTCTGCTCCATATTCAGTCTCCTTTGTGTGTAATTTGCATGTGTAATATGAAATTTTTGTGAGTGTAATTGTTCTAACACCTGGGTTCAATTTCCACATGGTATCAGAGCCTTTGTATATCAATTTATTTCCTTCCATATTGTTATTGTAGGTTCGACATCATTGACTCGGAGCATTCTGCTGACTGAAGGGACAATTTCTGAGCTATGGATCAATCTCAGAAGATCATCTTGACTCCATTTAATTTATTTGAATGGAAAGCAGAGATGGAGATACTGTTGAGAGAGAAAGGCCTCTACAGAGTGATTATGGAAACAAAATCAGATCCCAATGCAGCTACAAAGAAAATTAAATGGCACAACATGAGGGATGAGGCCTATGGTCTCCTGTGTCTGAGCATATCCAGAGACCTCCTTTTCCATCTTGATGAATTGACATCACCAAATGAAGTATGGGAGAATCTTATTGAGATTTTTGGTAAAATAGATGAGATGAGAGGACATCAAATTGAGAATGAATTGATCTCCTTGAGTCCCGGCAGCATCAAATCCCTGCAACTCTACTTTTCCAAGTTTAAAGCCCTTGTTTTGCAGCTAAAACAGTGTGGAATTGAAAAGATGGAGGAGCAACTAGTTTTGGCCATACTCTCGAAGCTTGGCCCTGACTATTCAGTGTTTTTTTTTACCTTCCATGCCACCAAGTTGACAACTCGAGCCTGGAATATGCCTAAACTTGTAGAGTTCATGGAATCTCTCACACAAGAACAATATAAACTGGTGATGATGGGCACCATCAAACCTTCCAAAGACCAAGCTCTGGTTGCTGGAGATTCGAGGGTGGATTCAAAAGGAAAGAAGAAAGCTAAGTAGGCACCTAAGCAAAAGAGAGACAAGAACAAGTCTCCAAAGGAGCCCCATGGTTTCAAGAAGAACCCCCAAAAGAAGAATAACAAAGGAGAAATGAGCAAGTGCGCATACTATAGTAAGGGAAATCATCCTGAAAGCTCCTGCAAGAAGAAGCAAATTGACATGCTGACCCAACTCCTGGAGAAGAATGGCATCTCCCTTCTTGATAGCTCAAAGAAGAGGGAAGGAGGATCAAATTTAGAAGACAGAGAGAGAGTTCATGCATTGGTTGCTGGCACATCAAGCTCACCTAGTTTCATCATTGATTCTGGAGCTTCAAGACATATGGTTTCAACCAAGGAGGCATTCACCTCACTTGAAATGTCGAAAGGTCCACCAATAGTACTGGGAGATGACTCTCTCACTGAAATTTTGGGCAAAGGGAGGATTGATCTTGACCATGGTAAGTTCAGCAACGTATTGTATGTTCCAGGTCTTTCCTCTAACCTCTTGTCAGTGTATCAGATGACCCACATAGGGTCTCCAAAGAAGGTGATATTCTCCCCTGATGAAGTTGAGATCACAAAGATCTCAAGTGGTAAAGTCATTGCAAAAGGAGTTGCAAATCACACTTCGAAGGTATACATGTTCTCACATTTCCTACCCTACTCAAACCCTTCTGCTCTTCTTATTCATGCTAATGAGGCAAGCAAGCTTTGGCATGAAATATTTGGCCATCTTAACTATAAGTATCTTTCTGATCTTAGTGAAAAAGAAATGTTCATAGGGTTACCAAAGATTAATTTTTCCAAAGAAGTCTGTCAAGGTTGCATCTTAGGAAAACACCCAGAGCATAAATTTGAGAAAGCTAGTCATGAGAGAACCTCTGCACCTCTTGAGTTGATCCACAGTGATGTTTCCAGCCCATTTCCTCATATGTCAATGAGTCAGGCTAAATATGCATTGAAATTCATAGATGACTTTTCCAAGTACTGCTGGGTTTACTTCCTGAAGCATAAGTCTGAAGTTTTTGGCCTCTTCAAAGTCTTTAAGGCTTTGGTTGAAAACCAGTCTGGGAGGAAACTCAAGGTCCTCAGATATGACAATGGTGGTGAGTATGTCAAGTCTAAGTTCAATCAATATTGTGCAGATACAGGTATTCAGATGCAGCATTCTATCCCTTACACACCACAGCAAAATGGTGTTGCTGAGAGGAAGAATAGATCACTGAAAGAGATGGCAACCTGCATGATGGAGGCTAAGACTTTGCCACCAAAGTTTTGGGCCGAAGCTACAAACTGTGCAGCCTATATACAGAATAGGGTTCCTCATAAATATATTGATGGTATGACTCCTTTCGAAGCATGGAGTGGGCACAAGCCAGATGTGACCCATTTCAGGATTTTTGGCTCAAGGGCTTGGGCTAGAATTCCAACAGAAAAGAGGAAGGCTTTGCAGCCCCAAAGCCAAGAGTGTCTATTTGTTAGGTACTCTAAACATTAAAAATGGTACAAGCTGATAAATTTTAGCACAAACAAATCCTTCATTGAAAGGAGTTTTCAGTTCCAAGAAGAGCCTTTAGCAGCAGTTGAAGTTGGAGAGTCTTCTTCACCACCAGAACCACTGAATGTAAGTGAAGAGATAAATGAGTTTGCTGATTCTGATATGTATAATAATGATGATTTAATTTCATATCCTAACATTCCTACAATACCAAAATGGGCATCAAATACCATTCATGCATCTGGAGAACTAGCTGGAAATCCTAGTGATTCTAGGAGGACTATATCTCAGTTTGAGAGTGCCCTGTGTATGAAAGACCCTTTGTTTGCAGAGAAATGCTATCTGATGATTGAATCAGACCCACAAACATTTGAATATGCAGCACATGATCCAATATGGAAAACAGCCATGAAAGAAGAATTCAGCTCACTCCAGAAGAACAACACTTGGGAGCTGGTTGATCTTCCCCCAGGGAGGAAGCTAGTTCAATGTAAGTGGGTTTTCAAAACTAAGTTTGATTCTAATGGTTCAAATTTGAAATATAATGCAATATTTGTAGCCAAGGGATACTCAAAGGTACATGGTATATACTACAATGAGACTTTTGCACCAGTGGCAAAGATGGACTCCATCAGGCTAGCCTTAGCCACTGCAGCTTCAAAGCAGTGGGAAGTACATCACATGGATGTGAAGTGTGATTTATTGAATGGATATATTACTGAATAGATTTACATGCAGCAGCCTCAAGGATTTGTTACTAATACATCTCGTGTGTGCATGCTAAAGAAATCATTGTATGGGCTTAAGCAAGGCCCCAGGGCTTGCTTGGTATGCCAAGATTAATGGCTTTCTGCTATCATTGAGTTTTGTTCGATGCAAGTCTGATCCTAATGTTTATTTGAATCTGATTCATGGTTCTTTTATGATTATTTTCTTGTATGTGGATGACCTTCTCATTAGAGGAAGATCAAAGGATGAAATTGCCTCCTTAAAGGATGCAATGAAGCATGCATTTTCTATGACTAATTTAGGGTTATTGAACCAATTCTTGGGTCTCGAGATTGCTCAAACCAAACATGGAATAAAATTAAATCAGTACTAGTATGATTTGGATTTGCTGAACAATTTCAAAATGAAATATTGCAAGCCAAGAAAGACTCCCTTCCTTTCAGGAGTTAAGCTTGAAGAAGCAGGTTCTTCTCCTATGGTAAATAATACACTATATAGGCAACTGATTGGGTATTTGTTGTACCTTACACATACTCAACCTGATATTTATTATGCAGTAAGTGTGGCTTCAAGATACATGGATTAGACTCATGAGATCCATTGGAGAGAAACCAAAAGGATCCTTAACTTTGTTCAGGGAACAAGGACTCATGGGATATTCTACAAAGCTAAATCTGATCTTGATTTGATTGGGTTTACTGACAGTGATTGGGCAGGTGACAACACAGATCGAAAGTCAACATCAAGATATGTGTTCATGCTTGCTAAAGGACCAATTAGCTGGTCAAGCAAGAAACAAAGTGTCGTTGCACTCTCATCTACAGAAGCAGAGTACAGAGGAGTTGTAAATGCAGCAACTCAATGTTTATGGTTGCAGGAGTTACTTAGTGAGTGTGGCTTAGAATCAGAATACTCAACTACTATCTATTGTGATAATCAGAGTACCATTTGAATCTACAATGATCCAGTTTAGAGACAGAGAACCAAACACATTGAGATCCATATGCACTACATCAGATAGCTTGTGCATGATGGCACCATTCACCTACTCTTCTGTTCATCTTCAGAACAAGTAGCAGACATCTTCAACAAAGTTTTTTGTGAGAAGACATTCAACAATATTAAATCACTGTTGGGGATTTTTGATCATGCTGTGAAGCATGATTGATGACAAGATTTTCAAATTTTATTTTACTGTCCATGTTTAAGGGAGGACTTTTCCCACTGGGTTTTTGCCTCTTTCCTTGTTTAAATGGACATGCAGTATGTAAAGGGTGAATAATCCTTGTTTCTAGGCCCTATAATTTTCTGATATTTTACTCATAATTTAGGCTTAAGGGGGGGTGTTAGAATAATCAACCCATATTTAGCTACCTTAGACATTAATTAATCCATTTTTGTCTTATTTGCCTAGTTTCCATATTCCACTCTATGCAAGTCGTCCTCCACGTGTCCTACATGGTCAAACTTGCTAAAACTAAGTCATGGAGCACTTGGGAAACCTCTTGGAATCAATTCTGCTTTATTCCTAAACATCTCTAGCGCATATCTGCTTTTTCTGCTTTATTGCTGATTTTACTGAGTTTTAAGGCAATTGGGAAAGTATGACTAGGTGAAGTTGACTTGTTTTTTTCCCTAATCATCCTCCTCTCTTTTATCCTAATAAAAGCATGTATTAGTTTTCCTTCCATCACCTATTAGCTTTCCTAATTGATTTTTCCAATTTGTGAGCTCCCAGGCAGATTTGGAAACTACTTTATGCACCTATGGGGGATTTGAGTAGATTTAGTAAGCCTACTTTTGACTAATTCGAATGGCATCCCAATGCATTCAAATATCTCATGTAATTATTTATTGTGGCAGCCTATGACTTCACAAGTTTGGATATTGTACACTTATTCAATACATATTAGTGTTCTGCTCCATATTCAGTCTCCTTTGTGTGTAATTTGCATGTGTAATTGGCAATTTTTGTGAGTGTAATTGTTCTAACACCTGGGTTCAATTTCCACAGCATTACTTCTTAGGAATGGAGGTGTGGCAGAGTACAGATGGGATCTTCCTTGGTCAAGGAAAGTATGTCATGGACATTCTAAAGAGATTCAGAATGTTGGAATTCAAGGAGATGGCCACACCTATGGCATCGAAATTGAAGCTACTATGTGATGCTTCATCAGAATTAGTTGATTCGACAATGTAATGAAAGATGATTGGTTTGTTGTTGTACCTGATGAACACGAATCCATACATATGCTATGCTGTGAACACCCTGAGTGAGTTCTTGACGGATCTGAGACATGTTCACCTGATTGCTGCAAAGCATGTATTGAGGTACTTGAAGGGTACATTTGACTATGGGATAAAGTATGAAGTGGATCATAGGATTAACCTAAATGGTTACATTGATTCGAATTTGGTAGGAAGCGCCACTGATAGGAAGAGCACTTCAGGATGTTGTTTCAGTTTGGTATCTGGTATGATCTCTTGGTTTAGCATGAAGCATTCATGCATGGAACTGGGTACAACCAAATTAGAGTATGTTGCATCTTGTTTGGTCGATTATGAGGTAGTATGGATTTAAAATCTACTGTCTGATTTGTTTGATCTCGATTTAGAGGAGAATCATATATTTTTCAACAACTAGAGTTGTGTGAAGTTTTCAGAGAACCCAATGTTCCATGACAAGTCAAAGCATATTGAGATCAAGTAACACTATATCTAATATATGGTGCAAAGTGGAGCATTGAAGCTCCAATACTTGGTGGCAGGCAAGCAGATAGTCGATGTGTTGACCAAGCCATTGGCTAGAGTGAAGTTTGAGTACTTCAAATAGAGACTTGGTGTCATCCATATTGAGGTCCCTAGAAAGAGGGAGTGAAAAGTTCTCACATGGTGGTAGATGCAGGTAGTCCTTGGGACGTAATGCATCATCATGTGCTCCCAAGCTAGAGATGATGAGAGACTAGAAGACGCAGATGCAATAGAGAGAGATCTCGTATGGTGGTAGACGCAAGTATTCCCTAGGACATATTCCGTCCTAACGCACTCCCAAGTTAGAGCTGGTTCTCACACTGTGGTAGACGTGGGTAGTCCTTGGGACATAATGCACTTGGTTTGCTCCTGGAGTGCTCCCATGTTGGAGATGATGAAATGTCCACCAGTCACAAGACACTTGGTGTGTGCCTAGGAGATTCTAGCATGGTCATTGATGTAGGTATTCCTTGGGACATAATGTATCTTGGCATGCTCCTATGTTGGTATAACGTGGGAAAACCATGGAGAGGCGTAATGCAATTGGTGTGCTCCTAGTTTATTCTTGGATGGCGGTAGATGTAGGTATCCCCTGGGACATAATGAATCCTGGTGTGCTCTCATGTTGGTAGAACGCAAGTGGCATGTTGGACATGAGGTGTGCATCTGGGTTTCTCTCTGTGTGCGATGGTGAGATGATTTGGATGCGATGAGACGATGGTAGGAGACGCAGGTGATTACAATGGCAATGTAATGTATGGTCTCGAGTTGTACCTACATGGTGGCTTGCTAATGGATATGTTGAAGACCTAGATGAGGGATAGGCCTACATCCAGCATGAAACAAGGTTTCCTGTATAGAAAATTCCTATGATGGATAGATCCAACAGATGTCACTAATCAATGATCGACAATATGAGGCTTACAACAATAGCGATGATGACTATGGCAAGAGAATACCTTCTTAGTTAAGAGGGAGTGTTGTTGTAAATGTAACTTCAGAATATATTATGTTTATATTATTATTGTATTTTGTTGTACCCCCTTCAGAGGTGTTTCTCCTCCATTCGAGATGTCATTATTATGATTTTTCACTGAGTTAAACCCTCCATTTTAAGTCAAGGCAATAGTCCCCAAAATAAATAAAATAAAATATATATTTTGAGTCTTCCAAGGTAGGTCGACCCAAAAGAGATAACCTGTCTCACCTAGTTAGTTAAGTAAGTCACACAATTGAAGAATATAAATAGGGAGGTGCCCTCCTTGTTTGAACACTCACTCACTCTTAAGTGTGCATTAGGAGAGAGAGAGGACAATTTCACTAGAGGAGAAAGAAAGAGAGCTGCAGAAGACTTCTTATTCTTGAGTTTTTCCATCTTGTGATATTGTATTAGTGACAGAACTATTCTAAGGAATTTTGTGGGGTTTTCTCCTTTATGGTTTCCACGAGGAAAATCTTTGTGTCTTGTGTGTCTTGTGTGTCTTATGTATCTTGCGTATCTTATTGTGGTTTTTATTCTTTCATATAAATATACTAATAAATTTGAATTAAAGTAGAAAATACAACACTCCTTTAGTGACTAGAGACCCCTTTTTTTTAATTTTCTTTCTTTGAAAATTGTTCTTGTCAATTTATCTCCTTTTTGTTTTTCCATTATTGAATTGGTGTGTTAGTCTCAGTTTCTTTCTTTTCTTTTGTTTACCGCTTGCTGCAGAGACTAATAATGTTAATGACTTTTATTGTATTTTCATTCAATTATCTTGAAAATACAACAAAACTCTATAGTTGCATATTTAGTTTCATCTGACGTGTACATTTAAGGAGGTATCTGCATTGGTTTGCTAGGATGAGATTAGTGTCTAAAATTTCATACAGGAAGGATTGCATTGGAAATTGAAAAGGAAATGATATTATTGTGCATTTCATTTAGTGGAATACAATTTTTCATTTCGAAAACAAAGTTGCACTTGGCATTTTTTCTTTTATTGTTGAGTTGTGACATCACCAATTGCACGATCATATCCCTCGATTAATCAGAGCCTCTTAAAATTAACGCTTAAATTAAAATTGATTAAAACAATTTTATTTTATAGGGTGCACCAACATGCTTAGGTTTTAGAGTATTAGAATATGATGTTGTGTCTTAACTTCTCCAAGACTATTAAACAAAAAATTAGGTGTGTGTCCAGGAGAGAAGAGAAATCCTTGGTATAATTAGTGTTCTTAGGATGCTCCTCTTACATGAAATTTAAGCATGATGCAGCGAACATGATGGTGGTGGGGATATTCCTTCACTACCTTATGTTGAGAGTTGGAGATATTTCCAAGATCTTATTTGTATTTAGGGGATTTTGAGGTACCTTTGGTGCTTTTGAGCTTTGGGATTTGTTACCCTACCCATTTGGTAGATCTTGCCTATGAATGTCTACCTAAGCATTGGTTATATTGGGGTGGCCATAATAGCTTTACCTAGGTATCGCAGGGGGTGCTTGCAGAGGTTATTCTATGAGTGTCATGTCCAGGTAGGGATCAGACTACATAGTTTCTTTATGCGTTGAAGCTGAGCACCACTATAATTGGTTACACACCTCCGCTTGTAGTGTATGGGAGTATCTGTCCTCTGTTATGTGAGACATACCTATTTCATTTGGGAATCACTTGTCCTCACTCTTGGCTCATTTTATTCTATCCTAGTTTGCTTAGGGTTGTGATTTATGTTCGCTAGTTGGATTTAGGGGTCACAATTACTTGAGTCTCTTTATTTATGGGTTCATCATGGATCGAGTTCCAACACCCCACCATGCTCATCGTTTAGCAGGATTACCACCTTGTGATCCTCTGCCACCCCTCTTTATAAGAGGGTAAGACATTCTAGGAAACCTCTCTTCCATCGTGGTTCCAATACATTTTTTACCATGAGTACTATGTCAGAATCCCCAAATTTACCTCCATACCCATCATCCGGAATGGGGAGAGGATCCTTTGAGGTTCCTCCTTCACCCACTATATGGATATATGGGACTCTAGTTTATACCAACCCTCGTGGGGCTTGTCCTTCCCATACTAAAGGACTGAATTTTTCAAAATTTATATCCTTTAATCAAAACATTTCCTTAGGAATATCGAGTTTTGACACTCAGTCAGTTTCATCAAGTTCAAGTCCTTTTTCATTCGACATTCTAGATATCAATACTAGTATTACCTCACCCATCTAAGGTTCTAGTGCGTACCCTGGTGTTGGACTGGGGGGAATGTCATACCCTTACCTTGTGCATCAATTTAGAAGTGGTCATATTCCTCCTTCTACTCCATTTGTCAGGGTATTTCCACTTCCTTCATCTGGTATTCACACTAGCGTTAATTCCCATGGGGGTGGTAGTGGATACGTGAGCGTTGGGTCTACAACTTACATTTATTTTTATGTCCCATCGTCCAATGCATTGATTTCATTGAATGCATTTCTCGTGACCAATCCTCCCTATGTCATATGGTTTGGACTCTCTACTGACTATGTGCAATTTTTTGTGTACTAATTTCATTGTGTAGTGTCCATGTTTTGTGCACTCTCACCGATTTTTGGCTCGTTCATTCCCATGGAAGGTATAAAATTTAACTGGCATATAGGATAAGACCATTTTCCACGTGCATTTTGCATTATCCCATGACTATGTCACATTAACCATAGGTACAAACCTTCTTTTTAATGTCATGGAACCATTATGTTGCTACTAGAAGTGTCATTATGTAAGCAGTAGAGCTTCCCCAATCATGGGTTCCCTAGTTAGATATTGTTTTGTCATTTGGTGCCCATGTTGAGTGTCCTCCTTAAGTATTGAAGTCCTTTGTAGTCCCACCATTCCTTCAAACAAAAACCTCATATTCTTTCTTAATGTTAGCCAGAAATACACACCTCCTGTGGACAAGAGTTGGTTCCCTAGTCTGAATGGTTCAGATCTAGAACAAAACACAAACACGGAATGCTAAACTCTCCCTAGATCTGGTTCACCACTAGAATATGATGCCATAATACTTTTCTCAAAGTTTTTCCTCATTATCCTTGAAGCTTACTACAGAAGAACCTGTAAAATATGGAAGACAACAAAGAATACATGATAGCATACAATATAATCAACTATATATATGCTTGTGACCAAGGAATCAAGCAATACATACATATGAAACAGTAAATATGGGAAAGAAAAGACATTCTTTATTAATAAATTATTGGAGAGACTACAACCTTCATGCCTTGGTGTTGAGAGTTCCTTCCAATGGATCCTTGCCTCTAACTTCACCTTTCCTCCAAAGACTCAAGAATGATTTTGACAGAGTTTGGGTATGCAACACAATTCTTCCTCCTTTTTCCCATGGGGGGTGAGCCAATATTTAAAGGCATAGGAGGATAGGTATGGTTGAGAATCTCATGGGTGAGGTGGATATCAGATCCTAAAAGGGAAAATCTCAAGCTCCAGCTAGTCCTAAACCATAGGGATGAGGCTCCACAGAGGTCAGCTTCGAGAATCCTCTCGAAGCTTCCTTTTTTGCCTTGAAAACTCAAGCATCGCTCCTCCAATGAAGAAAATAGGAAGTGATAAGGGGGAACCACTTCTTGCAGTAAGGACAGGAGTGGTGTCACCACTTCTTGCAGTAAGGACAGGAGTGGTGTCACCACTTCTTGCTCATATATCAGGAGCGGTGTTGACTTGGGTAACGCTTTTTTGTCAATTGGAGAGGAGCGTTACCAGCTCAACACAAGGAAAAATTTCAAGGGGATAATTTGAACCTTCACTTCTCTAGGGAAAAATTTGAGGGATTGGAGAAGTCAAGGGAATAACTATCTCATAACATGAGAATGATTAGATTTCAGTATAATAGAATGCCCCTCAAAGTATAATGGCTAAAGGGAAACGATAGGCAATATACTTTGAAAGAACAAGGTATAGTCTCGAGGCAAAGGTCCAATGGTCAGAACTTCTCAAACATCACAATATTTTTGTAGCGCATTTTGATACATGTCCCAAATGACTCACAACATGGCTGCCGAGCTTCGGGGTTTTACTTGTTATTCAGAGCTTTCTCCAATGATTGTTTGTGCTTCCAGTCAATGTGGAGCCTTTGTGTATGCCTCTTGTGTCATAGAGTTGTCCCGATTTTCACTTTGAATATATGTTGCCTAAGTGTCTCCATATGCCTTATGCTCTTGTTCAAAGGAAGTCTTTAACCTGAGTTGGAAATTCCCCAGTTATGTTGACTCTACATGTCGACCATTCCCGATACATTGGTTACTAGTTCGCATATATCTTGTTTTTACAAGTTCTTCTAAATTATCTAACCTTGATGAGTACCTCTTGTTGGTTGATGGGGGATGCCTTAATTCCCATCTTCTAATGGATTCCATTCCATCGAATTCAGATAATTTATTATGGAATCGATATTAGATTCCATTGAGTTCCTTGAGACTTGTAGTCATCAGTGGCAGGTTCTCTCACCATTGATAGATTTGGGAATACATCAATGTCCCCTAGTCGATGGATTTTTTCAATTTTTCGACCTCGACACATATATTCACACTTGATTGAATGCACTTGGTACCTTGACTCCCATTTTCATTATCGATAGGATGTCTTGTGTCTATTAATGGTATACATCAATGACCGGTAATTAGATGATTTTTCATCATGTTTGACCTCCACACCTTTATTCACGTGATGGGACATATACCATCAATGAGTTGTGTAGAAGACCTCATAGTATGGTGGAATTTCATACATTCTACTTCCTTGATCGCGACAGTACTTATGGGATTCTAGTTCTCAAACCATAGTAGTGTACTTTCTTATGCATCAGATGTCTTCAATCAATATAGAGACCATACTCCACTTTGTATTGTACATGGATATGACCACTCATGACATATGTATATTATGCATATTAATGGCCATTGTATCAATATGTATCCAAGACTTCTATTTATACTTCAGATCTGCAGTCATATGTAGAGAGTTATCATTTTATTATGTTGACAAGTGGTTGGTTCTTCAACCTAGTTCTTCACTACTCCACTCCTGGAAATATTATAATGTATTTCGGTCATAGTGTACCCCTTTGACCTCACACATTAGGGATCTTATTTTATAAAGTGATTTTCCACACCTCATGCATCATGATTTGATGGCCTTTCCTTGTCCCTATGCAGACTCACTATACCCCATTTACTCACCATAGCCATGATGCTCTCGTATAACCCTTTAAAACAAACTTTTGAAGACATATGCAGGTCACAAGTTTACATCTTGCGTATACATAGATTGCACCACTGTCAACCATATGCATTGGGTTTTATGCTAAAAACAAAAAAATATTTGGAGTTTTCCCCATCAAGTAACAAATGCCTTGATCCTTGGCCTTCCATATGCTGGGAAACACTCTGTTTGGACCCTCCATTTCCCATTGAGAGGCTATATATTGAGATATTTTGAAGCATTAGAGGAGGAGAAACATGGAGAGTAAGGATATTATATCAAAAAAATTTCCCATTCTTATATGCTTGAGTTTCCATCCCTTTGTCCTTTGAGAAATTCATTAGTTCTCTTTTCCCAATCTTTCCATTGTCTTTGTGATATTGCCATGCTATGGAGGATTGAAGTGGTGGAGGACTAGGTGGAGGGGCTTAGTTTCTTGGTTATGAAGAGGTGTCGAAAGACATTGTCATATTGTAACTTTGTTTTTAATTAATAGAAATATCCATTTCTCGTCCAATTTCATGTGCAATTATAAATTTTTGTATCCATTTATGTGATTGATTTATATAGATGTTTGAATGGAATATGCTAGAGTGAATACTAACACATAATATGGAATGCATGCGTATCTCTTTGTTGTTGAGGATGAATTGTAGGGACAAGTTTTGATCGAGAGCTCAACGGTGGTCATATTCAAACATCCAGATGAGTTACAGTTCTTATCCCTTAGTGATTAGTTTCTCTTATGTATCTAGCATGATTGAGAATAGATTGATTTATGGTGTCATATTGTTTGTTGTGGTCAACCCCAAGCCATAGGAATGTTTTCTCCATAACACAAGGAATCTTTCATTGTGTTCCATTAGATTTTTTTTCAGCATTTAATACTTTGATAAGTAGTAATGTGCCTCTATCATCGAAAACTTGGATCTTTAGATGCCTTCCCTTTGACACTCCTCGTTATTCACCGCTACAGCAACTTAGAGATATCATTTAGATCCAACTGAAATTTGAGGAAGTTATTTTTTGTGACGTCCAATTTGGGGATAAACATTTCTTTAAACCAACAAAATCTCATATAATACTCCTATATTTTAAATGCATTTTGGAGAAAGAAAGAGGACAAAGGTAGCAAAGTGACCGTAGTCATATTTTTTTTCATAATGCACACATAGTCCATCCTTACCTTGATAAAAAAGAGTTTTATAACAGCTTGAATTTTGTGTGCGTGGTTCACTGGAAAATATCCCCTTGGATAGAACCTTTAAGGTTCACTGGAGCTCCTCTCCTTGAGACCCCGTAAGAAAGTAGATGTCCTCTACTGTGATTTCCAAAAATTCCCCTTTGAGACTGAACACACCATGTCCAGGGTCCCAACAATGAATCAATGTATGAAGTAATTCCCCTAAACCCCGTACCTTCAAGGTGCCAGAAAAGGCACAGGTATTCTCCATATTTTCTTTGTTTAATCTTCCTGACAAATATGGCATTAAACCAATGTAGCATATCCACTCTCCATGAATGTTTTTTGTTTAAAAACAAAATGACAGACATTTCTAAGAACTCTTCAAAATTTCTAAAAAGAAAATAAGAATGCACAGTTATGAAAATACTTCTCAAACATAAGTAAAATTATCAATGCAAATACTAATCAAACATAAGAAAAATTACCTTATATTCACCTTACCAATAGGGTCTTCATGAATTACAAATATCTCCAGTCTAGGGATTCAAGGGGATAAGTATCGGGCAATGACCAACTATTTAGTTGTGTATAATACTGGATTCTGATTTTGTTTTCAAACTCTCTGATTCAATTTCATAGGTGGACTAGAGATCGATCGACCTTTTTTGGCCTTCCCACCTTAAATTTTTACCCATATAAACCAACCCGATAAAGGTAAAGTGAGTTAGGTAGAGGGAAATAAATACTATATATATTTGTATTTGGACACATAATATAATGGAAAATGGTTATGGAATTTATCCCACCCCACCTCCTCCTCTCCCTACCTCTATTCTCCCCTCCTTCTCCTCTTTCTCTTCCCTCCAGTATTCTATGTTACCTCTCTCTATCCCTCTAATCACCCTAAATTCCTCCCCAAACACCCCCCTCCTCTCTCTCTCTCTCTCTCTCTCTCTCTCTCTCTCACACACACACACACACACACACATACCTATGTCTCCCCCTACCACTAACACTCTTATGTCTCCCCCCAAACCCCTAACCCTTTCTCTCTACCTCTAAATCTTTAACAAAACCAAATTCTTGTATCTCTAATCCCTTATCCCCCCAAATATTTCAATGTTATCATCACCAAACCAAATAATATATTCATAATGTTAAATATCGCGTGCACGTTTTAGTGAGCAAAAACACGTGCATGGTGTAGTGAACAAATGTGTGCATGTTGTAGTGAACAAAAATGTGCTCATGTTTTGGTCAACAAAAACACATGCATTATTATTACATTTTATCTTAACACCCCACACCACCTATTACTTCCCATGTACAACACCTACAAACCCCACATTAATCTAACCCCCCCCCCTAAACCCCTAACACTCCCCTTCCTCTCTCTCTCTCTCACACACATGTA
>LPNX010763074.1:185502-207655 GCA_001517045.1 Pseudotsuga menziesii
TCCCCTAACTCTTACTAACCTTCCCTCCTCCTCCTATCTCTCCCTAACACACCACCACCCCATTTGTTCCATCTCTCTCTCTCTCACACACACACACACACACATACACACACTAACAAATACAACTCAATATTTGTTGATCATGTAACTTAAGTAATACTAAAGCACTAAAAAAATTTGACAATTTAAAATATAACTCAATTTCATAAAACAAATACTCATTGAATCCATTTAGTGTATAGATGCATGTGGTGTCCTCCTCCTTGTTGAGAGCCTCTCTGCAATAGTGATCTACGAATAAAATAAACTATGTCAATTATCTCAACGATTATCAACATGTATGCATGAGAAAGTACTAACCAATTTTGTAATTAATGAACATCTCACTGCAAGGCAGGAGATTGGTTTTCTTCAATAGCAAGGAGTCGTAGGTTGAACATCAACCTCATCGCATGCACCAATGAAATAGAGTGAGGCTACATTCACCAAATGCTAAAATAGTTAGACATAATGCATGTGCATACACAATACAAATGCACTGTACACGTACAAATATTCAAGTAGATACCTCTGAGTGATTATCCCCATTGTAGATGCAACATTAACTGCAGCATCAACAAACATGCTAAGGTCCCACATGGAGGGATATCCATCCTAATGTTGTAAACATGTGAAAAAAACATTAATAAAAGCAAGTTGTGGAGTGAATTGAAAGCTAACTATCAATTGTCATCGAAGGCTATGTGTGCATTACTGTGGAATTTGTAGGTCCATGATCATGGACACCCTCTCTTTCTATGTAAGAGGACTATCTAGTGTAGACAAAATCCTTCTCTATGTTTGGACTATGGGTAGAGATAAACCAAAGTGGTGGTGCAGGGATTTGTGTTGATGCCTGCAGTAATAGTGTTGTCATAGTTAGACATGGACATGAGTGTATGAAATAATATGTATTGAAAAAATAACATGACATAGTATACTTACCTCTTCTTGGGACATATATCCCCCATGGGGGGGTTGTTGCTAGCAATTTCTTGCCCCTCTACAGAGCCATATAACACCTACAAGTATAAAAATTATTAATATTAGCAATCTATAAATGAGTACCATAAGAAAAAATAATTTGAACAAGGTTCAGTCATTGACCACGTACTTACATTCCTGAGGTAATCATAGAATCCACCTAGGGTGGATTCACTGAGATTAATGTCTCACACATCCAATTCAGAATGTGGTGCCTGCAACTTATAAAAATGTAAATATGAGACCATTTAACAAATTAATGAACTAACTTGTATTGACAAAATGACACACATTAACAAAATGACATGTTGAGATATGACCTCGGTGTTGGTTGTTGTCACCTCAGATATGACAACACCATGTACACTACTACCCCTTGTAGAGGCATCAAGCTCCTACAAAATTAAAAATTGTATATATTAAGAATATTTTAATATGTGTGCAATATGGAAAAAATAAATTGAACAACATTATAGTTTTCACAATATCCTTACCTGATTGGCAGTCATCGTGGATGTACCATGGGTTGGTCCACGACCATAAAAGGATTCATCACATGCCATACACACATGTGGCTCAATCTAGGGCTCATGGGATGCCAAATTATTCCCACCAAAAGATGTTCATCTGCCATCAGAAGCTGATGGTTGTACCCCACCAGAGGAAGAGGGCTCTACCTAGTTAATAGATGTGGTGTGGTGGGAAATCATCTAAGCCAGTGTCGAAAACACCTCTTGTGCATGGAGAATCATATCATGTGTAGAAGGCACGTCTGACCTCAGTAGCTGGCTACGAGGTGGAGGTATCTATCTATTAGAATATCTATTCCTAGCATTGAGACAGTTTTGTGGCACCCACCTACCAGCGCATGGAACCCCAACATGTCAAAATAGTTCACATGTTTTCCCAACACAAACTATGCATAAATTTTCTAGAGGAAGTACAACGAAATTCCCTGTTGTTGTGTGGGGGTATATCGAAAACCATGTACCATCTATCCATCCAGTGATCTTTAATTGGTTGGAAATTGCACCGCTCAATAGAAATATGTGGTCTGGTAGTCTCTGGAATGTTATCTATCTCAGGCAATCTAAATTGTGAATATATTTTCTCTTTGGTTATTTTGAGCTTCTTAATTTCATTGTATTTCAATCCATCAACATATTCTTGTTTTTTACTCTCTCTATACGATGCTATGCTATACAACGCGTCATTGGTTCTGGTGATGGTGTCTACTATGGACTCTAATGATGCTAATAAGGAATGGTGGAGTTCATATCCACCCCATCAAGTCGCACTAATATCTCTCAAATGTCAATAACTCTCAAAATATATGCATTATGGTCCATATCAGCCATTGATATAATAAATACAATAAAAATATCATTAGAAAAATACACATGGTATAATGACATCTCTAGGCAATGAAAAATATAAAACTAGTGTACGACAAATAACAACATGAATTATTTATAATTTAAATTTAAAATTGAACAAATTTTACACTTAAGAATAAACATTTAGCATTTTCCATCTTAAATTTATGTCGTATATCTATATTAATTTGAATTGCCATATGCATACATTAAATTTCCTATGTGTATATGTTGATTGGGAAGCTTCTCTACCTTGTTTTATAGCTTGGATTATGAAGTTTCATCAAAACTATGGGGTGTTGACTAATGCCCTTGGAGGACCAGCTCTAGGATTCCAAGTAGAGGCAAGGGCTAGAGCCTAGAGGAGGGGGAACAAGGTGAAATTGATCAATAAAATCCCAATATGTGTAAGGATTTTGATATATGTGATTATTTGTTATAACATGGATTTTTAGGACTCTATAGGCCATTTATGTAATTTGGGGCATGTATGAATTCCACTTGATGTTATTTTAGTTGAATGCACTCTTTCTATATACCCATGAGAGACTTTGCATATTTGTGTATAGTGGTTTGGGGGATAGAATTCAACAGAATTAACAGTTTTCAAACTTTTAGGGTTGCAAGGTTTCTACTAGACTCTACCATGTATGATAGTATGTGATTGGAATGTAATCAAACACATCAAACTCCTTATGTATCTTGATGTTGGTAGATCCTATTGTTGAACTCCATTGTCTTGACCTTAACGAAATGTACCCTTCAATCAAGTAAAAACATTTATTAAGCATGGGAAGCTTCTATACCTTATTTTAACACTTGGATTAAGAAGTTTCATCAAAACTATAAGGTGTTGATTAATGTCCTTGGAGGACCAACTTCGATATTCCAGGCAGAGACAAGGCATAGAGCCTAAAGGAGGGGTAAATGGTGTTATTGATGAATAACTTCCCAATATTTGCAAAGATTTTGATATGTTATTATTTGTTGTGGCATGAATTTTTTTGAACTATATAGGCCATTTAGCATCTTTGTTTATGTATTTCAGGGAAGATATGAATTCTACTTGAATTTTTTTAGTTGTATGAAACCTTGCTATATACCACCTATATACTTGAGAAAAAATGCATGTTTGTGAATATTGGTTGGATTCACAAGGATGCTGGTGAATATATATGCACATAGTGAAATTGATTTAGTTTTTATGAGTAAATTGGGTGTAATATCTCGAATTTTGGACTAACACTTATAGGCATGTGCCTATTGATTATGATGTTCACTTGATATTTAATTTTGATATATTGGGTCGAAGACCCAAATGCATATGAACATGAGGATTTTTTTTATATATTGGGCATAAACCATTTGTTGATTATATATATATATGCTTGTTTGTGTTGGGCGTGGACCTTGAAGCACATGATTGATGAGATGTTTTGTGTTGAGCAAGGAGCTCTGGACCACATGGGTAATTAATGTTTTGAGTTGAGCGAGGAGCTCTGGAGCACATGGGTGATTAATGTTTTGTGTTGAGCAAAGAGCTCTAGAGCACATGAGTACTTACATTTGTGTCGAGCGAGAATCTTTGGAGCACATGAAAAGATAATATTTGGAAGTGTTGGGCATAAGCCCTGGAGCCTTTCATGTTGATGTTGAGCATAAGCTCTGGAGCATCAGATCCTTGGTCATTGTATCCCTAGGTGTATCGTACAAGTACATCCTAGCATTAGTGTTGAGAGAAGAGCTCTGGAATTGCACTAAGTTTGTAACTCCATGTTAAAGCGTTGAGTATGGGCTCTAGTAAGCGCTAGGGGTTAATGAAAAGAATTTAATAACTTTCGAGTGAAAATGACTCGAGAAAAATATTGATCTCATCATACTTATTTATAAGTGATTAAATGAAATTTTGAATTTCTGTATTCTCATCATGTACTGAAGAACTACCACATTATACAAGGGAAATCCAACATGCAAGGATGTTTAGAGTTTCCTAGCCTAGTAGACCTAACCATCTACCTATTTGACCTTAATGAAGAAGTGTCATTAATTCTAGGGATCATGGTATATGATGCCCAAAGGAAAATGTTAACAAGTGTTATATTATTATGTATTTTATACATGGGATGTATAAAGAATAAATATAATAATAATATTAATGATGAAAGAAAGAAAGAAAATATCCATCCATTATTATTTATTATTTAAAGATGATAAATAGTCCAATACCTACAAAAGTCTAATTGGGAACTAGTTGAAAGTTCCCAAGTTAAAATATTAAAAATTACCGAAAGTAATTAAAAAGGGTTAAATCAAGAAACCACGGTTTCTTGATTTAATTTTCCCTTTGACTGAAAAGTCTGTCTATAAAGACTCAAGAGAAGGAAAGGCTTAGGGTTCTGGTCTATCATTTGGAGGAGTCATTTTCTGTCGATTTTGCTCTCAAGTAAATTCTTGGAGAACATTTTCCTGGAAGGAAAAAGGAGAACTGATCCAGACTTGATATACCAGATAGGAAACCCTACCTTAGGAGCTCTAAGCTACTTTCATGTTGGATTCCAGCTCGGGGGGATCAAAATTAAAACTAGGAATGGTTCTGGGTCATGGTTGGGTGGAACGTGGTAGTTCCCAAGTGATTTGGTCATCAAAACAGAGGTCAGATCTACCTTTGAATTGTTAATGCTGGTTATTTGAGTGTGCAGGTTCAGCCATTAAAAGAGCTTCAAGTTACAGGTATGAAGCCCTAGACTGCTTATTCCATTTTTCCATAATAAATGTTGACTATGTTAGGCAAATGATTTCCTTTCATTTCCTAACCCTATGTATTTGTTTCTCTGTTTAAAATTTGCTAGGGTTTGCATTTTTAAATACTAACCCTATGATGTAAGTGATTTTCTATACCAGATTTATGCAAGGTTTATTTATCAGTTTACTTCTGTAACTTTAATTCATTTATAAATGTTTACCAAGGGTTCTGCACCCTAGTTTTAAATTCTTGTATTAGTTTTACTGTTTCAGCTGGGTTTAGTACAAACTAGGTATTATATCAGATCTATTACTTATTTGCTCTTTTGGTCTTTATACTCTACTGACATATTACATTTGTCAGCAGAGGCATGTCTTAGATTTAAATAAACTAGTTCATAGGTAAATTACTATATATATATAAGTATAAACTTACAACCTAGAAAATCTAAGATATTATCTACAAACTGAATTACTGTATATATATATATATATACATCAACAGACTTAAATAGAATTGAAACTAATCAACTAAGTAGAGACTATAAGTATTTCTAAGATAAATAAACCAGTAAAGACCTTCCAAGGTCTGCATATTTAAATACAAACTAATTACTAAATCATTCCATTAAAAATAGCATCATCATAAACAATGAACAGAGTAAGTATCGTGACCATTCTTTGGTCCAAGATTGAATCTCTTTTCATTATTTAAAATCCACGGTCCTAACATTATAAATCCACATAATCAAAACATATGGCATAAAAATCGAATAGTTCCATTTAAATATCGCTCACAACCATAGTATAACAATTAACCACAATAATATCATAATCGTTAAATAAAGAACTCGGTAATTACATTAATGTCGTAGGAGCGAATCCTGTAGACTATCATTGTTATTCGCTACATAACCATGATGCCTTCTTATTAAAACCTACAACAATTAATAATAAACAATAGCCAAATAACCTTCCATTTATTAAACTAAAAGCCTTAAGCTATCAGAGGTCACAGTATCAACCCCTATGGGTATCCAAACCCAAGTTGCAAGCCACATTAAAAACCCCAATATAAACTCATACACAGTAATCATTTTATAAACCATATCGTAATCCCTACATAGTCCAAAGTAAATTACAATATATGGCAAGAATCGAATCCTGTGGCACCTCAAGCCCCAATTCGCATCCACCATAAAATAAAACTCATTACATCAACTACGGCCAGGATTCGAATCCTGTGGAGTCATTGTTTACCATAATCACGGCCATGCTATACACAAAGGGTATATGGGTTTAATAATCAAATACATTCACTACATCAAGGTTACAAGAACCTAGCTTCTGAACCCATGTTGTAAGCACGGCCTCGGCCACAAACAACTAAATACACAGTCCATTAAAAGTAAACCTATAGCAACGATAGCCATCGGGGGTTTTCACCCATGGCTCTTCCACATTCCACATACTTATTAATAAAATGAAAATAGTAAGAATTGCAACCAACCAAGCTATCGCAACAACCGTTGGGAAGGGCTCATGCCACGCACGACATGGCCATCAACCCATACGCTATCAAGTTTTACAGCTAAGGAATAAATACAAGCAAATATACATAGAGCATCCACACAGTAAAATGCCTCATATAACACAAGCTTATTAAACATCTATCATAGCATACACTACTACATTTCGACCAAAAATCCGACGGTCGTATTGTCAGATTTTCGACACTTTTCTGTTGCATGTACGACACTATGATTTTTTTTAGGCGTCGGTGGTCCATTGTCGGTTATCTGACATCCTTCCAATCCGTCGGTTAAGAGACACCTCAGTTTACCATCGGTTAAATGTAAAGCGTCGGTTAAGCAACAGAATTTCTTCGACGGTAGTGAAATTTTTTTTTTAAAATAACCTTCAGGTCGTCGGTTAAGCGACGGATATAGAATGTAGTCGTCGGTAAAGTGACAGTTATATCCGTCGGTTAAGCGATGGTTGTCAATTTTAAAAAAAAAATAACCTTCAGGCTGTCGGTTAAGCGACGGCTATATAATGTAGTCGTCGGTAAAGAGACGATTATATCTGTCGGTTAAGCGACGGTTGTCAATTTTTTTATTTTATTTTTTAAAATTTCGTGTCGATATTAGGGACTGACATATGTTTTCAAATGGCCAAAATTCCAGGGTTTCCATGGAAGGAAATGAATCAATAGCGGAAGATACCCACACCGACGCACAGAGAATAGGCGAATAGAATACATGAGAAAGGGCAAGGCCAAGGAGAGCATCGAATCCAAAAGTGACTGTTCGAGAATGTCCTCTTGCTACTCGAGAATAACCAGTTTTCCGGACAAATATGCCAGGAATGATAGCAGGAAAGGAAGGATCAATAGTCAAGATAGCCACGGACAGAATAGGTTTTTCAATTCAATCAGAAGTAGCAGCACATTCATCTACTTATTTAACTTAACAGCGGCCCCTGCTTCTATTAGTGAAATAGTGAAAGCGGAATCCAATACCTGTAGCAGGAAAAAACTAATTGCAATTTATAATGTTAGCATGCCCCCATGTGGGACTTCTTAAGTAAGATGAGTGAGGAAGGGAATTCTCCGATCTAAATCCAAGCTAGAACTAGCCATTGGATTTGAATGCCCATCTGAGATGATAAGCCGATCTTATTCACCGACATTCAACTAGAGGACATCGTTTACGCTAGGAATTGATGGTGGTGCACTCCATGGATTTATGGGGAGCTTTTGCAGATATGTGCCCTTTTCTAGGGTACATCATCATATCACTTTTCGACAAAAAACACTGCAGATTTTTTAAGGTTGTGCTGGTATTTTCTACATCTATGGATGAAAAATCACTTTCTCCTCATCATAATGGAGCCAACTACCATATTTGCAATGATCAAATGATGGCCCTTCTTGGCTCTATGGATGTATTTGGAGAAACCCCTCCCTCACAATTATGAGAAACCAGGTCCAATCACCCGCATGCCTATGTAAACCAAGAAATCTCCAATCTTACCCATTTTTTGCACATCTTAATGCAGCAAATTTTTAGACCTTCATGTAGCATCAATGGCACAGATTTTTTGTTCATCTTCTAAGCATATTATCTGTAGGTTAGGGAATAGAAATTGTACTCATTTTCTAACCAATATTCAAGCATATGGGCACAGATTTCCACCAGAGATTTTTCATAATACAATTTTCTATATATTGTGCTCAGTTTCTATGCAAATTGTTGATACCTTGGGCACATATTTTCACCAATATTGTAGATACGTTGTTTATAATGCAATTATGTTCTACCATACACCTATATAGTGCTCATTTTCTAAGTAAACTTTCTGGCACCACTGAACCAGGAAAGAGACAAAGATCAATAAAGTCCATGATGAAAGCAGTCACACTAGAGGAAGTTGAACCTAGAATACTTGTCTGAGTATGGGCATGCACATTATAGCAGTAGCTTTAGAGTCCATTAGAGTGTCAATTCAAGTTGTGCCATGGACACAGTGCACATGGTAGGGGTAAATTTAGAGTCCATTAGTGTGACAAGTTCAGCCTTGGACAAAGGTTTAATTCCAGATGTGATTGCCAGAGATGTTTCCAAGTCAGCATGGAATTTATAACAGGTACTACTATTCCAATTTTAAATATATTGACCTGGGTACATATACAAATAATAGTTCAAAAGTGCTCCCAATTTCCAGGGTAACCTCTAAAGTGATAATTTGGTGGCTAGAAATGTAAAACCAATGAAGTTTAGAAAATACGGATATATATAAGAACATCAGCTCATCTTTTGCACCATCCGCAAATCTATGTGCATCTAAGGTTTGATGAATATATCTAATATGATCATCAATAGATGGGCTTTCGATAGTTTAGAGATGCTATATGAGTGTGTTAAGTTGTTAACTTGTCTTCTTAGTTTCAAAATACAATTATCTTATCACCTTGAATCAAGCCCTTGCAATCATGGCAGTAAAACCATAACATCACATGACAAAATTGTGCCACCATTCGTGTAGGTCTGCAAACATGCCTCCAAGTGGGTCATGCATCCAACCTTACTTATTAGTTATTGCAAGTCTCTAAGCAATGTCTATTAACTTGTTCAGTGCTACCTTACAAGATCATCTTCAGATGACAAGCTCTCCCCCAGTTTAAAAAAAAAAGCATCTCTCATAGTACAATGAAATTATATATCACAAGCTCTCCTCGATATCCATGTGTATTTAGAAAGAAACAGTGCATCTCTCATAGTACAATGAAATTATATATCACAAGCTCTCCTCGATATCCATGTGTATTTAGAAAGAAACAGTGCATCTCTCATAGTACAATGAAATTATATATCAATTTTGAAAGTCCACAAAGATATTTCAAAAAAAAAACATGCTGGTTGCTCCACATTTATTAGTAGAAGCTGGGATGCATCTTACAAACTCATCACCTCAAATGATCTCCAGAGTGAAAAATATCTTTCATCTCTGCTTCAGGAGCATCCCGGTTAATGTATCACCAAAGCCAGAAATATCTCAAAAATAGTGCCCTTCAGTTAATCAGAATTATCAACCTGAGGTCATAAATGGCCATGGGAAAGCCCCCCATGTTTTGGTAAATTACCAAATTACTATATTCACCCACACTTTTTGGCAAATCCCTATGTCTACACCCATAATTGTTTTTAACTATGCAAATTTTCCAAGGAGACCATTCTTGATGGCGTTGAAGGAATTCAAAATAAGAGGCAGCCTATGCTAAAACTCAGAAGCTTCAGTCATAAAATAAAATCTATAGGGACAGCAGAAGCAACCAAAGTTGAATGTTTTGAGATTACTAAGAAATTGATAAACTTTCAAAAAGATGCAGACCTGAAGAATAAATAATGGAGGTTTTTGCACAGTCATCATCTGAAAGTTTCACAGGGCCAATTCAGAGAATTATCCTCTGACAAATATAAAACTAAAGTCTTCAAAAAGTAATAGGTTGTCAACTAATTAACTTGTGCTTGAATGCATGCACATCTCCGCCTTGCAAGCAATTGTATTTTTCAGTTGCATTACTCACTATAAAATACAAGGCATGGCTGATGTCTGGAAGGTATGCTTGAATGCTATACTTCTTGAATTTTTAATATTGAAATATTGTTGCTTTTGTGTTGCAGGAATACTTCTATGGTCTTACCAATGAACTATCACCTCATGCCAATATTGTAAATTTCAGTGACCTGCTTATATATCGATTTGGTGGCCCTCAAGCACCTCGTTCTGCTTTGCCAATTGGTGCAGAGCCTTCAGCAGATCCCACCCGTGTAGCTCCTGTCACAATTACTATTGATCTTGTGCACATTGTTCTTGTTGTTTCTTATGCCAAGGAACCTGAGCTGCTACTCTCCAGGTAAGAGCTGTATCATATTATTTTATTTTCCCTTGATCTCCTGCATTGCTTCTAGGATGGATTAATTTACTGTCTTGGCCTTTCCAAGTTTATGCAGTTGTAGCTAATAAGTATATCCTTGTTATAATGAATATGCAGCAACGTAGCTGGATTTATCTATATCACCGATGTTGACATGGAAAGGTGAGCTAAGGATATATATTGATTATCAGTCAATGTTAACTAAAACGTTTATGTTTGAGGATATTCATTTCTCTGTTCAGACTTAAAATGTCTTTAGTTACATGTTCCATTCCATCCCTTCTATTAGCACCATTTATCTTACACTGATCTGTGAATTCAAAATGATTTGTGCTTTTGCATAGAGAAGATTTCATATATAGCTCCATGCCCAGGCGAACTTCCCAGCAGGTTTCTTTTGTCAGGATCGTTAACATGGGTGGACTAAGCCAACTGATTTCTTGGATCCTAGTCTGTTCTAATATGGAGAAAGTAGTGAACTGCTAAGTGCAAGCTGAAGTTGATTGCATTGCTTTCCTGGGGACCAATTTTTGTTTGCATGATGATTCATGCAATAGAATGATATCTCATTACCCAGCAGGGGTAAAAATATTGCCTTGCTATTTACCATATCATAAGGCCTTTCCTGTTTTCAAATGATGATAGCTTCACTATTTTCTCCACCATATTTCAGTGTAAAAGTACAACTTGCAGTCAGTGATTATGTATTAGGATTCTTAAGAGAAAGTGAAGACTAGCAAGTCAAGAGCAAGTCAGTCCGGGAATGGTGAAGACATACCTGGGCGCTGCCTGTCATATCGAGATTCAGATCAGAAAATATTTGAATGTGAGCATTACAAGCGAAACTGCAAATTGAAAGCTGCTTGTTGTAACCAACTTTTCACATGTAGATTCTGCCTTTTAGTACCTTGCACCTGCTCACTGGCCCTTTCCAAACTTTGTTAATTGTTATCTCTATTAGAATGTATGTAGTTCTATTGCTTTTGTAAATTTACTAAATTGGAAGCAAGATATGAGCCACTAAAACCAGTGAACACCACAAAGTTTCACTCATACTATTAACAGTGAGATAAAGTGAAGCAAGATATGAGCCACTAAAACCAGTGAACACCACAAAGTTTGACTCATACTATTAAGTAGAAGAATGACAGAAAATCCCTACAATCTCGAGATGTATAACATTTCATCTTCAGATTGATGAAAGCCTATCAAATTTTCTCAGACCTGATTGTAATGCACCAGCATATCACTCAAGCAATCAACACCTCGATGCTTAATTAAAGACCAATGCTAACTAGCCTAATCGGAATTTATCTCCAAAGCTGCATTTGAGTAAGAATCACTATTTTCACCTTCTCCTGCACTGTCTGCTTGTTTTGTCTTTCAATTGAGATGAAATGATAGCCCACTTATATCCACAGCAGTTGTACCCAAATTTAAGAGATGCCATATACAAAAGTGTTACCAATCAGGTATTAAATTTTGACCTCCATACTCAATTGGCACAGATGAAGAAATGATAATGATAGATGATGACCTATCTCATGAAGACAATGGCCAAGAAAGAGGAACTGTTGCAGCCTCCAGGAATGAAGAAGAGAATCCTGACCAGGAGAACACCAAAGGTAAGAGGCATGAGACCTCCATTAATGGCATGGCTTCTTCTTAACCTTCTATTGCACCATTCACATACTTGGTCCAAAAAAAGGAAAAAAATATCCCACTTTCCAGAAACCGATACCCATGACATACAGGAAGCATTTTCCATGAAATACTGGAACCACAATCTACCTCAACCCAACTCAAGATGAGCCAAACAACTTCTTTGAAAGATAATAACAGTTAAAAGCAACAAACATTTTAGGGTCTAAAAACAACTTTGCTCCCTGTGCTTCTCACCTAAAACCACTCTTTTACCACCACAAGACTAACCTTGGGACCAAACAAAAGTTTTCCATTGTTAAAAATCAAATACTATTATGTGACTTCCTACCCATGTTTGAAAACATCAGCACTCTTTCACCCCATGGAAACAAGTCATCTACACAAAAAATAATCCCTTGAAAAGGCCAATACTGGAAAATCTTGTTTACCTATTAAACTAAGTGTAATTCCATCATCTCCTAGCTACATAAACAGTGGGTTATGTCAGTATGGCAATTATAAAGACTTAACAATCTTAGAGCTGCTTGTCCAAATCCATTTTGAATTGTCACCTTCAAGTCTGGTGTAACAGTCTTTGAAATATCTGGACAAGTCACATAAGCACTAATTACTAGATTTCCAGGAGCTTTGACAGTCTCTCCTCCAGCTTGTGCATCCATTGAAAGACTGTCTTTGCCACCATCTATTGCTATTCCAAGTTCTATCATTGCATCCCGAAGAGCATTAGCTGCATCATACATGGATGCACCTTCTCCATCTAGCTTTGCAGCATACATCCAATTTCCACTAGCTTTGACATCATTCAGTGAAGTAACCTATAAATCAAGTATGATGTGCTTTTTTACAAGACCAAATATCATTATTAAGGAAAACATGTGCTTTATACTTTCATTGTGTTTAACAATGGCTCTTTTCGCCTAAGATTGTAGGAATGACCAACAGAAAATTGGAAAGCTCGTCTTGAGAAAGAAAAATTTTGACATGATATACTCACCTTAGCCTAAACAAGATTAGTCAGAGCCTCCCCCACTACTACCCTAGCCATTGCCTTTGGATTCAGTAAACCCTGGAAATTTAAAAATTCTGAGATTGCTTTCATATTGTTGAAATCAAGAATTGTTTAAGTGTTTTCAAAAGACATCTTGGAGAGATTTTGCTCATATCCAAGTCATGGACATCTACTACCTTTATTGGTTTCTCTCCAATTGCACAGGCACCACCACTTAGCCCAGTATATGTCTGCATGAATGAGACATTGTTGTCATATATTAACATTAAAAGAAAGTCTTCTCTAGTTTAAAGACAATAGTAACTCTTCTCAAACCATAAGAATATTAAGGCAGTAAAGAAAGCTAGAAAGAAAATATAAATACAAAAAGTTAAAACAGATCATTCATATACACATTATTGCAGCAACACTGTGGAAGTAAAACTGTTAACCAAACAAGAAAGTAGAATCTCCAAATCGATCACATTCATAGACGTGATGCCCTCTGGAATAAACTGCACTATAATACAAACCAACCTGAGCAATAACAGCAACATCTGCGAGTGGAAGCTGCAAAGGACCAACTGTCTGCTGCTGTGCAACAAGACCTGTGACACAACAATCCACCTGCCAAATGGCCATGCATTCTTAAAAATATGCTTTAAGTTCAAGCAGAAAGTCCAACAGAAACTAATTAATTAAAGAGAACTTAAAAAATAAATAAATAACTACCAAAGCAAGTCAAAAGAGTTAGTCAAGGGATGTTCTTTTACAATCTTGGGATTCTTTTTCGAAATTGGAAAGAAATAATTATTAAATATTAACTCTCAAGCAACTTAAGCTCCTACCTTAGTTGTTAAGAAATGCTTTGAACACACAGAGGGAAGATGAAGAACTTGTATGAGAGCATCCGAAACCGTTATTCCTGGAGCAATGTCAAGTGACTCCAATGGTGGAACTTTTTGTGTAAATTCAAAACGTTTTCGTGGCATATCACCAAGTACCTGCAACTGAACTTATTAAAAAAAGTACCACGTTGAAAACAAACACTGGCCGGGACCTGTTCTTATGATGAGCATGAGTTAGCCTTTATCATGTTGTATATGCATATGCCTTTGGCTATTTCTTTTATTCATTAATTTATTTTGTTTTATAATTTAGCTTCTACTATTGGGTCCCATTGACCCACTTTTATGGTCATTCATGGACATTAATAAAATAAAAATATTATGTTCCTTCATGTTTTCAAGTTTCCTTCTAGTTGTAGCTAAAACACTTTCAAGTTTCAACCAAACCATAGTAGACTCTAGAGAAAATACTATTACTTGTGACAATCTAAGTTTGACAAAGCATTCTACAAATTCATTCCACCTATGGTATTTTGACCAGTTTACTTGACAAAGCATTCTACAAATCTCTTCCACCTATGGTATTTTTCAACTGTTAGTTTGACAAATTACCTTCTCAAGGTCAAGATCAACTGCTGGAAGAGGAGGGGGTAGACCATTTAAAACAGAATGCTCCATTGCCAAGCTATCGACGAGTACTATTCTCCCATCACCACTGTAGATCATACAGATCATCATTACTTACATTATAATGTAGAAATAAAATATAATTATATCATAACATAGAATATTACAATTCACTCAATGGATGATCAACAAAAAAAGACCCAATGTGGATTACATTTGACTAATATGCCAGCCATTGGGCAATAGGAACAATACAAACACCCATATTGAAGTTTTATCAAACTACAGGTCAAGTTTCCACAAATGTATCCTCCATAGAGACTTTGTCAAAGCGATTGTTCAACCAAAAGAAATTTGAATTCATAAAAATTTTACATAATAATTTCAAAAAAATCCCATGCAACACATCAAGAACTCTATTTCAATATAGAGAACTAATATCAACTTCAAACTAAGAAGTAAGCATCAAAGACATTATCTTAGCAGGGATCGAATTGAACATGACCCTACAGCCTATTTGTCTAACCATAACCATAATTCTCAAACAACAGATAATCATGTATGTACAATTATCAACCTGATTTTGCCGATTACAGCCATGGACACCCTTTCTCTTTCTCTTTCTCAGGTGTCAAAAAGCAAGGGGATGGATCAAAAATCTCTCCTAAATCTGCATGTTCCTCTAAATCTGGAAGGGTATCTCTGTAAATAAAGTGTAGCATAGCCTGCATTGCATTCAAGAGAACAAAGGAGACACATTCATGAGAAAGGAGACAATAATTTAAGGAAAAAAATTACAAGCTCAAGGAAAATACCCAATCTTCCAAAATTAAAATAAAGAGAAAGCACAATTCCATAATCATAGGAAGAATGAAAGCTCACCTTAAACACCTCTGGCCTTATGCCTTCGATGCTAATTTCTTTGTCATTCCACTCCCCAGAGGACTCAAAAAACATGGATTTAAATACAAGGGAACGTGCTACTAGAACAACTCCATGGGCATGAAATTTTTCCCCCAATACATCAAATGTGACATCCGCATTTTCAACATCTTCAAGTAGTTCCCCAAATTGTTGACCCAAGTTTGATTCAGGGATGTGAATATAGTGCAATCTAGGGCCTTGAATAGCAGAAACCACAACCCCAACTGTACAACATATTTTCAGAGTATCGTCCTTCACAAAATCTGATGATTCCAGCATAGCTCGCCTGAAGAAACGCTTGTAACCCCTAAAGATCCCCAAGAGCGTGAAAAGCAAAAAAAAAAAGAGTAAGTGGTAACCAAATTAAGCCGAGGCCACCAGGAGTTTGAGGTCTCTGACCTGCAAATCCACATACATACCTATTGACACCTCACAAGACACGGTCCTCCGGATTAGGTTTTGTGGATGACAGCTCGTGTAAGTAGAGCTTTATTTGCAACTTCACGGAATACCATCGCAATCTCCACATAGAGGCAACTCAAGGGATTCTCCATGCAGTCTTAACACAAAGGTCACACCAACTTAGGGTTCAAGGTAACCCTTGACACTGGACCAACTCCATGTTCAAGAGAGCAATCACCAAGACACATCGGAACAAGCCCTAAGTCCATTATCCAAGTTAACTTCTTCAGGCAGACCAATGTGGCTCGAGATCTACGTCTCTCCTACACATTGGCTTCGTCCTTCCATGCCAATTCCATTGACATGAAAGCATTAATTTTCAAGACTGTGCAGTTATGAAAGCAACAGTAGAGCTTACTATTCGATGGGGGATATTGCCCTATCTCATCCCAACAGATACGGATATCAATCTCAGCGCTTCAATATCCTTTACGTTGCAGCCAAAAGGAGTAGTGTTTCAATTGAGGGAGGTTACAGTGGAGATACAAAAAACTAAGAGCCTCACACAGAGATGCAAAAGTTGAGAACCTCATGCAAGTCTCCAACTAGAATTATTTGTTTCATGCAACAGTTGAGAGGGCATTCACCACCCTCACACAAAGGAGAGAACTCGATTCACTCAACAATGAAGAGGTGAGTGAAAAATGGTTGTTGTCAGACTGTTTTGCAAACTAACGCGCCATCGCTTAAGCGACGCCTAGCCGACAGTTATAAGCATATCCGTCGCTTAAGTGACGCTTGTAGCCACATTTACAAAAAAAAAATGTATCCTTGTGATTTTTGGTAAGTTTAAAAAGAGAAATCCACGCGCCGTCAAATTTTGGATCGAAATGTAGTAGTGATAAAATATTACATACAGTCCAGTCTCTTAACCTTTGCCAAAAATGCAGGAGATATATTATTTACACGGTCGCCATTAAAGTCTAAAATCGAAGTTTACATAGTCTTGCCAAGGGCTATGGCACCATTGCAAGAAATGGTGCTTCCCAGGCTTAAAATCCCCAAATCAAAAATACGATTTACATAAACAAACACAGTCTGCTAAAAGTCTCAAGTTTCCCCAATTCGCTGCTAACAACACCAGTATTTACAAACCCAAACCTTGCATACACAGACCCGAAGGCAAATCAAAATCCCACAGAAAAACCCAAACAGCAGCGTGATAACCCAGTCCTACCCACAATTTCGAGAGGTGACAAGCTTATGGTTTTGCAACAAGCTTGTCGTGACTACGACGGCATCATCCTTGAGCTGGCTGCGAGCTCCGAGCCATCCCACTCCTCGCTTACCCTGTCACCTGCAACCATCGACACAAAGAGGATGAGAAGTATGACACAAAAAGAGCCACGAAAGAAAGCATAAAACACAGTCATGAAACCCACGAAGCCTACCTTCGTAACCAGGGCATCGTCTCCATTCACAGCGTGGAGCAGAGACCACAACCATCCACAGACCAAGCGAAATGAATAAGTTGTTTGTGGAGCCAATCCCTAAGCTCTGGCTACTCCAAACGCCAAGAAGCATTAATGGCACTAGCCTGGTGACAACTACCAACCCAAAACCCACTTTTCCATATTTTGCATTCGTTACAAAATCATGGTCTCCATTACCATGCAAGGTGTTAAACCCCATCGCATAAGACAAAACCTTATGTTATAACTCACCACCCCAATGTACAACATAATGTATAGTATAATGTTTATCCCCTACACTTTATATGCTAATCCAAAGTCAGTCCACCATGTACAGGTATAGCATATGACATGTATCGTTTAGACCATAGGCTTAAGCCTTAATACATTGCATATCTATGTTCCCTAAGCTTAATGCTTAGAAACCATGGCATATGAAATATGCCATAGTAGTATTATTGCTATGAATAAAATTTAAGTTGATCTTAAACCAATCTTACAACCTGCCACGAAATAAATAAGAAATATGTTAATAGTTGTAATAAAATAAGCATGAAATATAATTATAATGATTAATAGATATAACATAGACAATTTGTCTATGTTATATAATTAATGAAGATAGTATTTTACCTCATTATCAAGCTAAGTCTGTGAGGAACCATACAATCAACTAACAGGTGCATTAATGATCCACACGTTTAGCATTCCTTAGAAACAAGTCCCATCGCTAAGTATAATCTGCATAGAGTGAAAGAGGTGCCTTAGTTCAACATAACTAAGTAAGCCTGCTAGTCAAGTGAACACTTTACCTCTCAGACCGTCATGGGATAACTAGTCCAGCCACTCCACCCACTTTGGTTCCAGAAACAAAGTTAAGTTAGAACCATATAAATAACAAGTGAGATTATGAAAAAATGAACAAAATATGAAATCAAGTAACGACACAAACACGACAATGTATAACCATAAGAATAATGTAGTAATCAGCATTATGACATCTTAATTAAAACACAGCAATAAGTATAACTGAAATTAAAATGATAGAACATAAGAACAACTTACGACCAAACAGTGGTGATATTCTGCAAGTTGAATAATATTCCATTTATGTAGTTTTTACAAGCCTACTAAAAAAAAATCTTTTCAATTTTTGGGGACATAACATTGGGGTTTTGGTTTCCATTGTGCATGTAAATTTCTTTTAGGGCATAGAAGTTTAAAAAATTATGGTTTCATTTCATATTAGGGTGTGTGCAAGAAGTTGAAGGTCTCTTTTGGCGCATTACATGCAATACAAAACTGAAAAAACAGACATCCATCAATTTGCATGGATATTTTGAGACACTTACACAATGAATCTTGCGATCAGTAAAAAACAAGAAATGTAGGAAATTGAATGACCTTTCCAAATATATATTTTTTTTTCTATTGAAAATGTTGTTAACTATCTAAAGTTAGATAAATTTTAACGGGCTCTTTTTATTTTTGTGACAAATTATAAGGTATATGTTTTTGTGGGTGCAGCGCCTGAGTGTCTAAATGATGGAATAAACTTATGAAAACCGGTATACATATAGAGAACATATAGGACTAGTGCACGACTATTTTTCCAATAATAAAAATAATATTTTTAATTTTTTTTTTAATTATCTAAGAGATCAAACCTCGAAAATGGTACATCATTTGTGGGTGCAGCGTTTGAATGTCTTAATGCAATTATTTGGAAATGGGTTTTTTATAACCTGTATAGATTGGTGTTCTTTAGTGCACCATGCAAATTTTTTTTAAATGGTTAAGAAACGAAAGAGATATGGATGAAACACTACCAGTGTGTTTTTTGAGTTGAGGAGTGATGACAGAAGATAAATAAGAAAAAAATAGAAAAAATTATGTATTCTTGTTAAAATTTACATATTTAGAATCTGCAAAAAAAACCATATCTGTTTCTAAAATCTCATAAAAAATGGAGGTGTACAGCATAATCAGACGAACCGCTAAACATGAGCATATTGAAAATTTGGATATAATGTTGAATTAGCCATGGTTGATCATACTCCAAGGCACAGGCATGTTGAATCCGAAGCAAAGTACAAAGCAGACACATAGGCATAGGAATTCCATGAAAGCATGGGTGGAGGCTCAGCCTTATCATTTGGAGGGAATAAATTTTTGAATTTAAACAATACACGAGCGCGATTTAACTGAACAAAACTCGTGCGCGTTATATAGAAACAAAATGTGTGCGCGTTATGTGCTGACAAATTGCGTGCGCGGTTTGTAAAACCAAAAATAGCGTTCATCATCATCTTCATCTTCATCATCTTCAACTTCATCATCATCATCATCATTAACATGATCATCATCTTCAACTTCATGATCATCATCATCACCATCAACATCATGAACATCATCATCACCTTCCTCATAATCTTCATCATCATCACCATTGTCATCATCATCATCATCATCAACATGATCGTCATCTTCATTATCTTCATATTCATCTTCATCATCATCAACATGATCATCATCTTCATTATCTTCATATTCATCTTCATCATCATCACCTTCCTCATCATCATCATCATCCCCATCGCCATCATCATTATCATCATCCTCATCCTCATCGTCATCTTCAGCTTCATCATCACCATCATCATCATCATCATCATCATCATCATCAACATGATCATCATCATCACCATCAACATCATTAACATCATCACCACCGTCGTCGTCATCATCATCATGAACATCATCGTCATCACCATCGTTGTCATCATCATCATCATCCTCCTCCTCATCATCATCACCTTCCTCATCATCAACATCATCATCATCATCCCCACCGTCGTCGTCATCATCATCATCCTCCTCCTCATCATCATCACCTTCCTCATCATCAACATCATCATCACCATCATCATCAACAACAACATCGCCATGATCATCATTAGCATCTTCATCATGTTCATCTTCATCATCCTCATCTTCACCATCATCACCTTCATCATCACCATCGTCATCGTCATCATCACCATTGCCATCATTGCCATCATCATCATCATCAACATTATCACCATCGTCGTCATTGTCATCATCATCACCATCATCATCACCTTCATCATCCTTATCATAATCATCACCATCAACATCATGAACATCATCATCATCATCATCATCATCATCATCATCACCATCATCTTCATCATCATCATCATCATCACCATCATCACCTTCATCATCACGATCATCATCATCATCATGATCACCATTGCCATCATTGCCATCATCATCATCATCACCATCAACATCATGAACATCATCATCATCATCATCATCATCGTCATCATCATCATCATCACCACCATCAACATCATCAACATCATCATCATTCATCATCATCATCCTCATAATCATCATCACCATCACCATAATGAACATCATCATCATCATCCTCATCATCATCACCTTCATCATCATGATCATCATCATCCTCATCATCATCCTCATCCAAATCCTCATCCTCATCATCATCATCACCATCACCATCACCATCAACATCATCTTCATCTTCATCATCATCATCTTCTTCATCACCTTCATCATCACCATCGTCATAATCATCGTCATCATCACCTTCATCATCATCACCATTGCCATCATTGCCATCATCATCATCATCATCATCATCATCATCACCATCAACATCATCAACATCATCAACATCATCCTCATCATCATCACCATCATAATCATCATCATCATCACCTTCATCATCATCACCATTGCCATCATTGCCATCATCATCATCATCATCATCATCACCATCAACATCATCAACATCATCAACATCATCCTCATCATCATCACCATCAACATCATGAACATCATCATCATCATCATCATCATGAACATCATCATCATTCATCATCATCATTCATCATCATCATCCTCATAATCATCATCATCATCCTCATCCTCATCATCATCATCACCTTCATCATCACCATCATCATCATCACCATCATCAACATGATCATCATCATCACCATCAACATCATCAACATCATCATCATCATCATCAACATCATCAACATCATCATCATCACCATCATCACCATCAACATCATCATCATCATCATCCTCATCATCATCATCCTCATCATCATCATCACCTTCATCATCCTCATCATCCTCATCATCATTCATCATCATTCATCATCACCATCATCATCATCATCCTCATCATCATCCTCATCATCATCATCACCTTCATCATCCTCATCATCCTCATCATCATTCATCATCATTCATCATCACCATCATCATCATCATCCTCATCATCCTCACCATCAACATCATCATCATCATCCTCATCATCATCCTCATCATCAACATCTTGAACATCATCATCATCACCATCAACATCATGAACATCATCATCATCATCCTCATCATCATCATCACCTTCATCATCGTCATCATCATCATCATCATCATTCATCACCATCAACATTGTGAACATCATCATCATCATCCTCATCATCATCCTCATCATCAACATCATGAACATCATGAACATCATCATCATCCTCATCATCATCCTCATCATCATCATCACCATCAACATCATGAACATC
>LPNX010763087.1:0-18033 GCA_001517045.1 Pseudotsuga menziesii
AGTATTCTAGGCAAACCTCAATCCATAAGTGTCCTTTTATGCGCCGACATAAGGAAAGTCGGCACTCGGACGGAGAGGTGCCATTCTGGTGTATAACAGACCCGTAGCCTTTTCATCTTCCACCATTGCGGCTGCGTAACGCACTAGCCTCCCGATGTTGATAACTTTCCGTTCATCGACAGGGAACTTTTTAGCCGATGCATGGGCATTTGGCTCTTCCGACTCCGATAGACTCAACAGTCCCACGGAAGTCGTTGACCGTTTGAAACCCGCCGCTGCGGCTGTAGGTAAGACTATCCAGTCGATGTTTAAGTGTCTCAAGACACCGATGAGGTTTTTGCCTCCGTCTTGTGAGTTTTAGCCCCTGTGTGGGCAGCGATGGTTTCTTTTGGATCCTTGTTAAGGATTTCAGGACGAGAGCACAGTACAGGGCCTCATTTGCTGACTAGTTTGGTTGTTAGTGTAGTTTAATTTTGAAAAAATGCAGTCTTGATTAATGATGAATGTTGTTTAACTGCAGACGGACTCAGAAGATTCTTCAGATTACTGCTACGAGAGGGTGTAGCTAAAGGATAAGGCTGAGGGAGTTGGCTAAGAAGTGACAAGCAGATTTTACTCTAAAATCAGCGGGATATAAAGAAGGACAAACAAAAGACAAGGAAGAATCAATGGCAATAATAGCCCAAACTTGAAAAGGGTCCATCAGTTACCAAGCGGATCCCGTTTTATTAAGTACTCCTAAGTTGAAACCCAAAAATGTAACGCATTATGTGAATCATGATTAATCACGAAAAAGACAAAATGGTGAGATCAAACGGTTTTTGAGGAGCCCAAAGGTCACACAGCTGGGGCAACCCAAAGGGTCTGCTGTTTTTGTATAAAGACAGGAAAGTTAGAGTGAAGAAGGGCTTTTTCTTGGAAAAACTTGTGAACTATTGTTTGTAAGAGGAACTACTTCGTTTTACAATAAAAAATTGCAAATTTTGCCTGTGGGAGAAGGTGCTGTGTGGAATGTTCAAATGTGATAAAATGAACAATGTTGAAGGGGAACTATTTCATTTTCGGCTGTGTTTCATTAACTGTGAGAGCGTTCTAACTTTATGAACCTATGTTTTGATCTGAATGTTCTTTGGTATATTCTATGATAATTTCCACTATGAGTAATGGAGGTTTTAACTGTTGATGAGCTATCTTGTCGTGTATATCTTTATTCATGTTTGTGTGTTTGGTTCTCAGAACAACTATCTGTGATTTACCTTAACATGTGAAAAGTGTTACATTACTCATGAATTAATATTTTGCTCTCTAGAGACAGCTTAGCTAGTATGTATTTTCTAGTTGTGTGTGATTTTAGATGCAAGAGAGTCTAAGACGAGAGGTAAGAACCTGCGCATCACATTGTGACCACTCCTCACATCCTTGATCAATCTGCATTTTAGATAGGCACCTGCATATCATACTTAAAGTCAAAAAATACAAAAATATATATGGTGGACCGGGCCGTAACCAGTAAAACCTTTTATTTTTGTTACTTGACCTACGATAGCCGGAATGCAAACCGGATGGATTCCCTACACCAAACAGTCATGGGCTAGTTGGGAACGTTGGCTGGGGAGAATCCTTTGCTGTTGTTGCCTGTGAATTTCCAGGCCTCAACAGTTTCTGGTGCTAGAAGGAGGGCCGCCAGTGAATGGATGGCCGAGGAAACCCGTTTTCCCGAGATCATTCCACCGGTAACAGTTCAGAAGGCAGTCTATTTCCCAATCCAATTCCTGAAGAGAAAGGTAGAGAACATTTGTATTCTGTGGACAACGAAGTTGTTAATGATCTGAGAAAACACACTAGGGCATACGTGAAGAAGATTGGATGATTACCTATCATCCCTGAATTTCCCAGAAGAGAATATAAAAGAAAAGATCGCCCTATATTGGAGGATTCAGTGTTAGTGGGAGATTGGGAAGAATTAGTAGAGGTAGCATTACATGAAGTTGTACAACCTTTGAATCAAGTAGGCCCGGATAATCCTTACGGTTCTCTTGTTCACACTCCTATTCATTCACCACCTCACTCCCCACCAAGACTCATGGCAGGTGTGAATGCGAATCAACCACCCAACCCACCAAATCCACCGCCCGCTTGGAAATCCAGATTACCTTTAAACCTAACACCTCCTTTGCATGCTTTACCTCAATATTTTGAAACGATGCTGCCCAAATTTGATCCCAACGAGAAGATGTTAGTAGATGACCACTTGCAGAGTTTCTATCTAGCGATAGAAGGATTAAGGGCTGGGGAGTATGAGAATGTGGTTTGTAGACTTTTTCCACACACTCTTAAAGGAACAACATTGTCATGGTATTTTGGTTTGCCTTCCAATTCTATCCCTGATTGGTATACCTTTGAAAGGATTTTCAAAAGTAAATATGCAACCCAAAAAACTCATGCAACTCTTATGAAAGGACTGTGTGCCTTAAAGAAAGAAAGAAAAGAGAAGGTGCATAGTTTTACCCAAAGATTCACAGCCTATCTTAAGAATTTTTTTGAAGCTGACAAACCCTCGGATAAAGTCCTGATTGAATATTATACCTCAGCTCTAGGGCCTGAGTTGGCCATGTTTGCCAAAATGAAGGCCAAACCTACGCTAGTTGAGACTTATGAGGAGGCAAAAAAAGTAGAGGCCGAAAGGGAAAGTATCGAAGATTATCCTGAACGGTCAGGAGAAAAAAATGTTGGGAGGAAAGCTCTACTGTTTACTAAGCCTAAAGAGGAGCAATCACCAGATTTCGAAGGAATGGCGAAAATGATGCAGAAGCTTTCTAACAGAATCATAGACTTGGAAAAGGATAAGGAAGCCCAAAAGTTCTACAAGCCTTATTACAAGAAAAGGGAAGATAACAATCAATCCCAACCTCCTCCTCACAGCCCTGCATCTATGAATTTAACAGAGGTAGGAATGGATAACTTCTGTACTTTCCACCAACAACCCCATTCTGAAAAGAACTATCCTCAATGGATAAATTCAATGACGTTGGTCATGAATCAGCTTTTAGATTCCAAGTTAACTGAAAACAATGATGAAGAAGGGAGAGATAACACTCAGTCAATAGAAAAACAGGAAGATGAAGCCATGGTTTTATGGGATTGTGTATCTTTGTTTGATGCAGGGGAAGAATATGATCTGAGACACGAGGGCATCCTGGAAACAAATGTGACAAAAAGAAGCCAGGGGTTGATTAAGGAAAACAGTCTTATGTTCCCCAAGATCAAAATACTTCAGAAGAATGTTAAGAAATTCCAAAATAGTTCCTCAGTTAATAAAATTCCAGAGTTTACCATCACCAGTCAAAATCCTGGACAGATTCACATGCCTACTAAACCCAACGAAGAAAATAATGTTAGATCGAATCTCACTAAATATAAGATGGAGTATGACATTGTGGAGGATATCAAAAAGGTGAGGGAAAACATCTCATTATTTGAAATGTGCAATGTGCCACAACAAAAAGAAAACCTATTAAAAGTGCTTGAAGCATCAAAGGAGAGGCTGCCCACTGACAATCAGCCTCAAGAAGAAGAAATTGGTGAAGCAAGTATGGGAGGTAAGCCTAAAAGTAAGAATCCGCCTTTTCTCCTTACTTTTGAAATCTTCAACCACAACGTGCACAACTGCCTAGTAGACTCGGGGGCATCAGTCAATGTCATGCCACTGTCGGTCTTCAAAAAGATAAATGGACAACCTAAACCATCTACCTGGAAGGTTGTTCAGTTAGATAGAACGAATGTGAATGTAATTGGAGAAATGGAGGATGTTCTCGTTCGCTTATCTTCCAATGATAAGGTGTGTCAAGTCATTGACATTGTGGTGGCTGACATACCGGAAGCTTATGGACTTGTTTTGAGTAGGGATTGGTCGGCTAAGCTAAATGGATATTTTGCCTCAGACTGGTCGCATCTGTGGCTGCCATATAAAGGAAGCCCAAATCATATTAAAGTGTTGTGGGAGCCCCACATGAAACACAATGTTACTCAGTTCGAAGAAAAAAATGAATCAGTGGATCCTGTTTTGGGAAACTATTTTATTGAGTTAGAACCAGGAAACTATCAAGCGGAAGAAGCCGGCGTTACATCAGACACTCAGCCTGATCTCCTTCGTTTTTCACAGGCTGATGAAATCGATTGTAAAATAGTAGACTTAGCTGTAGATGTAGAATTTAGTTCTTATGCAGTAGTAGGTAGCGATTTTTGGACGCTTTTCTTTGATGGTTCTAAAACTTTAGAGGGGTCGGGAGCCGGCTGTGTCCTGATTGACCCTATAAAAAACAAACATTTTCTTTCTTGTAGATTAGAGTTTGAATGTACCAATAACACAACTGAATATGAAGTGTTTGTTCAGGGGTTAAGGAAAGCAATTGAATTAAAGGCAAATAATCTGAAAGTGTTCGAAGACTTTGAAATAATCGTAAAACAAATTTGGAATCAAATACATTGCATTTCTCCTCATCTAAAAGCTTATCAAAATGAATTATGGGATTTACTTAAATATTTTAATGCATTTAACATTGTATCGATTCCAAGACTTAAGAATGCAGCAGCTGACTTGTTGGCCACATCAGCTGCGAGGCTTGTGCCCTCTAATAATCGGTGCTCTGTTGAATTTCTTTTCAGGCCCTCAGTTCCGGATATGATTACTAATATACGAGTGTTCGATGACGATCAACAGATTATAGAATGCTTAACAAATGACGAGGCATTAAAAGGGGCGATTATTGATGATGAAGAACATCAGGCCGAGCTGAAATTCGATAATTTCATCCCTAAGGGAGTCAGAACTTTAGAACGAATGTTTGATTTAAATGAAAAATTTAGAAGACCAGCAAATGTGAAGACTCATAGCTCATCTCTAGAGTTCGAGTTGATTAATTTGGGGACTGAGATGAAGCCTAAAATGTGAATCTTGGAAAATGTTGTTCACCAATTGAAAGAGATAAGTTCATTGTTCTTTTCAAGCAATACAAAGATGTTTTTTCTTGGATGTATGAAGATTTGAAGACATATGACACCAGCATTATCCAACATGTTATCCCCATCAAATCTGGAATCAAACCTTATCAGCAGCCTTTAAGGAAAATGCATCCAAAATTGGAACCTCTAATCCAGAGTGAAGTTAAGAAATTATTGGATGCTAGAATCATTTTTAAGGTTAGACACTCGGAATGGGTTTCAAATCTGGTACCAATGAGGAAGAAATATGTAAAAATCAGGTTATTTGTGGATTTTAGAAACTTAAATCGCGCTTCAGATAAAGACAATTATCCCGTTCCACCCATGGAGCAAATACTAGAAATGGTTTCAGGTTCTGAACTTTTCTCTTTATTAGATGGATTCTCAGGCTACAATCAAGTATTAGTAGCTGAAGAAGACAGACTAAAGACGACGTTCAGGACCAGGTGGGGAAATTTTGCTTACAGAAGGATGCCTTTTGGACTCATAAACGTCGGAGCTACCTTCCAGAGGGATATGGACATAGCTTTCCATGGTCTGATTGGCCGCAGTACTGTAGTATACATCGATGACATCACGATATTCTCAAAGAAAAGAGAGCAACACGCATTTCATCTAAGGCATATTTTTGAACGATGCCGGAAATATGGTATCTCACTAAACCCCAAGAAGTGCGTGTTTTCTGTTACAGAAGGTAAGTTGTTGGGTCATGTGGTGTCTAAGAAGGGGATCTCTATAGACACAGAAAGGATCAAAGCCATTGAACAGATTCCCTTGCCCCATAATAAAAAGGGCATGCAATCATTTATGGGGACCATAAACTTCGTGCCAAGGTTTGTGCCAGATTTCGCTCAAATTGTTAAACCTTTGCAGCAAATGGTAAAACAAAGTGTACAATTCAAGTGGACTGATGTAGAGAAGAATGCATTTAGTAAAATTAAAACAGCTGTTGCGCACACACCCTCCCTCAAAAGTCCGGATTTTGACAAAGATTTTATTCTGTACACTTTGGCCTCTGATGATTCACTAGCAGCTGTGCTGACCCAGAAAGAAGATGGGGGTGATGAGTTCCCCATATCATTTATGAGCACTGCTCTGCAAGGGGCTGAATTGAATTATCCTGCTGTGGATAAACAAGCTTACGCAGTGTTCAAAGCGGTGAAACAATTTAGACCATATATATACTGAAGAACCGGACAAAGGTAATAGTTCCACATCCAGCTGTGATGTCTCTTTTCGTCCAAAAGGAGCTAGGAGAAAGGAGAGGCAACTGGGTAATGGCTCTACAGGAGTATGAACTCGAATTCAAGCCAGCCTCCATAGTCAAAGGGCAAGGATTGTGCAAACTGATGACTGAAAGTAAAGACAACGAAGAACGTGACTGGGAAGACGAAGCTGAGTTACATTTGATGGATGTATGTCCTCTTTTCATAGCTCCGGACTCTTGGTATCGAGACCTTGTGCATTACCTTCAAGCAGGATTTTTACCAGAACATTGGAATTCTAAGCAAAGAAGAGCATTGCGTCTTAAATCAGCCTCATATCAAATTATTGAAGGAATATTATTTAGGAAGAATTACGATGGAGTTCTTCTTAGATGCTTAGAGAAAGAATATGCGAAGAAGGTAATGATATATTTACATGATGGGCCTGCTGGAGGAAATTTTTCCGGAGATACTACAACTCATAAAATTATCAGATCTGGATACTATTGGCCCACGCAGTTCAAAGACGCACACGCCCATGTTAGAAAGTGCGACATTTGTCAAAGGTGTAGTGGAAGACAAGCTAAAGCAGCAAGACTGTTAAAACCTGTGATGATAACAGAGCCCTTTGAGTAATGGGGGTTGGGTATCATTGGGGAGATAAAGCCGAATTCTTCTTTGCAACACAAGTATATTATGACAGCAATCGACTACTTCACTCAGTGGGTCGAAGCCATCCCGTTGCGTAAAGTAAATGAAGATGTCGTCATGGCCTTTTTGCAAGACCATATCATGACCAGGTTTGGAGTTCCAATTTCTTTAGTTTTCGATAATGCTACTTACTTTTCCTCCATTAGATTAACTGCATTTTCTCATGAGAAAGGAATTAAGTTGCATTACTCTGCTAATTACTATCCACAGGGAAATGGCTTAGCTGAATCCACAAACAAGAATCTGATTAGGATTCTAAAAAAGAAAGTGATAGAAAATCAGAGGAGTTGGCACTCAACGTTACCAAGTGCTCTTTGGGTTGATAGGGTCACCCCCAAGACTTCGTTAGGTGTGTCCCCGTACACTCTTGTTTATGGGAAAGAGGCCATTCCACCCCCCAATATCATGTTACCCTCTTCCAAAATCGCTCAAGAATCCAGAGGATTAGATAATGAAGTCTTGCAAATGAGGATATATAATCTCCTGAAAGCAGAAGAGTCTCGATCTAAGGCCAGAGAACATTTTAAACAACAACAAGAGATAGTAAAGAGATGGTTTGATAAACATAAGGTTGGAACAAAAGAATTCGATGTGGGAGATTTAGTTCTCAAGTGGGACCATCTCCATGATGAGAAAGGAAAACACACAAAATTTCAATAGTTATGGGTAGGACCTTTCCAGATTGCAGCCAAGCTTGGCCCCTCAACCTATAAATTGCAAGATTTACAGGGGTGGGAGGAGAACTTACCAGTAAATGGTTTAGTTCTCAAACCTTATTTTCTTGAGTTTTGTTTTGTTCTTTTATCTTGTATATAAATAATTTGACTTGGCTGTTTACTTTGATTTATGTAGTTCTGTGTTGTTTTAGTTTAAATTTTGACTGATTTCAATAAAGGAGGAGAACATCAGAATTCTGGGATGATTAAAGTTCTTGGGTGTAAGACTGTGTATTATTGTTTATCTGAAAGAATTTCTTCCATTTTAGCAGTTTTCCCAAATGGCTATGAACACATTGAAGTCTTGCTTAATCCTTGTAAAATAAACCAGAATCAAAAGGTCTGGAATATTATTTTGAGGCTCCGTCCATCTCATGTTAAAATGCCCTAGGGAGTGACAGCAAAGGGCCCATGGAAAGGAAGCAGGGTAAACATTATATTATATATAAATGATCCCATGCCAAGAATTGAATGCCAAAGGGCAGATAAGAGTCGAAAGCTCCTATGAAAGCATTATGTATCAAAGCAAAACACTGAACCATATAAGTATTAAATTGCCAAAAGTTCCTCTCCATCCGTGAGATGAAAATTGAATACATCTCTCACACAAAAGGACACTATGGATAGAGGAGCCTGAATAAAAAATTTAGAAAGAAAGGCATGCAGGAGGACTCATATGAAAAGGACAAAAGTTCAAAAGCACAAAAGGTGCAAAATGGCATGGGAATGAGGAACAAATGAATATTTCTGTTTACCATATGCTACAATCCTTTGGTGTCCAAGCTGGCAGCTACCTGAAGACAGAGGTAACGAATGAAACTCATCTTCCTGGCCTCAAAAGAGTTATCTTGACTTGAAAATCTTGGTTTCCACTCTCCTAAATTGGACTATCATCAATGGTTAAAAGTACATATATTTGCCATTTGAGAAATCCAGATATCTGGAAGAATTCAACATGTTCATTTGTTGTTAAACAGTTTGTTACTCAAGAAATAATTGTCCAGAGATCTAGGTCCACCAGGTAGTCGCCAATTGTTGCAGCTGCAACTGTTTCCCCAAATTTTCAAAATTTTGGACCCCCTGGATAATGTTTACCATGGCCTGGAATCGTTTGGATCCATGAACTCTGTCTTGTTTTCCTTTTGCTACGAGTTTGGACTATTTGGAAATTAACTCTCTTCATGCTTTTCGGAAAATTGCTTATGTCTGAAACTGCTGTGGGTTGTGGAATTTAGGTTTTGGTTTTTGCCTTTTGATCTGCGTTTTCTTTCTTTGTTCTTGGAAACTTATTTCTCATTCTAGCCACTATTTCAGAGGCCATTTAAACAATGTATTAGAGCCATGTTTCCGTTGCGGAAGCTAAACGATGAGCGTTCCGCAGGAGAGTCTTTGACGTATCCGATGTCGTGTTGTATTGTTTTCACTTGTTTGCATTATTGGAGGTTGATCGTTTTTTGAGTCGGGTTTGTTTGATTTTGTGAAGCCGTTGCGTTGGAAGTGAGACAATCTTTTTGGGCCGCTGCATGACCTTAGGTTTGCTGAACACTTAATGTTTCATGATGATTTCTACGCCTTATCGGAAAGTTTATGGTTTTGATCGAAGACTGTAGTCTGTTTGCTTCTCGCCGTTGCGGCTCCTGAGCGAACTAAGTGTTTGCCATATAACTGCTCTGCTCGCCGATGCTTTATCTAGGTTTATCCATTCTTGTCTTTAGGCCATGGGACCTGTAGCCTTTTCATCTTCTGCCATTGCGGCTGCGTAACGCACTAACCTCCCGATGTTGATAACTTTCCGTTCGCCAACAGGGAAATTTTCTGCCGATGCATGGGCATTTGGCTCTTCCAACTCCGATAGACTCAACAGTCCCACGGAAGTCGTTGACCGTTTGAAACCCGCCACTGCGGATGTAGGTAAGACTATCCAGCCGATGTTTAAATGGCTCAAGCCGCCGATGAGGTTTTTGCCTCCGTCTTGTGATTTTTAGCCCCTATGTGGGCAGTGGTGGTTTCTTTTGGATCCTTGTTAAGGCTTTCAAGACGAGAGCACAGTACAGGGCCTCATTTGATGACTAGTTTGGTTGTTAGTGTAGTTTAATTTTGAAAAAATGCAGTTCTGATTAATGATGAATGTTGTTTAACTGCAGACGGACTCAGAAGATTCTTCAGATTACTGCTACGAGAGGGCGTAGCTAAAGGATAAGGCTGAGGGAGTTGGCTAGGAAGTGACAAGCAGAGTTTACTCTGAAATTAGCAGGATCTAAAGAAGGACAAACAAAAAACAAGGTAGAATCAATGGCAATAACAACCCATACTTGAAAAGGGTCCGTCAGTTACCAAGCGGATCCCGTTTTATTAAGTACTCCTAAGTTGAAACCCAAAAATGTAAGGCATTATGTGAATCATGATTAATCACGGAAAAGACAAAATGGTGAGATCAAACGGTTTTTGAGGTGCCCAAAGGTCACACGGCTGGGGCAGCCCAAAGGGTTTGCTGTTTTTGTATAAAGACAAGAAAGTTAGAGTGAAGAAGGGCTTTTTCCTGGAAAAACTTGTGAACTATTGTTTGTAAGAGGAACTACTTCGTTTTACAATAAAAAATTGCAAATTTTTCCTGTGGGAGAAGGTGCTGTGTGGAATGTTCAAATGTGATAAAATGAACAATGTTGAAGGGGAACTATTTCGTTTTCCACTGTGTTTCATTAACTGTGAGGGCGTTCTAACTTTCTGAACCCATGTTCTGATCTGAATGTTCTTTGGTATATTCTGTGATAATTTCCACTATGAATAATGGAGGTTTTAACTGTTGATGAGCTATCTTGTCGCGTATATCTTTATTCATGTTTGTGTGTTTGGTTCTCAGAACAGCTATCTGTGATTTACCTTAACATGTGAACAGTGTTACATTACTCATGAATTAATATTTTGCTCTCTAGAGATAGCTTAGCTAGTATGTATTTTCTAGTTGTGTGTGATTTTAGATGCGAGAGAGTCTAAGATGAGAGGTAAGAACCTGCGCATCACATTATGATCACTCCTTGCATCCTTGATCAATCTGCATTTTAGATAGGCACATGCATATCATACTTAAAGTCAAAAAATACAAAAAATATATACGGTGGACCGGGTCATAACCGGTAAAACCTTTTATTTTTGTTACTTGACCTACGGTAGCCAGACCGCAAACTGGACGGATTCCCTACACCAAATAGTCACGGGCTAGTTGGGAACGTTGACTGGGGAGAATCCTTTGTTGTTGTTTCCTGCGAATTTCCAGGCCTCAACAGTCATACAATGGTTTAACTGTTGTAACCTTGTATTTTGATACACTTAAAACCTTCAATTTTTTTTCTTTCTCTATTAAACTATGGTATGTGTTTTAAGTTACATCTCATGTCATCATGTATGTATCTTTCCATATTTTCAAAGTGCAATAGATGCATTCTCTTATTTTGTAACATCTAGAGTTATTTTTCAAAGTATCTATTGATTAGTATTTTCTGCCCTTGGAATCCATATTGAAGAACTGGCCTCATTATGTAGATCAATAATTGATCTCTTAGGGAGGAAACGATCATTGTTATATATTTGATAACTTCGCAACAAACACTTGTTCTGCTACAAAGGTTCTGTAGAATAGTTGGCTTTCCAGGAACTCAGATTTGGAGGTTAATTAAGTATCTGGGAACTTACCTTTCATTAAAATAGTCCAAAGCAATACATCGGGTTCATGCCATCCAGAATATTGAGTCTAATATTAGGATGGGGGAGTGAGTTGGTTAAATACATCTTGTTGTCTCAAACAATTCTATTTTCTCATCTCTTTTTGTATTTCAGTGCTCAACCATGTTAGTTCCAATCAATATCAGGAATCAGATAAGCAAATAAATAAAAAACTTTTAATGGCAAGGAGGTAGTAAGTTCAATGATTAAAAATTCCTCTTGGTAAAATGGGAGACAGTAAAGGGTTTACTATAGAATGGGGGACTTGACGTAAACGATGTAAGGCTAATGAACATAGCCTTGGTATGAGTTTTTTAATTTTTTTTTTATGTGGTCTGGATCTTTTTATGTATTAAAGTCTTCAAATATATATTTTTATTGTATTTAGATATCCCGTGATTGTAGTTGTAGTTCCAATTGAGCAAGCTCATTGTCGCTTTTCCTTTAAATGCAAAGGTTATAGTTGGCATGTGGCTCCTTACTTTCTCTTTCAGGCTGTTACTTAATGGTGTCCTAAAGACATGAAACGTGAATTAGAAACTGTCTAATATCACTGTTTAATCTATTCAGTTCCAAAAGGGGATACATGGAGGATGGACCATGAAACTGGTACTTCTCAGCAGATACAAAAAGAAGGAAAATATGTTGTTTCAGCTGTAGCAACTGTGCTTTCTGATATTTGTGGACCAGGTGAATGGATGCCAATGTCAAAACTTCATTCTGAGGTAAACCTTCTTTCTCCCACATATAAGTCTTGGATGAAGCCTGTTGTTTTGTAGTATTTTATTTTATTTTTATGTGAGGCAAGGACACCCTCTAGCTTGTTAAAAATGTAAGTGTGTTGGAGATGACACTGTAGAGGGAATGAGATACATATACACCCAAACAATGGATAGCAACATTATAAAGGGTTAAAAACAAGTCTTATAATGACCAAGCTGAATGCTCAAACTCTGAAATGGCATCAGTGTTGTTTGGAACCAATTCTATGTGTGCTTAAACTGACTGGTAAACAACTTGAAATGGTAGGAATGTTGTTGAAACTCAGATGTTTGAATAATCTGAATCCACATATATTTTGGAGAAAGCAATCCCAAGGAAAACCCTATGAGGTTGAGATGATACAATGGTTAAAGAATTCTTGAATATCATGCCACTGTCAAGCATAGTTTCTTGTGACTCCAATTTTGTCTACGTGTAAATGCAGTTTACAAAGTATAATGAATTAGTATTCACCAAAAAGTGAATTTTTAGACTTGCTCTCCATGTAGAATGCCTAGATTTCATCCCTGTAGAATTCTTAGAGTTAGGAAAATTTTGAATTGTTAGATGCCCTCTGCATGTAGAGTGGTTAGATTTCATCTCTGTAGAATTCTTAGATTTCCTCTTGTTGTCTGTTTATTTCATTTCAGTATTTTGTTTTCACATGAGCTTGTACTCTCTATTTGATGTCTAAATGATGGACATATCATGGAATGCAGAATCCCTATTGTTCTTGTAAATTTTTTGCGTTCCTTTTTTTCGTATTGGAGATTGTTTGATTGACTGGTTATAAACTCTAACTCGATTCTAAAAAAAATTATGCATACTATCTGAAGTAGCTAGCTTCATTAATGTGTTTTTATGTGGTATGAGTTTTTTAATGTATTTTTTATGTGGTTTGGATCTTTTTATGTAGTAAAGTCTTCAAATTCCGACTTCGACTCTTAGATAATTGAATGTCATTCTGTTCTCTATTGGGCATATTTTTTTACACGAATAGGTAGCTCCTATGGCTCTTGGGATGAGGCTTAGAGCTACAGTAGTTTTTCTCTTCAATTGCTAACAGGTTTTGGAGTGGGATTCATCTCATTTACTGTAAGTTGACACCTTCCTTTGAAACAATCCAAATTATTGAAGGTTATTAATTTTTGGTCTCTGCATGTATATGGGAGGGAGGGATGGGTGTTATATCTCTATATATGTATCATGCCCATATTTATGATTTTGTCAAGTCAAAATTATTGGTATGATAGGAATATGATAGACAAGGTATGACATAATCACTTTAGGTACCGGTATACATCGCTGAAATAGCTCCCAAGAACTTGTGAGGAAGCCTTGGCACAGTCACACGTGATATTGAATAGCAAGATTAATTCATTATATGAAGAATCATCGAAACAAAATTGTGAATCTCATTATTGACTAATTGTTGCCTTTTTAAAACAATTCACTGTCACAGTTGGTATTATGCTGGCATATTCATGTGGGTTATTCCTTGACTGGAGGCCTTTGGTAATCGCTGGTATGTAGGCTTAGTAAGTATAATTTTTCAGAGTCGGTTCATTTTCCTATCTTTAGATTCTTTTGAGAAATCGTCATTCATATTGTTACCCAAAGTGTAGGTATTGCCCCTTGCACCTTCTTGATGTTTGAACTCTTTTTCATCCCAGAATCTCCAAGATGGCTGGTGAGTTTTATATGAGTTAGTTTTCTTCACCAAAGTCCTCTAAAGTTCTCTAACATGTCAGTATTCAATGTGACAAGCTTAATGAAAACTTAATTTGGGAAGTCCTAGTTTATAATGTTGTAGGACAAGACTGGAAATCAAGAGTTTGAAGCTTCATTGCAAACTTTCCATGGCCGTGATACCGATAGCTCCTGTGAAGTAGTTGAAGTCAAGGTTATAAAAATATTTTGCTATAGCATCTGTATTCCGTATTCTCGTTCAGTTCTAGTTTCTTGGACATATGCAAAAAGAACTCTGCATGGTGATTTGGATCTCTGAAATTGTGCTTTTTGTTGAAATTGTGTGACTTTTAATAGTAGATGTGCTTTTTGAATCTGCAATATCCTAATATAGGTGGAATGAAATGCAATAAGAGACCTTGGCTCAATCATGTGTGATCTGCATCTTAGACTAGGTTTCATCTTACAAGTCTCATTTTTCACATAGTTTTGCTTGCTTGAAATAAGAAAATCTATCCTTCTCATCAGCAATGCTTTCATATTGCATTAGCCCGGTCGCTTATTTTTACTACATTCATTGTCTTCTCAATTAAACTTCTACATGTTCTGATGAGTAAAATTATAATTCCTTTAGGTGAAAAATAAATTATTTGGATCATTTGGAGCCTCTGGTCTTTTGAGTATTGAGAACAGAAGAAAATTGATACTTTTATTTTGGTTTTGCAGATATTAGAGGCCAGGGCATTGTTTTCAGAGGAGTCAAAGAAAATAAACAAGGCCAGATGAACCAATGCTGGAGGAAGCTTAGGTAGTCCAGGAAGGAACATTCTCTTGATTCCTCCAAGAGCATAAGTTTGAGCATTTTTCACCATTTACAGACAGCAGCGAAAAGGCAGATTCTTTCAAGTGTGTATCTCTAGAAACAATGGCACCAGAAATTGCTAATAACTCTGAAGGTGATTATCATATTTCTAGGCAAAACGATTTGTATAATCACACAACATCTACTGAGGATGTGGAGCATAATGATGAGGATGCAGATGTAGATAATTGCGTGCAGGCACAACCAGGTAAAAGTGATGCCTCTGTACATTCTGCAACATGGTTGTCTAATGAGGAGGATATTTCTTTTTGTGATCTGGAAGATGAGGATGATACACTAGTGCAAACCGATTCAACGAATAATGGGTTCACCTCAATACAAGTTCCAGTCAATTAACATATAATTATAATCAGTTGAAATGCAGACAAGCTGGAACGATAAACAATACAGCTCCTTAATAAAATATGCAAATGATAACACTCCAAAGTTTTTAAGGTTCACTTTGCACAGTTTCTCAAAACCTGATGGACCGAAGGCAATCCTGACTCTTGGAAGCGATGATGCTTGCAAGGGTAAACGAATACCTGTGGTTTTGGCTAGAGATGTAATTATTGATAAATACTTTGTTTGCAATTGTTTCAATCATCTATTGATGGATTGGATGATAATGAATCGTGGCTGGCAGCTCATTGTATCATCTAAAATAGTATCATGGGTACTGATATTGTCTTCAATTGTGTCAATTGATGTATGATGGATTGATAGTGGTTAGTTTGGATACTTATCATATAGTGTCAAGAGTGTTCACCAATACTGTGTTATTACCTTGAATTATCAAATGTATATATATACTAAAATATTTTCTTTTACTCTTCTTGATGTTCTTTTCTGTATTTATGAAGTGCAGGAAATGTCTTCAAATTTGTACCATTTTTGCTAAACCATACAGTGTTATCATGTCTACTCCTTGAACATGACTTTTGTTAATGTGAGAAGTTAGAACTATATAAACTGTCGTCAAATGTTTGTTTTCCAAGCTGCTTTGACAACCTATGCTAGCACAATTATGAACTTTGGAACCACATGGACAGCAAGTAATTCCAGATTATGACTACACACTGGATTTTTTTCTTCATCAGATATATTTCTCCTGTGCAATGGCATGTTCACTGTATAATGTGATGTTAAACTGTTAATTTTCTGATTTTTCAATACATTGAAGTGCTCCATTTTGTTTGGTATTACTTGCAATCTCCCACTACCTCGCTTTAATGTTACATTTTTTTTCCTCACTTACCCGCTAACAACTACCTTATCGGCGTATTATTGCACCTTCCTTGGGGCAATTGCTAGTTTATATATTCCCACCCAACCAGATACAACAACAGATCGTATTCTGCCATCTTTCAGTTCTCTTTCTATAGATCTGCATTCACCTTGGACCATGATCCATTCTATTTGCTTTATGTCCGCATGATGTTAGCTTTAGGAAGTCCGCTTTCTGGGTGGGAGGAGAGTAGTGAAAGCGTCTTCCTGCCTAGCGTATTCTGAGACCTGAAAGCACCTCTCACCTTTTTCTTTTCAACAGAAGCCAAGTCCACCAAGGACGTTCTGTGCCTGAAACTCAACAGATTCAGTCAGCGGACACTTACTTACCGTGTCATGCGAGAGGAGTACACCAAAGAGGAGACTTTATTGGGAGAGTCAAGTTCATGAGGATCACAACACATTAATTCATAGATGTGGAGCCGGTAAGGTATTTTCTGCAGGTACGGTCTTATACCAACCGAGCAAGGCAAGGAGAAGTGCTTCCTTGTATTAACAAATCACGTCCGTGTCCTATTCCTTTCTTGGAGGGAGGACCTTTGTATACTTGGATATTTTTGGGGTTGACTTCGAAGGCGAAGGCCAAGGAAATTAATGGTGAATAACGACTCTTCAGCAGAATCCTTAGTCGAAAACTTAGGTAAAGAAAAGAAACTCGGAGGTACGTAGGACCAACCTCTTTTTCCAAAAAAAATGTGGTTTTTGATGCCGTTACCTCTCTCGGTGTTCCCAGATTTAAGTCCCAGCAACTTTGGCACACTCGCTAGAGCGGAAGCTTTGCATTCCTTTGACAAAGTGGACCTCGATGTGAAGGTTCGATTCTTGGTAAGAATTGACGGTTCTGACCCGTCTTCTTGTTCACAAATTCCATTTGACTAGTTCAATTCTTGGTAACAATTATCTGTTTTGGCCTTTCTTCTTGTTCACAAATTCCAACTGGCTTGTATCATTACGAAGAGCTTCTGTCTATGAAATCTGTCTCGGATCAAACCCAACTAGCGTTCATTAAGGTCATGGAGATATCCACCCACCCGTAAAAATAATTGGAGATATCGTTTCTGTTATGAGGAAGTCCTGGCGGACGGAACCATGGTAGGTGTGAAGCAATTGGAAGAAGCTTCACAGGGCTATGGTGAATTCCGGACGGAGATAGCCACGCTGCTAAGCCTGAGCCATGTAAACTTCATCTCACTTCGGGGTTTTTGCGCTGAAGAATGCTTTAATTAGTGGACAGGACAACACAGCTGACAGGGGGCGGCTCCTGATAGGTGCTTGGCAGACTGTTTCTGCGGTGAACAATGCTTTAATAAGTGGACAAGACAGGGCAGCTGACAGGAGGCTGCTCCTGATAGCAGCTTGACAGACGAGGAAAGATCCAAAAGAACCGTTCCCTTAAAAAAAACGCCTACATGTAAAAAGGTAACCTATTAATATCCAAATTATGTTAAGAAAAATAATTGTAATAACCAATTATGAATGTATGTTTTAATTATATATTAATAAACATGTATTATGTGGACTTCTTATATTAAAATTTTACAATACATGTTCATGGCTGTAAGGTGTAAAAGTTTACAGTACAGTTTATTTGTATGAATGTAAATCCAACCTTAATCAGATCTAGAGATGATAAAGCGTTGCATATAAAAATTATCACATTTAAGTAGCATCAACAATCAACAAATTCAAGGTGAATAGAATTTCGAAATGTCACACATTATAGGAAATTTCAACTCAAAATAAATTAATAGTTAAAATAATAAAATAATATTTATTAATTTTGGAGGAAGAAAAGAAAAAAACTATTTTTTTTGTTTGTATTTTCGACATATTTCCATGTGTTTTTACTCAAATTTCGATCGGGAGAGCTCGTTGGATGTGGAATTAAATTATGCATCGAACGAGTACCCACTTGACATACTTTTGACGGGCCCTGCTACCCCAAAAAAAAGAAATACATGAAAAAACGTGATGATGATATCACTCGACATACTTTTGACGGGCCCTGCTACCCCAAAAACAAGAAATACATGAAAAAACGTGATGGTGATATCACCATCACGTTTTTTCATGTATTTCT
>LPNX010763087.1:18374-41168 GCA_001517045.1 Pseudotsuga menziesii
GGTACTCGTTCGATGCATAATTTAATTCCACATCCAACGAGCTCTCCCGATCGAAATTTGAGTAAAAACACAGGGAGATATGTCGATAATACGAACAAAAAAAGTAGTTTTTTTTATGATACATATCCCTAAATTTATATTAAAAAATTGTTTAAGAGGTGCTCCCTTTTTGAATTTTAAATCATTTTGATTGGCTAATACATGATGACATGGAATTTGTATTATTTTTGGAAGGCCCATTTTAAATTGAAATTTCCTCTAATGAATTCAAAGTTAGGGAGGGTATACAGATGACTTGCAAGTATCTATATGTTTCTGATAAATTTATACAACTAATGTAAAATAGCTTATTCGTTATGAATCAAACTACAAACAGTTTACAGTTTTAGCTATGGATCTATAAGACCATAATACTGAAAGTACTCCCTCAATACATAAATTATGTTCAACTGGAGAAAACATAATTCTAGATACAGGACCTTCTTCCAAGCCTAACAACGTTTTTAGACAACCAATATGCTTCTGTGTTCAATTCACGATAAATATGCTGGAAATTTAAACTATTAAAGACAGAGAGCAGGTTCTTAATATTTTGGCACCAATATAAATAACACTTGCTTCTGTGTTCAACTTCACTAAAGTTTTCAGGGGATTGGGTAAGATATGGCTATAACCAGCGTGCCCTAAAATGAAGTTGTGCAGATGTTAATCTGATGTTTGAAGAGCATAATCAAGGATGGGAAACACAACAAAATAATTATTTATCCAAATCCCACCATTCAAGGAGTAAATACATAATTCCCAAATGACCTAAAGGTCTTAATTTCGTTGGATGCTTTACAAAAGCTATCAATGGGTTATTTGGACACATGTTTGCTGTGCTTATGTAATTCACTATGGCCAAGCAATCCTGGATGACGGTGTTGATGAACTAATCATCATCATCTTAGAGGGAGGATTTCTTCCATAGGCTTTTTGGTGGAATCCATGAAATCCCTCATATGCTGCATGGATGTCTTCCAATAAGGTAACAGTGCCCTCTAAGTGCTTGCACACTCTTACGAACTGGCCGTTCAAAAATTTCAACGACAATTAAAGGGAAGACAAATGTGATGTAGAAAAATTTCAACGACAATCAAAGGGAAGCCAAATGTGATGTAGAAAACAAATTTAGGACGCCCACACTGGAGATGCTTACCCAACATCCTAATCATGAACAACAAAGCAATACCCACTCCCACAGAATGACCGGTAAACATCATGGTCTTCCCCTTTCATATTCTAGACAAGCCTGCAACATCAATCAATATTACGATATAATATAAATTTAATATAATATAAATTCAAGCTCGTTGTTCTATAGCATGGGTGGGAGTAGAGATCCGTGTGTTTTCCTGCAACTTGTTTATGTGTGTAACCGTGCATTAAATTTACAAAGTTTGAGTCCATAGATGTGAATTCTCCTTTTCTATGACAAATTTGATAATAAAAAGATTGGCAGAATTTTAGGTTTAATTAGAGTTATAACATGATCAAGTTCCACTCAATTTGGCAGACTTTTAGGTTTAATCAAAATTATACCATGGCCAAGTTTCATACATGGAACGATAATTCAAGAACTGATATTTAGAACACGATTTGCTATATCTTGGAATTCAAACAATTAAAGAAAATTTTGGTACTACTTCCACAATGTCAATACAAATCCATGAAAAACAAGGTTTATAATGAACCTACCAAGTCTAAACCTCAAACATACTCAATCTAAAACTTCATAAGCATTAATCTAAAACAAAATGTCACAAGCATCAATAAAATTTTATTTAATGTTTAGTTCATTTTTTATAATATTAAAGTGAGGGCATCAATAAAAATTTATATAATGTTTAATATATAATATAATGTTTTGGTTTAGATCATTTATAATTGACATAACATATAATTTATTTTTTACAATCTTAAAATTTATATAATGTTTAATTCATTTTTACAATCTTAAAGGTAGGGCATCAATAAAAATTTATATAATGTTTCATATATAATATAATGTTTAAGTTTACTTACAATGAATTTACTTATTTACCTACAATGCTATGGAAAACTTGATATTAATTATTGAGTGGAAATGAAAAATACAATTACAATTATATAACTAAAATAACTATATTTTTCAAAATGCTTGCATAATTATTTAGTGAGAATGAAAATACAATTACAATTATATAACTAAAATAACGATACCTTTCAAAGTGCATGCATATGTAGTGGAATCACATAAACTTGGTTTGATAAAAATATCCGTGTTTAAATAAATAATTGCTGAATGAATGAATGATGAAATACAAGTACAATAAAGACCCATAAATAAAATGAAAATGCATATTTTTTAGTTTAAATAATAACATTTTTTAATTTATTGATATGTATTTAGTTATTAGTATTACTTATTTATTTATTGTATTATTAGTTATGATGCTTTCTTAGTATTGTTTATATTTGTTTTTATGTTTATTGTATTGCCATCCTCTTAGGGAATGCTTTTGTCTTCAAAGCAGAGTTGATAGACTTGTTTCCCCCTTTAACTGGAGTCTAGATCTTTTCAACCTCCTTGAGATGAGGTAGGATATATATTTTAGGTGGTGTTTGTTCCTTTCCAAAAATAGCTCCATTTTGATACACATAATTCTCATTCCTACTTGGGTGTGCATGGGATTGGTTGGAATTGAGTAGTATGCCATACTTGTTTCCTTTTTTGGATTTGATATTCCTACTTGCTTTCCATACACTATTCTATATTATCTTAAGGACATGTATTCGCATCTATACCCTGGAAACCAATTCTTCCCACATTGGTGATCATTGCTTTTCTTCTTTTTATCCTTTTCTAAAGGGTGGTCTTTTTTTCTAATCGGTGTCACTAGTTTCCTTTGGGGAATTGAGAACTAAATATTTCTTACTAATCAAATTCCTATCAATAATTTTTCCATACTTCTACCATTTCAGCCAGGTTCTTAGATATTGATATCCTTATCTCATTGCGGATAATGGGTTTTCACACGTAAATATATAGTATTCAATAGTTGCTCATTTCTAAGATTAAGAATTTTGGTTGCAAGAAATTCCCATTCATGGGTATATTTGTTCACTATACCCTTTTGTTGTAAATGGGAAAACTTAGGTATAGGTTTCATCTTCATCATCATCGCGAAATCCCTTAAAGAGATCTTCTATGACTATTTTCTAGTTAATTGAGAAACCACTATTTTTTTGGACCACAAAGTGAATCAATCATAAGCATCACCTTATAAATATAAGGATGCCATTGATATCTTCTCCAACTCACTAGTAGGTGGGTTTAGAGCAAAAATTCCCTCGATTTTGCTAACCCACATGATAGCCCTTCAATCATCCAATCCATCATATCTGGGTATTTTGAGTTTGATTTTATTTAAATATGTTTTGTTATATGTATATCTCTTGTAATTAGTGTTTGACAGTTTTAGGCTTGGTGGCAGTCTTTGTTAAACTAAGTTTTGTTCAAATAATGCATCTACCCTCTTGAATAATTGATCAAACCTTTCACTATGATCATCAAATATTCTCATTGTTTCATCCCTATCATTGTTTCTTAATCTAATTAGGGTTTTCCATTAAGTCTCAGACTCTTTCATTATCTTGTTAAGACTCTCTTTAAATGTTTTAGATGTATCTTTCATTATCTTGTTAAGACTCTCTCTAAATATTTTAGATGTCTCTTATATTAATATACCAAAATTTTCTCTGAATTCTCATGTTTGATTGTCCAAGATACTCTTAGTGACATCCATATATGATATCAAAAGTATGATGTTATAATGTCCCACAATTTACACAATAAAAAAATAAAATTATTTGTCGTACTTAAGTCGCTATCATCTTGTCTTTGATATCTTGGTTTATATAAGGATTTTAATAATATCATGATTAAATTATAGATTATTAATCCACCATCAAATGTTCTTGTGTCCAATGTTCCCACAGTTGGAAACTCACACCCTTCACCTTACAAATCATTTGTATAAAAAGTATTAGAAATTGTGAGTCTCATGTCTCACTTAGTGACTAATATGTCCCTTCTAAGCTAAGTCCTTAAAACCCTCCTTTTGACACCCTCGTCACCTATCCAACCTACATAAGCAAAAGCCTCAATCCACTACTCTCCCAAGTCTTCATCCACCCAAGGATTTTTCCAAACAACAAGCCCACACATAAGCCACAAATTTAGGCTTAAGGCTCAATGAAATCCGATGTACTAACTACGCCTTACCCTTTAGCATTTAATATTGTACCCTAGGCATACAATTTCAAAGGGGCATGCGATTTCTTAACCTGAGCTTATGGAAACTATGGTATAAGTTAAAATATAAGGCATGCAAATATTTGGGGCACTCGACAACTATGAAAGGACCATTTTTATTCCTATATAAACATATTTTATGTACAATGTACACTTTTATTCCTTGGCACAAGCATTGTGATTCGTCTGATTGTGTTTCAAATGGCATTTGATCATGTTCCATGAGATGAAGGTAGGATCTACAAGAAACTTAAAAGCGTTCTCTTTCCCATGGTATTTGAATATCACTTATATATTTACGCTGTAAGGTGTTTTTCTTTGAAAAGTTGGGTTTGAGACCCCTGTAGAATCGTCGTCTATCAATCCAATAGAATTTTGACAGCGCCACAACAACAACACAACTTGCCCATATTAACCTAAATGCGCTGTGTGTTGGTCGAATAGCCACCTGTTGGAATTCAACGATGCATCTTATAAGGCATTTATTTCTTGAAGCCTGAACTAGAATTGATCTCCGAAAGGCTTAACTGACCATCCCTGCCACTAGCCAAAGCAGTTGATCCATCCAGTGGACTAGCTAGAATTCATTTAACACTCGGCTTGTTTGATCCCTCTCTCACCGGTTGGAGAGTTTTTAAAGCCAGTTATGCAAATTCATTGTATAGTTCTGGGAGGAGATGTTCAGTTCAGGTAATTGAAGGATAAATCCCTCAGCAGGCTTCAACCAGAGATTCTCTCTTGCTCTGGTCACTCAGAAAGAGCCCTCATTTAACTCGGAAGGTAGCTTTAACTCCTTTATGGTTTATGGTTGTGAACAACTTAGTGATGAGGAACCCATACGCTTCCAGTCTCGTATTACCGCTCTCCCCAATACGGCCATTCCCCTATTCACGCATTAGTCATGAAGTGACTCTTGAGTTGTTTGGATTGCCACTCTCCCCAATACGGCCATTCTCCTATTCACACATCAGTCATGAAGTGACTCTTGAGTTGGTCATATGATCAGACCGTATGGCGTGTGTTTTTTTCTTAGTTTTCCATTTACTGCACAGTGAAATTTCCTCATTCTGCTACTGGTCTGGCATTTATTATGAATTTATTAAACCCCATAGATAGCTTGCTTTCAGGTTTTTACCTGGTTGCAATGAAAAGTTTTGTAACAAATGCTCCTGTCTCGGCCATCTTATCTTCATTCAATACTTTCCTTAGCCATCTTATCTTCATTCAATACTTTCCTTAGCTCCACTAAGTCCACTGCCAGACCTTATGGATTTGTCAGTTTTCAGATAACCTATTCATGGAGGTGAGGTGGTTGAACATCTTGTCAATCAAGCTCCCCTCCCTCCTGCATAAATGGTGTTTGCTGGTGACATTCAATTTGCGGTTTCAAAGGATTTGCAGGATTGGGGTTTGCATAGAGAAGTTACATTGTTTCTACAGACCAAGGTTTGCATTTCCATTGCAGGAATTTGGATTCAAAGAGCCAGAGAAGAGGAAAAAAAAGACAGGTATTTTGTTCTTTCACTCTTGGATTTCATTCTGTGCAAATTTGTTGTCTTTAAAACGTCGAGTGTCCATCAATTTTTTTTATAAACCAAACATCCCTCCTCACTCGAACTTGCATTGAGGCTTCTGCTCAATTTAACGTTGGAAATCATGTTGGCCTTGTTTTCGATATTTGTTCAACCCAAAAAAAATCGTAGAAGGGACATCGAAGTTGGCTACGAAACTGCTCAATTTTGTTACCATTTTTTTAGATTTGTTGTTGTTATACTGTGGTTTGGGTTTTGGTCCCAGAATTCTGCCTCTCTTTCGGTTTTGATTGCAGAGCTTTACCTTTATTGACATATATCAATGGGGAAGGCTAGGTAGCTTAAGGATTGCATCCATGTGTGAGAGGCTTGGGTAGCTAAAGGATTCATATTCATATGGGTAGCTTAAGGATTATATGAATATTTATGTGTAAGAGGTCTTGCTATGTGAGTTTGGATGTATTGGCCTAAGTATTTGATGAATAAATATGTGTTAGAAATAACAACCCTGATAAGATGCCTGGCATCAAAGATAAAGTGTTCAAGTAACATTTTTTTCAAACGATTTTGTTTGTTAAGAGATCTTCATTTACATACACAAACACAAGGGATTCTATACTAGGGAAGATCTGAATCCCGATTTGTTTACATGGTGAAGCTGCATTGTAATATCCAAGTCTCCAAGTCACAGTCTAGCATATACATGAAGATGTAGCTGTCATAAAGAAACCAACCCATGAGATTGGAGCAATTTGTGGAATAGTTTCATAACATGTCCAATTTTCAACATGGTATGGGAGCCAACTGCTGAGGTTGATTAGCAATAGCTAAAACGCTTGAGCCAAAGTGAGCCTTGAAGGGGCTGTTGGAAGCAGTAATCCACATTTGATAATGAAATAGGTGGACAGGGGAATTTTTGATCTTTAATCTCTCCAGTTTTTAACATTAAGGACTTGGATTTTTACTGTTATTGCTTTCTGCAGCCACCTGAAATAAACCCATGATTGCTGAAGTTGGATGCTTAATGCAGGGTTTAAAGTTAGATAAATATACTTTTGGGGCACAGCTTAATAAAACCCTTGTTTTCTGACTGTGCCTGTAAAAGGGTCATTGGCTCTTGTAATAATTCACATGGTTGATTACATTTCTAGACTTATCGATTTGAGACTCGAATGTAAATACATGCTTGGTTTTTTCCTTCATTATCTGTTTGACTTTTTATTTCCTGTGGCAATTCCATATTTTTTGAAATTTTCTATTTGATGGTTTGGTATGAATTCTCATTTGTCCATGCACATAGGGATTTCATGGCTTCAGCCAAGGGTTTTACCCTTCTCCCTATTGTGGACAAGATTTTATGCATAGGAGATTTTCTTTTGTAACAAACGTATTTACTCTAATGACAGTTCTATTTTTCATCGAAAACCTTCAGAAATGTCACTACTCAGTCGTTGTAGAAGCCAAAAGCTTTTTTTATTAAAAAAATGTCCATTTTTTTGTATTAAAAGTGTTTTCTGTTTCGATCCATTGCCCATGTTGGATGTTTGGCTGTAGTTGTTTCTCATTGTAGTATTGTTTCTATGGTTGTACTATTGACAAACTATGCTTTTGTTTTCGTCAAGCTTGACATATACTTAAAGTTAATATAGTATAGTTTTTCCAGCTGTGAAAAAATATCTTTCATTAAGTTATCATGTCTATAGGAAATGCTTTTCTACATACTCAGAGACGTCCACCTTTGTGGGTATAGGTTCTTGTTTAATAGGAACAAGTCGCTCATGCTTCATCAAACTATTGCTTCACTCATTTTCTTTGCTAGGATGATGTTGGATCTGGGATGCTGCTTGCTTGGTATTCGAAACTGGCAGATTTCTGTTGGTTTCATCTGTCTTCCATATATCATGTGGAGAGATATGCTCAATCTTTGTTTTCTTTATGAACCTTCCTGACTTTGCTCTTTCTCCATATACTTTTTGGCTTGCAGTGAAAAACTCACAGTAAACTCACATTAGGGCCAGATGCATCAGTTGCACCAACATACCTCAAAGTGCAATCCATAGAGTTGATGACTCTGTTCAATGAATAATTGCATTGTTCTATCTTCCAAGCTTCGGTGAAAAAAAATGCTACAAGATGGATAGTGTTGATCAGGCCAATGTTGATGCCATATAAAGAGTGTTCTCACTGAAAGGAATTTAATTTATAGGCATTCTTGACTTTTCTTTTTCTTTATAGAATTTATGCCCCGCTTTGACAATCTTACATTAGGTTGAGATGCATGAACGGTAGTAGCATACCTCTAAGTGCAATCTAAAAAGTTGGTAACTTTGTTCAATGAATAATTACGTCGTTCTAACTTTTAAGCTTCGATGACAAAGGGTGCAAGTTGGACAGTCCTGATCACACAAATGTTTATGACCATCTAAAGGGAGTTCTCATTAAAATGCATTGAGAGGTTATTTCCATTCATGATTATGGTACATGGGATTCAGTACCAAAAAGAGTTTTTTTGAACATTGCGGATTTCAACATTTTCTTTCTGCACATATACATCTATTGACATGCCTTTAAAAGGGAAATCAATTTTTTTCTTTGATAGATTTGCGTTGCCCTCTTTTAGTAACACCACTCAGCTGTCCAGATGATTTAGCACCCCCGTTTGGTGCCCTGTCTCTGTTTTGAGTTTTTATGTTTGCACTAAGTTTGTCTGTAGATGCTTCTTGCGGGCTTAAAAATTGAAGTGCTTCATCTTCGTCAGTAGTCAGGTTCTTGTTGATTGTATGGGCAGACTTGGGTTTACTATAATCAACCAACAACACCCCTAGCTCACTGGCCCTTTTGGTGATAGACCGCACAGCGGCCTGAAGTCTCACCCAAAGTGATTCTAATGGGTTGGCCAAGGACTCAAGCGTCTTGGACCAGGTTCCGTGGCAATCCTACTGGTGGCTCGCAGCTCTCCTAGCTGCGAGATCTCTTTCCTGCGCGCCGCGCGATCCTTTGCTTACGATGCACGATCTATTCCCCACTCGTGGCCCTTCTAGCCGCGGTGTCTCTACCCTTGCGCGCGTCGCGCGGATTCTTCTCCCGTCGCACGACTTCTTCCCTCCCACAATATTTCCAATCTTACCGCATCGCCGCGCACTGTGCGACACGAAACTCCTGCTCAACGCTAAGTCCTCAACCTACGGTATCGCGCACCACAGCTCCTCTGCCGGTGCGGTATCGCCTTCTTGCAATACCCTCCTCCTGTGGCTTAGTGCACTTAGCGTTGTTCGTGTCGATGTGCAAGACTTAATACTAAGACTGTCTTACTGTGATTAATTAACTATCTAAGGCAAGCATACATAAGTCCTTATACGACGTGCCAAGGATTTCAACTTATATTTATCTTCCTGTAGTGCTGTAACTGAATAACTCATTCATACATTAACTGTAAACAAATTGCATAACATAACTGATGAATGCAGCAAATAAACACAACACGCAAATCAATCACAGAACACGGGATTTTACGTGGTTCGACCCTAGGATGGGAGTTACGTCCACAGAACTGTGCTTCTCTATTATAGCTTAAGGGAAGGCAAACACAGTTCTGCTGCACCTTACATGCAGCTCAAGATATTCTCTCTTAGATCTTTCTTCTCTACCTTTATGTTGTCGCTCTTACAACATACTCTTCCCCCTCAGTCGATCCCTGCGGATCGTTACATGCATGCTCTATAAGCCAGCTACTGGTTTTAGTAAGATTGCTACAGCTAGAACCAGAACCAGAGCTCGGATTTTACAATAGTTTGCTTATCCTTATTGCCTATTTCAATCACGACTGTCTAACTATCTAACCAACCCTTTACAATACAAAATTACATTCATTTATAAGCAGCCTGAAGGTCGTGCTTTTACAACACTATGGGCCTATCCCAACAGTAACCCAAACCCTAATTAGTGACAGTCGGTCCTCTCTGTCCTTGAGGTAGCCGCTTCTCGTCACACCACAGCTCTCTGCAGTCTTCCATGCTTCCCGACACTGACCATGGGTACTATGCGTCGCTTCTCTTTTCTGTCCTTCGTCTTCAATGCTTGAGCCTCGTTGCTCCTTCTTCTTTATGAGGGTTACTGAGCCCTCCTGTCTTTCGCCGCTGCCTTCAATGCAGTGGGTGAGCTCTCCTTTCTCGGTCGCTCAGGCACCGTTGCCTTTCTTTGACTTTCCTATCTCAAAAAGTCATGGTTTTCGGCTCTGCTCTGCAGCTGGAAACGTGCTACGGCGTCGTAGCTCTGTCTTATCTTCTTTCCGCCAAAAATTATCTCTCTGCTAAACTTAGCAGCTTCCTCTGTAGCTGCGGGACCCTACTCCAACAGTCCCCTAACATTTACTTGTGGCTCTCCCTCGAGCCACTACCAGCGGGCTTCTCTTACTGTAGTTTCTCCTTTGCCTCCTGCGAAGTGCGCTGTAGCTTGTCCTGAAGTCCTGCGACTTCGTTCTTCATTACCTCGACACGTTCTCGTGCCGAGTCAAGCAGGGCTTGATCAATTTTGGAGTCGTCTGTCTGATCAATTTCTTCTCTTACAATGGTGAACTCCTTCATTTTCTGCTCGGCTGCGTCGACCAGCTCAGTGATCTGCTCCTGATAGGGTTGAAGCAGGTCGTTAATATGGACCTCCTGTGTTCTTAGCCGTTGCGCTTCCTGCTGCAGTTGGTTCATCTCCTTTGTCTTCCTCATCTTCTGGAGAGCGGCTAAGCTCTTAATTTCTTCTTTCATGGCCGTTGTAGTAGCCTCTACCTGCTGAATATTCTGTTGGATTTCTGCTCTCTCCGGCAACTCATCTAACTCGGCCCATGTGTCTGTTGCTTCCTTGAGTACCGACACTGCTTCTTCAATGCGAGATTTCACCTGCGCAAACAAACAGCGTTAAAAATTTATTATTATTATTATTATTATTATTATTATTTTTTTTACAAAAAAACCGTCCTGGTGCGATTCCTCACAACTAGACTATCTGTCGGTGTAGAATGATTCCCGGTGTGATGCCTCCTTTCAACTACACTGGACATCTGCACCATCGTAAACTGGTTTAAGCTAGGGCTGAGAGGCGAGGTGGCTATCACTATAGAGCTTAAGCCTACTGCCATTGATCCATGTGGGAAGAAGCTCCCCGTTCAACTGGCTAAGCTGAACGGCACCTCCCTCCGTAACTTGCTGTATCTGATACGGCCCCAGCCAATGTGTCTTGAACTTCCCTGGAAAATTAATGAATCTGCTGTCATAGAGGAGCACTAGGTCTCCGGTATGGAAAGTCTTGTTCTTAATGTGTCTATCATGCCGAGATTTTTCTCATGCTTTCTGCACTTTCTGATGGAATCCGACGATGAATCTGTCTTCTTCTAAGGCAAGCAGTTGTGCTATCCTTTCCTCCACTGTGTCTATATCATTCATCGTGGTAATCTGAGCGATTCTTAAACTGGGAAGAATGTACTCCATAGGCATAACATCCTCCTATCCATATACCAAGCTGAAAGGTGTGCGTCCCGTAAGTTTCTTGCATGTGGTTATGTATGCCCATAATACAGTGTTAACTCTGAGATCCCAATCATTCCTTTGGTTATTTCAGATTTTAGTAAGAGAATTTTCTAGAATCTTATTGAAGGCCTCCATCGTACCATTAGCCTGTGGATGGTAGGGAGTGCTTTTGTAGTGCTGAATATGGAATTATTTTGTCAAAGCCTCAATGGTGTGGTTTAAGAAATGTGTGCTTTGATCGCTCATCAAAATTACTGGGCATCCAAATCTACTGATGATGTTTTCGAAAAGGAACTGTGCGGCTATAGCAGCATCACAATTTCTTACTGCTTTGGCCTTTGCCCATCTAGTGAGGTACTCTGTTCTGGTAATAATATATCTCGCACCCGTGCGCTTTCCCGGTGGGTTGATAGGACCCACAAAGTCTATAGCCCATTTGTCAAATGCACGCAGCGTGACCTGGGGTCGTAGCGGCATTTCATCACGTCGCGAGGGTTTTCCTACCCTCTGGCAGATATCGCAGCATCTGCAAAAGTCCTTGGTGTCTTTGTGTAATGTAGGCCACCATAGTCCTGCCTCCAGGATTTTCTGCGTAGTCGGCTTTCCAGCGAAATGACCTCCTGCGGTTCCTGAGTGTGCTTCTTTGAGAATAGCGTCTTTTTCATGCGGCATTACACATCTGCGTAGAACTTCATTCAGACCTAACTTATATAGGCATCCTGCAATGAGGGTGAAGTCTGCTGCCTTAACAACCAACTGCTTCTTTTGCTGCTTAGTGAACTCATCAGGTGCTACTCCTGTAGTGAGGAATTGAATAATGTCTGCATAGTAGTCATCTGTGATCTGCACAGAGAACAACTGCGCATCGGGAAGATTGTCTTCTAGGTTACTAGGTTCTTCCCCTGAGTCTATACGCGACAGATGATCAGGTCCAGCATTCAGTCATCCTGGTTTTACAATGATTTCAAAATCATACTCCTGGAAGAGGAGTAACCATCTGCAGATTCTCCCCTCTAACACTGGCTTATTGACTAGGTACTTCAATGTGGAATGGTCAGTAAACATTTTAAACGAGGCACCCAATAGATAGTGCCTCAACTTCTGCAGCGCATACACCATAGCTAAGCCCTCTCTTTCTGTTGTGGTGTAGTTCTTTTCTGCTGTTGATAGCTTTCTGCTAGAATATGCGACGGGATGGTCAAGATCCCCTTCTCCTGGCTGTGTCAAGACGACTCCTAGTGCGATGCCAGATGCATCCACGTGTACATGAAATGGCATAGTCCAGTCTGGAAACACTAGGATGGGTGCTGTAACCATCTTTTCTTTAAGCATGTCTAGGATCTGCTGACATTCCTCATTCCATAGGAATTTTACATCTTTCTTCAGCAATTTCTCCATTGGTGCTGTAATCTTTGTGTAGCCCTTGATGAACTTTCTGTAGCACCCGGTATGACCAAGTACTATCCTTAATTGCTTGACTGAATTGGGTGTTGGAAGATTTACAATGATGGCGATCTTCGCGGGATCTACCATCAAGCCATGTTTGCACACAATATGGCCCAAAAAAATACCAAATGGTGCACAAAATATACATTTCTTCAAGTTTAGAGAAATCTGGTACTGCCTACATTTCTCTAACATCAGTCTTAAATCTCCTATGTGCTTATCGATTAGTCCAAATACAGTCCAGTCATCAAAATATACTTCTAAGAATTTATGGATGTATTCTTTAAATACAGCAACTACTACTCTAGAAAATATAGCTGGTGCATTCTTGAGACCAAAGGGCATTACCGTGTACTGGAACGAGCCCCATTCTGTTGCAAAGGTGGTCTTAGATCAATCTTCTGGATGTATTTTGATCTGGTAGTAGCCTGAAAAGCCATCAGTGAAGGAGTAGACCTCCTATCCTCCCACGTTGTCGAATACCTCATCAGTGAACGGTGTCGAAAATGGATCATGAAGTGATGCATCGTTGAGTTTTCGCAGATCGACACAGATTCTGATGTCCCCTTTTGTTTTCTTCTCTTAGACAACCATGGGGCTAACCCATTCGCTTTCTTCTACTGGCTCAATGATTCCTGCTGCTAGCATCTTATCGATCTCATCCTTGACTTTTTCTTTGTAGCGTGGATTTAATCTATATGGGCGCTGCTTGACTGGTCTAGCGTCCTCCTTCAATGGTATCCTCATCACTCCCAGTTCTCCGACTATTCCCTTCATCTCCGTGAACTTGGTGGAAAATAGGTCCTGATAGTCATGTAACAAATTTGAAATCTGTTCGACTGTTTCATCGTTCCAATAGTCTCCAATAGAGGCAAACTTAGGTTTTGCATCTGTGCCAATATTGACCTTTTTAATCTTGATGGGCTCAGTGATTGCCGGAGTCTCTAACTGTGGTCCTCCAACATCATGAGTTCCTTTCGAATCCGGAATGTTGGTGTTGCGAGGGTCCTCATCCGCCTCCTCTGATTCTGATGCAAAATTATAGCATTCCAACGCCTCTTCTAGCTGGATATTCCACTAAGGTTGGAATGGTACTGAGATGGTGCAATCCTCAAATATCTTGGTCTTGATTATGTCTAGGGCCTGAGCAACACTTGGATGTTCTGATTCAAATGCGAAGGTGAGCAGGAAACTGTCTGTCATAAGTGACCATGTAGTCGTCCCCTTGCGTAATTCAGTCTCTGTGTACCAGTTCCTTGGAACTGTGTCCATTGTGTGAATGAATCGGTGAACCCATTCCTCCTCGGGAACGTCCGACCAACTCCGTTCACATGCCTGAATGTGAGTGCTGGGATCGGTTTCTCCTGTGTACTTCTGCTGGACATACTCTCTATCGATAGAAAATATGATTGCCATCAGTCTTTTAATATCATCCCATGATGTGATATTCTCTTTATGCGCGTACCACCATCTTGCAGGTGTGGCTCGTACTGCAAGGTCCATAGCTGGGATCCTCTGCTTGTAAGGGATCTGTTGCTCAAACTGCTCAAGGAAGTCCTGTATATCTGTCAGTCCATTATATGATGGAAGGTCAGTGACCTCTACACCAATCCATCGCAGTGACTTACTCGTAAACGCACATCTGCGAGCTGAGACTTCGTAAAGTCTGTTCTACCAGTTCTCTAGGCCAACATCAGAATCCGATGCGCATGAGCTATCGCATCGCCAACTAATGTTCCCTTCTGCGGTTGGATTGATGTAGTCGTTCTGGTTCGCAGTCATCTAGTAAAGGCTATCTATGTTATGTGCTTCCTCCTCTGCTCGTAAGGGTTCTATATACCTAGGACCCTGGAAGGGATCCAGTGGCGCGATGACCCAGATCTGCGCATCCTCGAAGGTCATTTGTCTTCTCTTTAGGTCGATGACAGCCTTGCTACCGATCGCCCAGCCAATACTTAATAATGCTGGATATGGTCGACTGTCGCCAATGATTTCTATAACCTCAAAGTCCGCAAAGCTGTGTACTCCGTCAATGTCAACTGGCACCTATGGCAGTCGACCCAGTGGTGATACTCGCTACTGGTTAGCTAATCTCAGGTGGATAGGCGATATGTCTAACTAAGGGCTACCCATCTTCTGCCATGTCTGCTTAGTTAGCACATTCACCTCCGATCCTAGATCTAGGACGACCTCATCCATTTCAAATTCTCCAATCTGTGCTGTAAGCTTCATCTCTCTTCCGGTCCTTGTATGTCCTGTAATATTATGAACAACGCAGTGTGTGCTGTCTGGGAGAGGAGGTTGCTGACACTGATCTATGATGCGCTGTAGTTCTTCAATGGATTTTTCATTTCTGAGGAGTTTCAAGCAACTATGCATGAAGGATTGTAGACTTCCTGTCGGCTCATCCTCGTCGTCTCTTCCTGCTGTGGTAGCCTGCGGTACCTGTTCATTGCTATCGCCATAAGGTGCTTGCTGTGGTACGCCCCTAGATGGCGGTACCCGTGATCTTGATTGGGTAGGTTCATCAAAGGAAGCCTTAGCTTCGTGAAATGTCTCTTTGTTATTTTGCAGGTCGAATGGTGTTGCTTTACTAGGAGCTCTGCGCACCCCCAGCTGTTTTGCGTTCTTTTTGGGATCCTGCGATGTCCCACTGGTGGAAGCACCACTCCGAGTCATAATGTTAACTTTGGGTTCTGATTCCTCCGGTTCAGCAACAATAAGCTGGATGTTCTGGTGCACTGTGGGATTAGGGTCTTTGATCTTAGCTATCAGGATAGGACACTCTTCTATGGTATGATCGTAAGATTTGCAATAGTTACAAGTGGTGGTGGGGTTCTGACAGTCCCTAGCATAATGTCCTACAAATCTACAATTATAGCAAGTGATTGGCCCACGGCCTTGGCCAAAACCTCCTCCTCGGCCAAATCCTTCTCCACGTGCAAAGCCTCCTCCTCGGCCTCGTCCTTTGAATCCTCCTGCACGGCCTCCGTAAGCCTGATTCGACTGTGGTCCTGTTGCTAGACCTGGTGTTTCTGATTGGACTCTGTACACGTCATGTTTTCTATCTAACATGAGATCATAGGTTCAACAGTCCTGTTCATCATGCCCGACGGACTTGCAGAAGACACAGTATAGGTTCTTAGGTGTCTGTACATACTTCTGAAGCAAACGGCATTGCTGAGGCGGATGTCCTTGTGTTTTGCATATTTCACACCATGGCCCTTGTGTTCGTGGTAAGGGGTTAGGAGCCCCTGATGCTAAATATTCTGCGAAGACTGGACAGTTTTCTTTGGTATGACCCTGTGCTCTACACTTTATGCACCATATGTCTTGCATAACCTATTTCCCTTTCTTAAGTTCGTGTATCTGTAACGTGAGGTTGGCCAACTGGTTCTGTAGGGTTGTCATGCCTGTGGTAGTCTCTGCTAGAGGTGAAGCCTCTAGTTTCATTGCCATCTCCAGCGCTTCGTCTTGAGTAGTGAGTTTCTGCTGCATTAGTGGAAGTCTGATGTGAGGGAGCAGCGCTGCAATAAACCATTCCTTATGCTGCTCTGGCGCAAATTCAAAGCTTACTTGGTCTATCAGGGCTTTGAATTTCTGATCAAAGTCCCATACTGATTCTGATGGAAGCTGCTTAATATCCTTGAGCTCTGTTATACACTGAGATTCAGACTTAGGTTTCTTAAACTCTTTGATCATGGCGTTCTTGACCTGGGCAAGTGTCTTGGGTAATGTAGTATACTTTATGTACCATGTCAAGGCTCTATCTCTGAGTGTGGTGACCAACTGTACAAGTTTAAGGTTATCATCGTTGATTGTTTTAATGGTCCACATGGCTTCACATAGGAACCAATGCTGTTCCGGGTCTTCTGCTCCTGTACCTTTAAAAATAGGTAGCTTCATGTCATCTCCCATTCTATTCCTCTGTGGTGGGTTCTGACTGACTGGGTTACTACCACTCAGCGGTGTCGGTGAAGGTGATGTAGCGGGAGTAGGTACTGTCTGTGAGCTACTAGATGGAGTACCTACGGGGTTATTCTGAGTCCTTGTCTGTTTCTGTGGGGTATAGGGGTGGTAAGGGATACCCCCCTCTGGTTCTTCTGTGGTAATAGGACTCTATTGTCTAATACTATCTGAACTGTCTTCAAATACAGGAGAGCTAAAATCTACTTTATACTTCTTTCCACTACGTGTTCGTCCAATGTCATCAAAATCACTTTCAAACTCTTGTGACATTACTATCTTTACTTATTCATCTGAAACTAGATCCATTGTTCCTTTTTCATATAGCAGCATCTTAAGGGACAAGTTTAGAGATCTTAGGTACTTACCACGATATCCTCTGAAGAAGTAGCGCTCAGCTTTGCTAAAGCTCTTTCTCTGGTCAACTGCAAATTCTGTAACAAAGCCTTCTAGCACACTTGTAAGCCAGAAGTACACTTCTCTCGTAATTGGATTGTCGAGGTTCTGTACGGTCTGAATCAGCTCCGGTGTCCAGACAATGGTTCTTTTCTTCTTGAATGTGTTCATATCTGTCAACTTTGATAACCAGTCGTAAAGCTCATTCCCATACGTTGCAAAGAATATCGAATGTATGTCTGAAGCAATATGTTTTTCCAACCAGTCCTCTGTGCTTAGTCTAGGACTCCGATTTTCTTTCTTGACAAACTCCGTTAAGTCTGAATCTAGCCACTGGTGAAACTCTTCTCTGGTAGGATGCCAACAGAACATTAACTCCCAGTCGTTCAAACCGGCAACAGAACCATTTGTTGATTGCATGGGCAGACCCGGGTTTACTATAATCAACCAACAACACCCCTAGCTCACTGGCCCTTTCGGCGACAGACCGCACAGCGGCCTGAAGTCTCACCCGAAGTGATTCTAATGGGTTGGCCAAGGACTCAAGCGTCTTGGACCAGGTTCCGTGGCAATCCTACTGGTGGCTCGCAGCTCTCCTAGCTGCGAGATCTCTTTCCTGCGCGCCACGTGATCCTTTGCTTGCGATGCGCGATCTATTCCCCACTCGTGGCCCTTCTAGCCGTGGTGTCTCTACCCTTATGTGAGTCGCACGGATTCTTCTCTCGTCGCACGACTTCTTCCCTCCCACAATATTTCCAATCTTACCGCATCACCGTGCACTGTGCGACACGAAACTCCTGCTCAACACTAAGTCCTCAACCTACGGTATCGCGCACCGCAACTCCTCTGTCGGTGCGGTATCGCCTTCTTGCGATACCCTCCTCCCGCGGCTTAGCGCACTTAGCGTTGTTCGTGTCGACGTGCAAGACTCGATACCAAGACTGTCTTACTGTGATTAATTAACTATCTAAGGCAAGCATAAATAAGTCCTTATACGACGTGCCAAGGATTTCAAATTATATTTATCTTCCTGTAGTGCTGTAACTGAATAACTCATTCATACATTAACTGTAAACAAATTGCATAACATAAATGATGAATGCAGAAAATAAACACAACACGCAAATCAATCACAGAACACAGGATTTTACGTGGTTTGCCCCCAGGATGGGAGTTACGTCCACAGAACTGTGCTTCTCTATTATAGCTTAAGGGAAGGCAAACACAGTTCTGCTACACCTTACATGCAGCTCAAGATCTTCTCTCTTAGATCTTTCTTCTCTACCTTTATGTTGTCGCTCTTACAACATACTCTTCCCCCTCAGTCGATCCCTGCGGATCGTTACATGCATGCTCTATAAGCCAGCTACTGGTTTTAGTAATATTGCTACAGCTAGAACCAGAACCAGAGCTCGGCTTTTACAACAGTCTACTTATCCTTATTGCCTATTTCAATCACGACTGTCTAACTATCTAACCAACCCTTTACAATACAAAATTACATTCATTTATAAGCAGCCCGAAGGTCGTGGTTTTACAACACTGTGGGCCTGTCCCAACAGTAACCCAAACCCTAATTAGTGACAGTCGGCCCTCTCTGTCCTTGAGGTAGCCGCTTCCCGTCACACCACAGCTCTCTACAGTCTTCCATGCTTCTCGGCACTGACCATGGGTACTATGCGCCGCTTCTCTTTTCTGTCCTTCGTCTTCAATGCTTGAGCCTCGTTGCTCCTTCTTCTTTATGAGGGTCGCTGAGCCTTCCTGTCTTCCGCCATTGCCTTCAATGCAGTGGGTGAGCTCTCCTTTCTTGGCCGCTTAGGTACCGTTGCCTTTCTTTGACTTTCCTATCTCAAAAAGTCATGGTTTCTGGATCTGCTCTGCAGCTGGAAACGTGCTACGGCGTCGTAGCTCCATCTTATCTTCTTTCCGCCAAAACTTATCTCTCCTCTAAACTTAGCAGCTTCCTCTGTAGTTGCGGGACCCTACTCCAACAGTTCTCTTTATGCTTTCCCTGGCATGGAAGCTCCTATTTGAGTGGAAACTTCACCAGTGGTTTTCAATTGTTGTCCTGACAAATAAGATTTTTTGTGAACTTTATTAGGATATTAAAATAGGTCATTTTGTGCCTCGGCCTTCAGTTGTGGTTGAGGTGGCAAAGCTCGTACCCAAGTTGTCTTTTGCTTGTATGGAACGTCTATTTGGTGAGATCCATTTATGCACCGACACCATATACAACATGCCCCCCATTTGAGCACATATACCACATATTGGTGCATATACATACAACAATGATGTTTCTCTCTTCTCCAAGAGTCACTTATCACACTAAGTATATGTATTCAACCGTGCCATGAACACAAACAAAGCATGATTTTGAGGCATTCTTTGGTTTCCACCCTAATGAATGGACTAGAAAGTGCTCACTTCTATCTCATTTTAGTCAATTCTTCAATAGGATAACTTCTATCTCATTTAAGTCAATTCTTCAATACGGTAAATGATCCCATTCTACCACAGATCGTGCAATGCTCCCTTCTCAAACCATGGGATATCCATTTGCATGTGTATGTAATATGTATGTGTCTGTAAAGAGAGAAGAAACCAGCAAGCATATAAATTGTTAACATCACAATATTTATATATGAGAAAACCTTCTTGAATATGAAATAATAATCTTACCATAAGTATATATTTTGCACATGTAGAATCTTATGATACCTATCTACAATCCACACAACTTCTGTCCATGCCCTATCCTATCCAAGAGCATGAGGATAAATGGTCCAATTTTGGAAAGACGATACTCTACTACTCAACTCACAGGAAAAGAGGGGTTACAAAATTTAAAGATATTGCATTGTAAGTTTCGGCAAAAGTTTGTCAAACCTCAACAGATTCAACATGTTGGAAAATTTTCTGCCACATAAACATTTGTTGAACTCGTATTGAAAGTTAAAAGTTCACAAATCCTAAGATTCATGTCATCTCAACATCAAAATAGACCCAATCGATGTTACTGAAAACATGAAAATGTGAATTAGATTCGTGTGAATGCTGAATGTTGTTGCTGGTAAAGTATATACCGTGGGAATAGGCTCCAGGTTGCAGAAGAAAATCTGGTGTATTTAAAAAGTTGCATGCTAGAAATGTTACACATTGGAATATGAAAGCCTTGTATTATTAGGTTACTTCCCATTCAAGAATGAACCACAAGGTTAGGTTGGAGATCTAGAAAGCTGCATAAGACTTCCAACACGCAAGACAATGAGTTCATTTGTAGAACCACCAAACTAGAATGCTTTGTGAATTCCAAGGGAAGAGAGAAATCTCTGTGTGTAAGGAACTTCATTAAATGCTGCAAATAATTCTTTTACAACCCTTAGGTAATTCAGTTCTTATGCTTTTATTCTTGTTACCTTTTAAAGGTTTCCAAGGACATGCGTTCCAACAAGCAAATAATTGTCCTACCAGGGTATGTAATCTTCTTTGGATTCTACACTTAGTAAATAGTTTCAGTTTGTTTGGGGCTTAGCTTACTTGACTGGGCGTGCTTATCCCTCAATTTTCTCCTATAGATATCCACGCTCCATTAATAGTTTCATGTATTTTTTCAATTTGGCATTTAAACACGTAATAATGTTTAGGGTTGGGAAGAGATAAATATCTGTATCTTTACTGAATGTAATATTCTCGTCATCCTACCACAATAATAAGGAATTAACTCTAGAATCCACTTAAAGCCTTAAAAGTAATTTACAATTAGTCGCTCAATGAACAGATTTAGTATTATGAAGTTAACAGATTTAGTATTCTGATTATTGTCTTAGATTAGAAATAGTAGATGAACAACGATATCAAGAGTAGTTTTCTCTTTTTGAACTAATTATATAATTTTGATTCAATCTTTTGAATAACACATCATAGCTTTTTTCATTGTGGACAAAAAAAAAACAAAGTTCAGACACCATTAAAATTTGCACACTTGCTTTAATAAGTTTTATTATAATCGAACTTCCTAACTTTGTCCTTTAAATTTTTTTATTTTTTCCTTTATAAATTTCCCAACTTTTTTTTCATTTTATATTAACTTTAGCTTTAGTAGTTTTGAACTAATGGTAAAAAAATAAACTCCTTAGTCATCCTGTATGGAACGTCCAACAAACTGCAGGTTATTCATGTAGCAAAAATACATGTTTTTATGTGTTCTTTTAGAACTAAATCCTATCAAGTTTTACCCAAATGCAAAGTTTTAACCATATATTGGCCAGATTCTGACCACATTTTTATATCTTGATTGATTTTAACTTTGACTTTACACTCCTCAACAATCAATACCATGTGGGAACTCTGTATTCTTCTTTCGTTTACAATTTGCTTGCTCCAGGAATTAAGTAAACACCTCCTTTTTATCTTAGGAAAAAAAACAAACTACTTTGCCTTTTCACTCCTTTTTTAGCCTGCATATACATTGTTTTTTATGTGCCTTCTAAAATTTCTTTCCATCCTCTTCGTGACTAGCGCGTGACTGTGTTTTTCCTTTAATATTTCTTTCCATCCTCTTTGTGACTGGCGCACGCCTGTGTTTGTCCTTTAGGGCTGGGCCCTGTGTTGTGGTAGGCCACCAAGAGTTGGCCCATGGCTACTATGACCTTATTTTGTTGCCCATTGGGCTGAGGTCGTCACCTCCTTTACTTTCTCGTGTAGAGCTATATTCCCTTCCTGCATTGTTCATACTTGATGCTTGCACTTATTGAGCCTGGTCATGCCATGCCCCAACCCCCAACCCTAAAGGGAATACACAACCACTCTCCAAGCTAGGGAGGTCATAACATTAAACATAGGCTTTAAGAAATTCAAATGACCAACAAGGTTATTACAATTTCAGTGTTTGTGCCTTTCCTTATTAGACAATGAGATAAGTACTTGAAGTGAATCTGACATGTTCCTTAGCAACACGTGCACTGCTTCTATTGCCATTACTGAAATAATTAGGCAGTACTTAATAGAACTTCTGCATGTATGTTGCGCCTGAGTCCTATCTCTTGTTTACTCATTTATTTTCTTTTGCTGTCTTGTTCTACACAAAACAGGAAACACATTTATTTTCTAGGTTACTTGTCTTCAGCATCAAGTAATTCAAAAGTGGATCATTGTTTGACCCTTTTCATATAAAATGAAATTTTGATTTCAAGAGTACATAGTGATACATATAAAGCATGTGCACTAACCTATGATAACATCAACAACATGATAATCAAAACATCTTCAATATTCTCGATTTGCAAGTATATCATAGTCCACTGGTATATAAGGGAATTATACTATGTGTATGAACATTTTTCCTGAAAATAGTGATTCTACCTTTTGGTTCAGCACTTAACTTTTGGTTCATATTTATAGCTTGATGACTTGGATTCTTTTCAATGTTTTTTTCTCATTTCCCCCCTTTCTTAAAAGAGAGGTAATGGGTCAACAAAGCTCAATAACCTGAATTTCTAGGAAAGAATGTCTTCTTTGTTTCCCTGTTAGTAAATGTTTGAAGAGTGTTTTTTTTTTTTTTTTTTTTTTTTTTTTTTTTTTTTTTTTTTTTTTTTTTTTTTTT
>LPNX010763087.1:51536-83266 GCA_001517045.1 Pseudotsuga menziesii
TAGTTTTACCAGAAAAGTAAAAAATATAAAACTTCTATGCAACTCCTTTTGGAATGGTCATTACACACTGTCCACTAAGTATTTAGGCCTTTAATTGAATGGCTTCGCGCTTGCACTGTATGAACAGTTTTCAATATGTTTTTGGATAATTCTCATAGATACCCAGCTTGTCAACTATTTTAACAAGGAAACTTTCCTGACATAGTTTCGTCTTGTACTTAAAAATGTCAGTTAGATATGGGAAGCGCCCTGGAAACTCTGTGTGACCAAGCTTATGGAGCTAAGAAATACAACATGGTGGGAGTATAAATGCAACGCTCGTGGATTGTGCTCTTTTTTGTTGCAATCTTCCTCTTACCAATCTATATTTTTTCCACTCCCATTTTGAAGATGATGGGTCAGCCAGATGATGTTGTTGAACTATCTGGATCAGTTTCAATATGGTTCATTCCTCAACACTTTGAATTTGTATTTATGTTCTTGATTTGGAGATTCCTAAAGCCACAGTTGAAAAACATGGTAGTTGCCTGACTTTCTGTAGCTTCATTGGTGCTTCATATTGCCCTAAGCTAGTTGTTTATCATTATATTGAAATTGGGACTTAGCGGAACAATGATTACATTTGATTTAGCATGGTGGGTGCATGCAATTGGCTAGTTTCTTTATGCTACTTGTCGAGATTGTCCCTGTACATGGACTGGCTTGTCAAGAAATACCTTCAGAGACTTGTGTCCTTTTCTCAAGCTATCCGCCGCATCGGATATAATGTTATGGTGTGTTAAACACAACTCGATTTTCAAAGGATTTTATTTTTCAATTGATTCTAATTTCAGAATAAAGGGAGTTGACATTGTTTCTCCTTTCTTCATTTTAGAGAATTGGTATTACATAGTGTTGGTATTCTTGACACAGATCTCCCATATCCGCAAGTTGCAGTGTATTCTCTTTATATCTGGTAAGACCTGTCTTCATTGTTTCTGTTTTTTAACAATGCAAGATAATTTAATTAACATTTTAATATATTAACATTTTAATATTTTGATACTTGACCTTCATTCCTTTCAGCATGAAATCAATGGCTCGGAGATGATGATACCACTTGGATTTTTTTTGTTGTAGTTGGATGGAACTAGTATTTTGGATGGCACTTAATGTCATTGTTTTGAATGTGTAATTGTTTTCCTCCGTCTTTCATAATATTTCCTATTTAGTCTTGGTTGTAATTTAAATGTGGAAGTGATTCATTCAATCTCTCTTAATATTTTCTATTTAGATTTGGTTGTAATTTGAAGTTCATGAATGCAGCGGGAGGGTTGCCAATGAGTTAGGAGCTGGAAAGGGCAGAGGAGCTAAATTTGAAATAGTTGTTTCCACAACTACTTCAATTGCAATAGGTGTTTTGTTTTGTGCTCTCATTGTTATATTCAGCCACGATTTGGCTCTATTGTTCACAAGTAGTTTAATCATTAAATACGATGTTTCTCCATTTGTGATTTTGTTGGCATTTACTATTCTCTTCAACAGTGTTCAACCCGTAGTTTCGGGCAATGCATTTGATTTCCTCGTTGATTTTGTGAATAACTTAAATTTGTTGATTTTGGGAAACTTTTATAATAACTTAAATTTGCTTTTCCATTATAGGCATACTTTCAGGCAATGCATTTGATTCCCTTGTTGATTTTGCGAAAATTTCATAATAACTTAAATTTGCTTTTCCATTATAGGCATGCTTTTCCAATTAGAATCCTGTCTCACTTGATATTTGATGATAGGTTTTAAAACTAAATTACCACTTTTTATTGTATCTACATTTAACATAGCACCAGAACTGTATTTAACACAGCATGTATTGAAAAGTTTTAGAAAGTTCAATAAAAGTGTAAGGAAGTTCAAACAATGGTTGGAATAAGAGTACAAAACATTGTGGCCCAGGTAAATCTGAGTGGCTTAAGAAAAAATTTCAAGTTGTTTTTAGAATTTTAAGATAGAAATTGTTTACATATTTTTGGATCTTCTTTAGGTTAAAAGGTGAAGAGTATTTGGCCAGTCTAATCACCTGAAACACTCTATACAGATACATGATAGAACCAAAGATGTCTGGTAAGATGTTATGCCATTATAGCTATCAGCATAAATCCATTTAAACTCCGACCTCTTAAAGTTCAGTTTAAAATAGAAAGGATTAGATGCAACTCATGAGTATTTAAAAATTCTTAACTTAAAGAATGAAAACTTCAAATTTTTCTTTGATCAAGATTGTAATACCTGCAAAAAGAATGGCATTACAATGATTTCATAAAGGGATTATGAGAACATAGTTCTTCTTTCATGACACTTTTCAATATTATAGTTTTTCTTTCATGGAACTTTGAATCTTACATTTAAGAGAAAGCCAATATTTCTTGTTAAATCGATTTCCTTTCTTGGCATTTTCCAATCCTTGACTTATATTCCTATGCATGACTGAATAAGTCTAATTGCTTAATGGTGAAAAAGTTTAATGTATGGATCTTTTCGATTATATTTTCCATGAAGTTTATTAAAGTCTTAAACGATAGATTCAAACGCTTTGAGCGTTGGTTGATTTAGTTTTTTAAATAAACTTTTTATAATTTGTATATGAATATGCAAAATACCTACCATTATTCATTTGTATACTAACTATATGAAAAATACTTACCATTATTCCTAAGTAAAAAATTGGTGAAAGTATTACTGCGAGGATAGTCAGTGATATGAATTCACCAGATTTACTATCATTCTTAATCTAGGATATTACCCTTAAACCCGCGTACATCAGGATGTGTGCAAAAGGCCAAATATTTTTGGATTTTTCCTTGATGTGGATCTGAGTCACTTGTCTCTTGGCCTTCCATATGCCTCGAGATCACTCGGATTTGACCTTCCATTACCCCATTGAAGCACTATATAAGGAACCCTTTGGATACATTGAAGAAGAGGAATTGAAGAGAAAGAAAACTATAGTCCATTGTTGCCGTAGCTTGCTTATACTTGAGTCTGCATCTCTTTGTCCCTTGGATCACTTTGTGTTCTTCCCAAGCTTGCCTTTGCTTGTGAGCTTTCTATCGAGAGATGGAGGATTGAAGTGGTGGAGGCCTAGGTGGAGGACTCAGTTTCTCCGGTTCGCAAACGTGCCGACAGAAGTTGTCACTCATGTAATCTCTGATTTATATTAATAGAAATATCTTTCCCTGTCCAATGATGTGCATTTAAATGAATATTGAATCCATGGATGCTTTTAATTGTTCATACATTATTGATTATATATGATAGAGTAGGTTTAACACCATTATATAGCATGCTTGTCTTGTTTGCTGTTGTTGAAAGAGAAAATTACTAACACAAGAGGGATTGGAAAAAGTTCAACGGGGATCTACATCAACCGTCCGGAATAATGTATGTCTCAAGATCCTTTAGTGTTAGATGTTTATTTCTCTTGCATATTGGGAAGGGATTGATTTCTGTGGTTTCTCTGTCTGTTGTGGTACACCCCAAGCCATAGGAAGTTTTCTTCGTAACAGAATTGGCGATCATACTGGGGAGGTTCTGTTACAGCTGCAACTGTTTTCCCAATTTTTTTCAAATTTTGGTCCCCCCTCATGATTTTAATGCTGCTTTGAATCGTTTGGATCCGTGAAATTTTTGGTCATGCTTTAATGTCGGATTATTTTGAAGATTAACTCTCGCCCTGTTTTCAAAAGTTTCTATGTGTAATGACTGTGGGTCGCGGATTTTGGATTCTATTCTATTTGCTAGTGGAATATGAATTGGACCATTGGTTCTTTGTAAAACCGCTATTTCGAAGGTGAAAAAGTTTTAACCGTTGCTAAAAATTTTAAGTTTTTCAAACACTTAGCAATTTTGTTGATCAGAGGCTGTTGTCTATTCGTCCTCCGCCGTTGCAGCTCCCAAAGCAGCTAAGCACCTGAAATGTAAGTACTCCGCCCGCCGATGCGTGTTGGTTTTTGGTCACGTGTCTGTAGCCTTTTTCTCTTCCACCGTTGTGGCTGTGCAAAGCATTCGGCTTCCGATTTCGATGTATTTCCGATTTCCGACTGAAAGTTTTCCCACCCGCAACTTAGGTTATAACTCTTTCGACTCCGATAGACCTAAGTGTTTTCGCACTGCCCGTCGCCTGTTAAGACCCGCTTATGCGGCTTTGAATAAGTCTACCCTACCAATGTTAGCATTTTAAGCCGCCGATGAGTTTTTCATTTTCCGTCGTTGATGATTTCTTTCGAAATCGTAGATGGACGAGATAGTGGTGTCGGCACTTGTTAAGTTCTCATAACAGTAATGCAGTACATGGCCTTTCTTGCTGCTTAAGCCGTTTTGGTTGATATAATTTACCGTAGTTTGATTTTGTTGAAAATACAGTCCCAATGAATGATAGATGTCGTTTAATTGCAGGAGGATTCAAGAGACTGTTTAGATTACCGCGACGCTAAAGTGTAGCTGGGAGATAGGTGGTAGAAGGGAGCTGGGCAGTTTTGGCGAAGGTCAAACCGAAACCGACAGAATCGCAAGGAGGGAAAACAACAGCAACAAAGGCGCAGACCTGAAAGGTCTGTCAGTTACTCAGCAGATCATGAGTGCGCACAGAAAAGATAAAATAGGAATATGAAACGTTTGGAGGGATCAAAAGGTCGCACGTTTTGGGGGCAGCCCAAGCGGTCAACTGTTTCAATTTAAATATTTGAAAGTTAGAACTTACAGGGGCTTTTTCCCTCAAAAAACTTGTAAACTATTGCTTGTAAGAGGAACTATTTCGTTTTACAACCAGAAATTGCAAATTTTTCCTGTTGGATAAAGTGCTATGTGGAATGTATCAATGAGATTAAATGAGCGATGTTGAATGGGAACTATGTCGTTTTCAACTGTGTTTCATTAACTGTGAGAGCGTTCTAACTTCCTGAACCTATGTTCTTGTCTGAATGTTCTTTAGTATACTTAGTGATGTTTTTCCACTATGAGTAATGGGATTTTTAACTGTTGATGAGCTATCTTATCATGTATACTTTTATTCATGTTTATAGGTTTGGTTAAAAGAACAACTATCTGTGATTTGCCATAACACATGGAAAGTAGTGCATTACTCATGAATTAATATCCAGCTCTCTAGAGATAGCTTAGTTAGTATTTATTTTCTTGCAATATATGTGATTTAGGTGCTTGTGAGTTCTAAGACGAGAGGTAAGAACCTGCGCATCAGGTTGTGACTACTCCTTGCATCCTTCATCACCCTGCATTGTTAATTAGGCACGTGCATGTCATGCCTCAAGTCAAAAAATAAAAAAATATACACGGTGGACTGGGCTGCAACTGATAAAACCTTTGTTTTGTTACTTGACCTACAGTAGTCGGACCGCAAACCGGACAGATTCCCTACACCAAACAGTCACGGGCTAGTTGGGAACGTTGACTGGGGAGAATCCCTTGCTGTTGTTGCCTGCGAATTTCCAAGCCTCAACAGTTTTTTGCGCTGGAAGGAGGGACGCCAGTGCATGGCTGGCCGAGGAAACCCGTTTTCTCGAGACTATTCCACTGGTAACAGTTCAGAAAGTAGCGTGTTTCATAATCGAATTCTGGAAGAAAGGGGTAGAGAACATTTGTATTCTGTCGACAATGAAGTTGTTAATAATCTGAGAAGACACACTAGGGAATATGTGAAGAAGATTGGAGGATTTTCGATCATCCCTGAATTTCCCAGAAGAGAATATAAAAGGAAATATCGTCCTATATTGGAAGACTCAGTGCTGGTTGGGGATTGGGAAGAACTTGTAGACACAACCTTACAGGAAGTTGTACTACCTTTGAATCAAGAAGGCCCTGATACCTCTCACAGTTCTCCTATTCATAATCCTGTTTGCTCACCTCCTCACTCTCTACCCAGACTCATGGCAGGCATAAACGCAAATCAACCACCCAACCCATCGAATCCACCACCTTCCTGGAGAGCTAGATCACCTTTAAACCTAACACCTCTGTTACATGATTTACCTCAATCCTTTGAAAAGATGCTGCCCAAATTTGACCCAAGTGAGAAGATATTAGTAGATGACCACTTGCAAAGTTTCTATTTGGAAATAGAAGGGTTAAGGGCTGGGGACTATGAGGATGTAGTTTGCAGACTCTTCCCGCACACCCTTAAAGGAGCTGCAGCATCGTGGTACTTTGGTTTGCGGCAAACTCTATCCCTGATTGGGATACCTTCGAGAGAATTTTTAGAAGTAAGTATGCAACTCAAAATACTCATGCAGCCCTCATGAAAGGACTATGCACCTTAAAGAAGGAGAGAAAGGAGAAGGTGCACTGCTTCACCCAAAGATTTGCAGCATATCTCAAGAATTTCTCTGAAACTGACAGACCTTTGGATAAAGTCCTGATTGAATATTATACCTCAGCTTTGGGACCCGAGTTGGCCATGTTTTCCAAAATGAAGGCCAAGCCCACTTTAGCAGAGACCTATGAAGAGGTGGAGAAAGTAGAGGCTGAAAGGGAAAGTATTGAAGATTACCCAAAACGATCAGGAGAGAAAAGTGCGGGAAGGAAAGGCTTGTTGTTTACCAAGCCTAAGGAAGAGAAATCACCAGATTTTGAAAGTATGGAAAAAATGATGCATAAGCTTTCTAACAGAATCATAGACTTGGAAAAATAAAAGGAAGCACAAAAGTTCTACAAGACCTATTACAAGAAACGGGAGGATAACAATCAATCCCAACCTCCTCCACACAATGCAACATCTATGAATTTGACAGAGGTAGGAATGGACAAGTTTTGCACTTTCCATCAACAACCCCACTTGGAAAAGAATTGTCCTCAATGGATAAACTCAATGAATTTGGTTATGAATCAGCTGTTGGATTCTAAATTAACAGAAGATGGAGATGAAGAAAGAAAATACGGTAACGCGTCAATGCAATAACAAGAAGACGAGACCATGGTTCTGTGGAACTCTGTTTCATTATTTGATGCTGAGGAAGAAAGGAATTGGGGAGACGAGGACATCATGGAAACGAACGTAACAAGAAGGAGCCAAGGGTTGGATAAAGAAAACAGTCTCATGCTCCCAAAGATTAAAAGGCTTCAGAAAAATGTTAAGAAATTTCAGAATAATTCCTCAGCTGATAAAATTCCTGAATTCACCATTACCAGCCAAGATCCTAGGCAGAATGATACATTGGCCAAGCCCAATGAAGAAAAAATGAATGTTGATAAGCCACATCCCATCGAACCACAGATGGATTATGATATCGTGGAAGATATAAAGAAGGTAAAGGCGAATATCTCACTATTTGAAATGTGTAAGGTGTCGCAGCAGAAAGAAAAACTTTTGAAAGCGCTTGAAGCATCGGACGAGAGGCTGCCCACTGACAATCGAACCAAGAAAGAAGAAGAAATCGGAGAAACCAACATTGGAGGTAAGTCTAAGAACAAGAATCCACCTTTCCTCGTCACTTTTGAAATTTTTAATCACAACGTACATAATTGCCTGGTAGACTCAGGGGCGTCGGTTAACGTCATGCCAATATCAGTCTGTAAAAGGATAAATGGGCAGCCTAAGCCATCCACTTGGAGGGTTGTTCAGTTTGATAGGATGAATGTGAAAGTAATTGGGGAAATGGAGGATGTCTTAGTCCGCCTGTCTTCAAATGATAAAGTATGCCAAGTTATCGATATCGTGGTAGCCGACATACCAGACACTTATGGGCTTGTTCTGAGTAGAGACTGGTCGGCAAAAATAAATGGATACTTTGCCTCAGATTGGTCGCATCTGTGGCTGCCGTATAAAGGAAGCCCAAATGAAATTAAAATTCTGATGGATCCTCACATGAAATACAATGTTACTCAACTTGAGGAAAAGAACGAACCAGTGGATTCTGTGTTGGGAAATTACTTTGTTGAATTGGAACTAGGAAATTACCAAGCAAAAGAAGCCAGCAACTCGTCAGACGCCCAGCTTGATCTCCTTCGATTTTCACAGGCTGATGAAATCGACTGTAAAATAGTAAACTTAGCGGTAGAAGTAGATTCTCATGCAATAGTTAGCGATTTATGGACATTGTTTTTTGATGGTTCTAAGACGTTAGAAGGGTCAGGGGCCGGCTGTGTCCTGATCGACCCCAAGAAGAATAAAGATTTTCTTTCATGTAGATTAGAGTTTGAATGTACAAATAACACAGCTGAGTATGAAGCGTTGGTGCAAGGTTTAAGGAAAGCAATCGAATTAAAGGTAAGTAATCTGAAAGTTTTTGGAGATTTTGAAATAATTGTAAAACAGATTCGGAATCAAATACATTGTATTTCTCCTCACTTAAAAGCTTATCAAAATGAGGTATGGTACCTACTCAAGTGTTTTAACGCATTTAATATTATGTCAATTCCAAGACTTAAAAATGCAGCAGCTGACTTGTTGGCCACATCAGCTGCTAGGCTTGTGCCTACTAATAATTGATGCTCCGTTGAATTGCTTTTCAGGCCCTCGGTCCCTGATATGATTACCAACCTACGAGTGTTCGACGATGATCAACAGATTATAGAATGCTTAACAAATTACGAGGTATTTAAAGGGGTGATAATAGATGATGAAGAACATCAGGGCGAACTGAAATATGATAATTTCATTCCTAAAGGAGTTAGAACCTTAGAAAGAATGTTCGATTTAAATGAAAAATTTAGAAGGGCCAGCAAACGTGAAGACTCACAACTCATCTCTATAGTTCGAATTGATAAATTTAGGGACTGAGACAAATCCTAAATATGTGAATCTTGGCAAATGCTATTCACCAGAAGAAAGAGATAAGTTCATCAGTCTTTTTAATCAACATAAAGATGTTTTCGCCTAGACATATGAATATTTGAAGACATATGACACCAGCATCATTCAGCATGTTATCCCCGTCAAATATGGCGTCAAACCTTATCAACAACCTTTAAGAAAAATGCATCCAAAATTGGAACCTCTGATCCAGAGTGAAGTTAAGAAATTATTGGATGCTAGAATCATTTTTAAGGTCAGGCACTCTGAATGGGTGTCAAATCTGGTGCCAGTGAGGAAAAAATCTGGACAAATCAGGCTATGCGTGGATTTCAGGAATTTAAACCGTGCTTCAGATAAAGATAACTATCCTGTTCCACCCATGGAGCAACTGCTACAAATGGTCTCAGGTTTTGAACTATTTTCTTTATTAGACAGATTCTCCGGCTACAATCAAGTATTAGTAGCCAAAGAAGACAGATTGAAGACAACATTCAGGACCAGATGGGGAACTTTCGCTTACTGAAGAATGCCCTTTGGGCTCATAAATGCTGGAGCTACGTTCCAGAGGGCTATGGACATAGCTTTCCAAGGTTTGATTGGCCGTAGTGTTGTAATATACCTCGATGATATTATGATATTTTAAAAGAGAAGAGAAGAACACACGTTTCATCTAAGGCATATTTTTGAACGCTGTCGGAAATATGGCATCTCACTCAATCCCAAAAAGTGTGTGTTCGCTATTACAGAGGGCAAGTTGCTGGGTCACGTAGTTTCAAAGAAGGGAATCTCTATAGATCCGAAAAGGATCAAGGCCATTGAATAGATCCCCTTGCCCCCTAATAAAAAGAGGATGCACTAATTTATGGGAATAATAAATTTCATACAAATATTTGTGCCAGATTTCGCTCAGATTGTCAAACCACTGCAGCAAATGGTGAAGCAAAGTGCACAATTCAAATGGACTGAGATTGAGAAGAATGCATTCAGCAAGATTAAAATTGTTGTTGCACACGCACCCTCCCTAAAAATCCCAGATTTCAATAAAGATTTTATTCTGTATACTTTTGCATCTGATGATTCGCTAGCAGCTGTGCTTACTTAGAAGGAAGATGGGGGGGATGAATTCCCCATATATTTCATGAGCACTGGTCTGCAAGGGGCCAAATTAAACTACCCGGCTATTGATAAACAAGCTTACACAGTGTTTAAAGCAGTAAAACAATTCAGGCCCTACATATTAAAAAACCGAACCAAAGTAATCGTCCCATACCCAACTGTAAGGTCTCTTTTTGTACAGAAGGAGTTAGGAGAAAGAAGGGGTAATTGGGTAACAGCTCTTCAAGAGTACGATCTCGAGTTCAAGACAGCTTCTATAGTTAAAGGAAAGGGTTGTGCAAACTAATGACTGAAAATGGAAACAATGAATAACATGCCTGGGAAGACGAAGCTGAGTTACATTTGATGGATGTATGTCCTCTGTTCACAACCCCTGAATCTTGGTATAGAGACCTCATGCATTACCTTCAGACAGGATTGTTTCCAGAACATTGGAATTCTAAGCAAAGAAGAGCATTGCGTCTTAAATCAGCCTCCTATCAAATTATTGAGGGAATATTATTCAGAAAAAACTACGACGGAGTTCTTCTTATATGCTTAGAGAAAGAAGATGCAAAGAAGGTGATGACAGATTTGCATGACGGGCCTGCTGGAGGACATTTTTCAGGAGATACTACAGCTCAAAAAATTCTTAGAGCCGGTTACTATTGGCCCACGCTTTTCAAAGATGCACATGCCCATGTCAGGAAGTGCGACATTTATCAAAGGTGTAGTGGAAGACAATCTAAAGCAGTTGGACCACTGAAGCCTGTGAGGATCACGGAGCCGTTCGAGCAATGGGGGTTGGATATTATTGGGGAGATAAAGCCGAACTCTTCCCTACAACACAAGTATATTCTGACCACAATCGATTACTTCACTCGCTGGGTTGAAGCCATCCTGCTACGCAAAATAAATGAGGATGCGGTCATCAACTTCCTGCAGGACCATATTATGACCAGGTTTGGAGTTCCAGTTTCTTTAGTTTTTGATAATGCTACTTAATTTTCATCGATTAAACTAATTTCTTTCGCTCATGAGAAAGGAATAAAAATGCACTACTCTGCTAATTACTATCCACAAGGAAATGGCTTGGCTGAATCCACTAACAAGAATCTGATTAGAAGTTTAAAGAAGACTGTGATAGAAAACCAGAGGAGTTGGCACTTAGCGCTACCAAACGCCCTTTGGGATGATAGAGTCACCCCCAAGTCTTCAATAGGAGTGTCCCCGTATACCCTTGTGTATGGTAAAGAATCCATTCTTCCTCCCAATGTCATGCTACCCTCCTCCATAATAGCTCAAGAGTCTAGAGGGTCGGATAATGAAGTCTTGCAAATGAGGATATATAATCTCCTGAAAGCGGAAGAGGCTCGATCTAAAGCCAGAGAGCGCTTTAAGCAACAACAAGAGGTAATAAAGAGATGGTTCGACAAACACAAGGTAGGAACAAAAAACTTTGAAGTGGGAGATTTGGTTCTCAAATGGGACCACCCCCATGATGAGAAGGGAAAACACATGAAATTCCAGCAGTTGTGGATAGGTCCTTTCCATATTGTGGCAAAGCTTGGCCCTTCAACTTATAAGTTGCAAGATTTACAAGGGTGGGAAGAGAACTTACTAGTAAATGGCTTAGTTCTCAAGCCTTATTTTTCCTGAGTTTTGTTTGTGTTCTTCTATCTTGTATATAAATAATATGGCTGAGTCGTCTTTTTGAGTCATGAAGTTTAGTTTAGTTTTAGTTTAATTTTCTACTGATTTCAATAAAGGAGGCAAACCCACGGTTGCATGGAGAACATCAGAATTTTGGAATGATTAAAGTTCTTGGGTATAAGACTGTGTATTGCTGTTTGTCTAAAAGAACTTCTTCCATTCTAGCAGTTTTCTCAAATAGTTATGTACACATTGAAGTCCTGCCTAACCCTTGTGAAATAAACCAGAATCAAAGGGTCTGGAATACTATTTTGAGGCTCCATCCATATCACATTAAAATGTCCTAGGGAGTGACAACAAAGGGCCCATGGAAAGAAGTATGGTAAACAGTATATTAGATACAAATGATCCCATGCCAAGAAATAAATGCCAAAAGGCAGATAAGAGTCAAAACTCCTATGAAAGCATTATATATCAAAACAAAGGCTGAACCCTATAAGTACTAAACCATCGAAAGTTCCTCTCCGTCCGTGAGCTGAAGCATGAATACACCTCTCACACAAAATGACACTTGGGATAGAGGAGCCTGAATTAAAATTCAGAAAGAAAGGCAGGCAGGAGGACTCATATGAAAAGGACAAAAGTACAAAAGCACGAAAAGTGCTAAAGTGGCATGGGAATGAGGAACAAATGAATATTTCTATTTACCATATGCTACAATCCTGTGGTGTCCAAGCTGGTAGTCACCTGAAGACAAAAGTAACAATGAAATTCATCTTTCGGCCTCAAAAGAGTTATCTTGACTTGAAAATCCTGGTTTCCACTCTACCAAATCGGACTATCATCAATGATTAAAGGTACATACATTTGCCATTTGAGAAATCCAGATAGTTGGAAGAATTCAATAAGTTCATTTTTTGTTAAACAGTCTGTCCCTCAAGGAATAAGCGTCCATAGATCTAGGTTCACGAGGTAATCGCCAATTGTTGCAGCTGCAACTGTTTTCCCAAATTTTTTCAAATTTTGGTCCCCCCTCATGATTTTAATGCTGATTTGAATCGTTTGGATCCGTGAAATTTTTGGTCATGCTTTAATGTCGGATTATTTTGAAGATTAACTCTCACCCTGTTTTCAGAAGTTATTTATATGTGTAATGACTGTGGGTCGCAGATTTTGGGTTCTGTTCTATTTGCTAGTCGAAGATGAATTGGACCATTGGTTCTTTGTAAAACCGCTATTTTAGAGGTGAAAAAGTTTTAACCATTGCTAAAAATTTTAATTTTTTCAAACACTTAGCAATTTTGTTGATCGGAGGCTGTTGTCTATTCCTCCTCCGTCGTTGCGGCTCCCAAAGAATCTAAGCACCCGAAATGTAAGTACTCCACCCGCCGATGCGTGTCGGTTTTTGGTGTTCTCAGGATCCTCCTCTTACAAGGGAGTTAAGCACGAGGCAGTGTGAGCAGTTATGATTGGGATTACCCCTGGTTGTAACTGAGTAGCACCAGAGATATTTCTAGGATTGTATTCGTATATGGGGGCTCTTTCGAGAGTTTCGGGCTTTGCTACCTTTCCCATATGGTCAATCCCGCTTGCAACTGTTCGCCTGAGCATTGATTATATTGAGGTGACCTTAGCTTCCTTACCTAGGTTATCGAGGGGGTACTTCACAGAGGTTATTCTGCAGGTGTCCTGGCCAGGTAGGGGTTGGACAGCACAGTCGCTATATGTGTTGAAGATGAGGGCCACTATAATTGGTTATGAACCTTCGCTTGTTTGGTATGGGAGTCTCAATCCTCTCCTAGGTGAGACATACCTACTTCATTTGGGAGCTCACATATCCTACCCTTGTTTGCTTGCGATTTGGATTTACATTTTATAGGTGTATGCTCTGTGCACACTAGTTTTCCTAGGGTTTGCGTAATTAGATTGAGTCTTTTATTTTTTGAGTCATTGTGGATTCGGGTGCGGCACCCCGTTGTTCTCGCCATTTAGCAGGACTTCTGCCTTCCACATCTCCTCCTCCTTTGGGAGAGGAAACTAGAAATTCCGAGCGGACTACTTCTCACTTTGATTCACACACCATGGGAGAGCATGAGAATGAGATTCTAGAGATGTCCTCTCCACCTCATGAGGTTGGGGAGGAAGATCCTACTAGCACATATGACCATCACACAAACAACTGTCATGTTCTGGTTATGAACCCTCATTCATAGGTCGTCGGTATTGGTTTCCAGGTGACGAGACTCATTATGAACCCACAATCACTATTCATGTTCATTATGGCATGCCTGATATCACTGCACCCAATCCGACACATCATGTCAAGTCAAAAATTGATCCTAGCAATATGCCTCTGGGCACTCCTATTCCTTTCCATGTGGAGAGATTTGGGAGCACTAGTCACATTAAACCTTCCATCCCTACGGTGGAAGCATCCTCACATGTCCATCCTAGACCTACTGTTAGTAATCCTATGCAGATACCAGAACCAAGAGGAGTGAACATTGGGAACACCAATTACATTCCTTCACATGTCCCTTCATTCTCGAACCATACTCCTTCGAATGCATTTTTGATGACCCTTCCTCCCCCTAATTCATGTGTTCCTTTGGGTTGGAATATTGCTACTAGTCATGTTCGTGCTACGACTGCTCGCACAGTAGTATCTCAGAGTCAAGTACCTCCTGTTGTGTCGGGAGGTCATATCCCTGTTTCTGGAGCGTCTCATGTTACATCTCATGGAGTTCCCCATATCCCGAACTATGGACCTTCTCATGGGACATCCCATGGAACACCTTATGGAGCTTCTCATGGACAGTCTTATGGATCGCCGTATGGACAGATCTATCAACCCTATGGGTACGGGTTATAACAACCCGCTTACTATTCCAATTATGGCTTTGTAGCACCACATAATCAAGGTACCCCACATCACAATGCTTCCATTGAGCCCTATACGGGTCAAATGGGAGGAGATTATTATGGCCAAGGCCATGGCATTTATAGAAATCAACCTTACATGAACCAGAACTATTAGGGAGTGTGGCATAGATCGACTCAACCTAGGCTCCCTTTCCTTGCGACATTAAACTTACCTGACTTGTTGAGACTAATGAATGATCTGGTATCTCATGACTCGGCCTGGCCGACTGTCCCTAACAAGCTTCCTTCGGACATTCCCAAGTTCAAGGGTAAGGTTGAAGAGGATCCTAGTGAGCATGTCACCACTTTTGACCTTTGGTGCTCTTCCAATTCCTTACACGATGATTCAATCCGTTTGAGGCTATTTCAATGCACCCTCATGGTGCCTATGGTGAAATGGTGTATAGAGTTACTGAGGGGGGCATATGATTTATTCAATGACCTTGCCATGAATTTCCTCAACCACTTTCAGCTACCCGTACATTATGGCGTCGGTACCAAACTCTTGTCGACCTTCTGACAATATAAAGCAACACACATTTCGGATCACAATCAAGAGTGGCGTAGATGAAAGCGGTTCATTAAAGCCTTTATACCACCGGAATTTCTCCTTGAATGGTTCCTCAAATCATTGTTACCTTACATCGCAAAGGATGTTTCTACATCCAAACTTCAAAACGAGGAACAAGCAATCTTTAGGGGACAAGAGTTTGATTTGATCTACGCTCAATCCAGACTTTTGTATGAGATTATACCTAATGCTCTGCGATCTAGTTTCGATCCCAAGATCAAGCCTGGACCACATGCTAATGGCATTGTGGGATATACAAGTACCAAACCTGTGGATTCGGCCGTGAAACAAGTGAGCCAATTGTCTATTAACCAGTCCACGTCGGGACAAGCCACGGCTTCCTTTCAACCTACCTAATCAGCAAGTGTACTTTCCGTGCAGTCGTCGGACCCGAAGGGAAACCATCAGCCTGGAAGGAATAAGAAAAAAAGAAAAAATAACTGTAAGGGTTGGAATAAGAAGGAAAATGCTAATAATAATGACAAGAACGCTCGTAATGCTAGAGGGGACAAGCAGACTAAACGTAAGGTGAAGTTTCCTTGTAAGTTGTGTAAGGATGACCACCTCACTTACTTGTGCCCTAGTATGGAATATGCCTCGAGGTTCATAGCATAGGGCCCAGCTGTGTTATCAACACGGGGACTTCAGTTAGTGAACCTCTCGCATAGCACGTGCGATCGTGGGATATTAAAGAATACCCTTAATTTCGAGAGATATTGAACCAAACTCTTTTTGTTGAAACCCCCTCCCAATACTTAAAACCTCCTCCCCACCCCTTTTTATACCTCAATCCTTATAAACCACCCTACCCATTCCCACCTTAAACCCCTCATCCCCCCAATACCTGCAATATATTGGTTCGATTTTTGATAATTTTAAAACCCACAATATGAACTAATGTGATAGGATATTGGCCAACAAGTGAAGCCCTCATGGTTAACAAATCCTTTACCCAACAATCAAAATATGAACTCGAGGACCATTGATCCTAATTGTGCATCGGGTGGAAATCAAAATCCGCCAGAAGCCAATAGTGGTCATGGATGCATCAACATGATGAGTGCTGCTAAATTTGTGACTCGTACGAAATATTATGGTTTGTCACAACCGGACCTTGGGAAAGAACCCTCTCCACCTGAGAACCCTTTGCGTATTGAAAAACCTACAGATAAACTTGAAGCTCTGCCTCACATTCCTAAGGGAGTCCTAAAGCATTCAGGGCACAATCCTAATGCCCAAGCCGCTGAGAACTATTCAGTTGTCGAGGATTTGGGCCAAACTCCTTGTGCGATGTCCATGCTTGAAGTGCTTCAGACTTGTCCTCCATAAAGGAAGGCTTTGTTTTCCACTCTTGGGGTTAGTGATGATAGCTCTTCTTCCATTATCAAATTTGAAACCACGGGAGTACAGCCTCGCTTTCCTTACTACGTGTCTCTTTTGATTCATGTAGAGTGTCTTAATAATATCGTCAAACGCACTGTCTTTGATGAAGGCATTGCTGCTTCTGTGATGTCTTTGTCATGTTGGAAGGGATTAGGTTCTCCCGAGTTGTCTCAATTCACTACCATGTTGGTAGCTTTTGATGGTAGATCATTTCAGCCACACAAAATTATTCCTTCTCTAAAAGTCCAATTGGGAGGGAAGACTGTTGCGATCGAGGTCGAGGTGTTGATGCGCCCCTTGACTACAATATTTTACTGGGTCGGAATTGGATGTATAGTATGCAATCCGTAGCTTCCTCCCTCTTTCGAGTGATATGATTTTCGTTTAATGGGAAGATTGTTATGATTGATCAAATTTAATTCCAAAATCCGTGTGTCAATACATCATTGGGAGCTTCTATCCCGATTATCGATCACTCTTAGCCGACAACTGGGAGTGTGGGTGTGGGTATGTATCCTTCTCTTATGGGAACCTTTAGTTGTCCTGCACCCATGCTTATGATTGGGTATAGTTTTCGTGGGGCTTCGTCCTCGATGAATTCGATGTCTTTTCACACCACCCATATGGAGGACTCTTAGATCCTTCCTTCACCGAGTTCTTCGATCAAACCTATTGAAACGGACGTGCCGTTTCCTGCAACGATTATAGCATATCAAGCGAATCTTGATCAAGTTACAGAGCCTAGTCCTTCCTCTTCATGGACGGAGGAGGAGGACCCATATGTGCTTCCTACAGGGGAAGTTGAGTCATCTCATGCACGTGATTTCCTTGATTATGTTTTTTCGTCGGATGAAGCCATTATTGAGGCCATGTCTGGGGTTGAGCCACCTTGGGAAGAGTTGCATCATCGATCATATTTTCTTCCCGAGCTCGACCATGTGGGGCATGATGAATTTAGGGAGATTCTTATTGAGAAGATTGGTAGGCTCGTGGTTCCATTTAGCTCTCCTGGTCAGATGGATGATGGGAGCATGGTAAATTTATCACCAATTATTCCTATCAATATTTCTCACGATCCTGGCAAGGTTGAGAATGTATACATTGGGGCGGATTGTTCCCCTGATGAGATAAAGGAGTATACCATGCTGTTTAAAGAGTTTTGTGACATCTTTGCGTGGTTGTATGAGGAGATTCCAGGTTTTGACCCTCGTATTGTCGAATGTGAGATCAAAACCTATCCGGATGCAAAGCCGGTTCAACAACGTTTGCATGCTGTGAATCCTTAAAAAGCACTCGCCATTAAGGCAGAGATAGAAAAACTTTTGAAAGCTGGTTTTATCTATTCGTTCCCTTGACGGAATGAGTTTCAAATCTCGTTTCGGTGGACAAGAAGTAGGGAGCGATTCGTATATGCATTGATTTCTATGACTTAAATTGTGCATGTCCTAAGGATAATTTCCCCACACCATTTATTGCAGATTTTGGATGAGTGTGCCGGGAATGAGGTATTTTCCTTTATGGACGGTTTTTCCGGATATAATCAGATTTAGAGTAAGCTTGAGGATCAACATAAGGCCGCATTTATTTGTCCTTGGGGTACTTTTGCATATCGAAAGATGCCTTTCGGACTTAAAAATGCCGGAGCTACATTTCAGTGGGATATGACCTTAATTTTTCACGATCTCAAAACGATTATCAAAGTGTATTTGGATGATCTCACTACTCACTCTCGTTTGAGGGTGCATCATCCATATCATTTGAGATTAGTATTCGAAAGATGTCGTCATTACTAGGTTCGTTTAAATCCTCACAAGTGCATCTTTTGCGTGATTGTTGGTCTCTTGCTAGAATTCATCGTGTCCAAGGAGGGTATAAGAGTCGATCCCTTAAAGGTTGAGGAAATACTTCAATTGTCTCCCCCATGTAATATTAGACATATTCAGTGTTTGCAAGCATGACAAACTTCTTGCAGATAATTGTGGTTAATTTTGCTAATTTGACTAAAGGCTTTATGCGTCTTTTGAAGAAGGACACTCCTTTTTACTGGGAGGAGCGAGCCCATGAGTCCTTTGATGCTCTTAAATTAGCCTTAGCAATGACCCCCATGCTTAGTCCACCCGACTATAGCTGTGATTTCTTGATTTATGTGGCCGCGTCCATGGAGACGATTGGTATGGTTTTGTTCAAGAGGATGAGGAGCTCCATGAGCATGTCATATATTATTTGAGACAAAACATTATAGATGCATAACTTCGCTATTCCCATGTGGAGAAGCTATCCTTGGCTATCGTTCATGCGGTTCAGTGGTTGAGACACTAAATTCTCCTTTTCCAAACCTTGGTTGTAGCTCATATCAATCCATTTCAGTTCATCCTTACTAGAAGGATGATTGGGGGAAAATACAATAAATGGATTGTCATTTTGCAAGAGTTTGATCTTGAGTTCGTTTTGGCAAAATTGAAGAAATATTTGATATTTGCGGAGCTCATATCCGATGTTTCAAGTTTGGAGGAGGAGGAAGTTTATGAGGATACGTTTATCGATGAAAATATTTTTCTTATCTCAACTTTGGACCCGTGGTATGGGGATATCATTGTATATTTGCAGACATTGAAGGTCCCTACTCACCTTTCACGGGATGAGCAATGACGATTACATCATGTAGCTAAGAACTACCTTATAGTGGATAACACTTTGTACCTTGTGGGGTAGATTCCATTATGCATCGTTGTTTAACCCATGATGAGGCTGAGGTTGTTCTGAATGATTTCCATGGAGGGGCGTGTGGTGGTCATTTATCTGGGATTTTTATAGCCCAAAAAATCTTGAGAGCAGGATATTTTTGGCCGTCCATCTTCAAAAATTGCATTAATGCAGTCAAGAAGTGCCACCCTTTCTAGGTGTTTGCATGAAATATGCGCTCGCATCTAGCCACGTTACATCGTATTGTCATAGCCAGTCCCTTCACCAAGTGGGGGCTTGAATTATGGATTGCAACCCATCTTTAGCTGGGGGGCATGATCATATTATAGTGGTTGTCGATTATTTCACGAAATGGGCAGAGGCTATGCCCACAACTAAATCCGACGGTGAGACAACCACGCATTTCGTGTTCAACCAGATTATCACCCGGTTTGGTATTCTGAAAGAGCTTGTCACTGGCCATGGTAGGCACTTTCAGAATAAGATGATGGAATAGTTGGCTTCCAAGTTAGGGTATAAGTAGAAGCATTCATCTTCTTATTACCCTTAGGTGAATGGACAGGTTGAAGAAGTGAATAAATCACTTAAGTCTATTCTCCAGCGAACCATCACATGAAGTAAGACCAATTGGAATATTATGTTGTATCCTGCTTTGTGGGCCTATAGAACTACGGTTAAGACTGCCACTAGTTTCTCTCCATATCATCTTGTGCATGGGGTGGAGTCAGTTTTACCGGTTGAATGCGAAATCCCTTCTCTAAAGCTAGTTGTAGAGATTTTACCAGACACTTCCGTATTGGAAGAACGTTTGGTCCACTTAGAGCAGCTTGATGAGCAGCGCTGAGATACCTTAGTGGCTCTAGAGGTTAACAAGCGTCGCATCAAGGTATAGCATGATAAGTCTGTCCATCCAAGGAGATTTAATGAAGGGGACTTGGTCCTCTTGTGGGATCAATCTAAGGAACCCTTGGGGGCATGGAAATTAAATCCCATGTGGCATGGTCCTTACGTGGTTAAATGAGTCTTAGATAAAGGCGGTTATGAGCTGGTTGATTATGAAGGGACAGCCTTGGTGGAGCCTAGAAATGGGCTCTATCTCAAAAAATACTATGCATGATCTTTAGCTAGGGATGATTGTTGTATATTATGGTACAGTTTTTGAATTGCATAGTTAGGTTTTCTTATGGTGGTCGGGTTTGTTGATTAGCTTTAGTTTCTTATGGCAGATGTTGATGGAGTCTTCCGTTTACATAGGATTCACTGATAGTGCTAGCCTCCACACTCAAAACTCAGCTTCGGCTGCTTGGGTGATTTATGCTCCTATAGGTCAAGTATTGTCTTCAGGAGGCGTATGTTTACGACCTTCTTCGAACAATGTTACTGAATATAGTGGCGTTATTGAGTTATTGCGTGATGCGATTTCACATGGTGTTCATTCTCTTGAGGTATGTCTTGATTCGTAGTTAGTCATTTCACAACGTAATGGCTTGTATCGTATTAGGGATCCGACATTATTACAAATATTCTTACATGTGAGATTGCTAGAACGAAAATTTGAGAATATAACATGCATTCATGTTCCAAGAGTTTTTAATCAAGTTGCTGAGTCATAAGCTAACTATGTGTTAGATTGGAATTTGTTTCATAGACCATAAGCATACCACAAACATACATTTTACACACATGTAAATATAAATAAAATCGATCATCATAAAAGTTTTTCATTAATATCCAAAAAGTGACGTCATAATACATAAGTGTCATATACAAAATTGGGGCTTCCGAGCCACCAAAATATAATACACAGTCATACAAAAATGAATACACTCAGGTCTCTAAGCCTGAGGAGGAGGGGGGTTCTGATCATGATATAGCACTACGGCTCTAACTAGTATTCGAAAGAGTTGAACGCATGCTCGTGGTACACCAACCAACTGACGTTGTATGGCCTCAGGAAAGTCCTCGACTTGCGCCATGGGTACCCTATGTGTCAAGTGTACAAAGTTAGTGTGAATGCTTTGGAGTGTCCGCTCCGCATCCGCACCCATAATATCGTCTCCTCTTCCCCTCCGTTGATGATGAGGGAAGCCTTCTGGCCGTCGTGGTCATACATCTGCATACACATGACAAATTGTCACTATGTGTCCTCACACAAAAAATATGTCTTTTGAGTCGATATATCAAAAAACACAAAAAAATTAAATAATTCAAAAACTTAAAAAGTGGGTTTGGGATTCGTTACCTATGTCGCCATAAGCGGCTCCTGGTGGGAGCGGCATATCCATATCTCCATGGAAGTCTATCCCTTCATAGGGTTAGTCATCTATGGTGATGATCTGTCTCCGCCACCATGGAAAGAAGTCTGCTGGGTAGGGGTTAGGCACCCTACCTCCACCCAGTCTGTGCATAACATTTTCCCAACATCATTGGGATGGATCTCAAACTCCATGTGGAACAATGTCCACTCTATGGCTTAGCCCTAGTACCCGCTCAAAGAAGAACGTGCTTAGTATGCTGCCGAACCCAAAGTTCTGCACCCTGCCCATTTTGTAGTCACTGAGCTGCGGTTTCATATTGCTCAACAATGTTGTGCTCCAGTCATACACTGTAGGTCTCATACACTCCACCGCATAGAACATTATTGGACGCGAGGCCTGGTGGAGTGAAGCTAGCCCTGCAATCCTGCCTAATGCCAATAGTATGGATTTCAGTCCTAGAATCTGTATAGAGTTTGTCGGGATTTGACTCCCAACCTTTTTTGTCTCCAAAAAGCAGTACACAGCTATGTACTCATCAATAGTCAACCCGCCTCCTGGCCCACGAGATCAGAGATTCACCATCTCTCCTCGGTGGGACAAACTAGTGATAAAGTATATGTCCTCAACCTTAATGTTGAGCAACATCCCGTCAATCTGAAAAGTCTCAGAGTCTGGATCCCAGTAATCCACTAGCAGCTAGAGTAGTCTTGGTTTGGCCCTCAGGCTGCCAAGACACCAAAACTTGTATAAACCACATGACTGTAATGCTTGTTGGGCCATAAGATCACCTTATACGGCTTCCTCCAAATCACCATGCTCTCTTTCCCTCCACTCTAACACCATCCTGCACAAAAAATCAAAATTTTGATAAGTTATTGCCTTTGAAAACCTTTTTTGTGGCCCTATACGCGTCTGTTCTCAAAAAAGCAGCGTATGGACGTGGGTTTGGGTGATTTTTCCATGTATGGCGAGCCCTATACGCAGAAAAAACCTTGATTTTTGCATGGGCCAAAACGCACAATTATGGATGGCTTAAAAAATTAATTGGACCATGAAAATTTAAAAAATTTGCATGAAATAGGAAGAGGAGGGCATAAGAATCTACCTGGATCAAACGAGGAGAGATTCTGTCGGACGATGCTCCCGAAATTCGCTTCAGAAGTTTTGAGCTCAAATACACTATGTTGGGTAAAAGTTTCAAATGATATGAATATTTTTAAATTTTTTACTATTTATAGAAAATTTTTGAAATTTTTATCCACTTTCTATAGTTTTTGACCATTTTGGACCATTTGAACTAATTTGATGATGTAGGAGTCCATTTTGAGTGTGGTTTGATCGTGGCTTTGATTCGTTCATGCCTACTGTAGGTATGATGTCTAAATTGGCATATAGGTTAGATTTCACATCCATTTGCATTTTGCATGACCTTATGACCGTTTCATTTTAACCTTAGGTACGAACCCATTCCATCTTGTCACAGAACCTTCTTGCTACTTCTAGAAGTGAGATGTTGTGAATGGTAGAGCTTTACCATACATGGGTACCCTAGTTAGATCTTGTTTTGTATTTGGTGCCCATGCCGACATTTTTCCTTTAGGGTGTGGGAGTCCTTTGTATAATATCGCCATGACTTTGAGTAAGAGCTTCATACTCCTCTTGACCTTTATGCTGGCCTTTTTCCCCCTGGACTCCCTTGTATATGTCAAGTTGTAATTGCATTATCATGAGTTTTTCCTTCCTTTTTAAGCCTTATGCCAGCTTCCCTAACTCTGATTATCAGCCATATAGCCCGAGCTTGTCTCATGTCTAGCTAAGCAGAGCTGTTTTATATATCTTTTGTAGCTTGATTCCCCATTTTTTTTTATCGGGAGGGGACTTTCCCCAAGTGTTGTTATCCTGCACATGTTTCCTTGCATTGAGCATAGGTATGTTCCACTGCTTGGAACTAGTTTGTTTTCCCTTTGACACTCGTATCCTCCTAGATTTGTAACTATAAAGCACTTTTATTCTTTTTCAAACTTTTCAAAATATCTGAAAAAGTCCAACAAAAAAAAACCAAAAATCCGGATAGGAAAAGATGTTATCTTTGGCAGCAGTCGATTCTTGTCGCCTTCGAACAGAGCACTGTATATCACATCCGTTGGTTGGGTTAGTAGTTTGAATTTACGAGCTGTACTCATATCTCTGTGTTTACCTCCACCAACTGGTTAAGCTTCCAGTCCCTGTGGAGCCTCTGTCGACGCCTCATGTGTCACAGAGATGTCCCAGTTTTGTATATTGAGTCTATACTGCCTACATTTAGTCACCATTCACCTTTATGCTCTTGTTTGAAGGAATTTTAAGCTTGAGTTGGCCATTCCTCAGTTGTCTTGACTTTGCATGTCGACCATTCCTAGTACTATTACTGGTTTGTGCACATCTTGTTCCAGTCCTTCCACATTATACAATGTTGCCGAGTACCGCATGTTGGTTGATGGGGGATTCCTTAATTCCCTCCTTCCAGTGGATTCCATCCCATCGACTTTAGATCATTCATTCTGGGATAGGAGTCTAGAGTCATTTGAGTGCCTTGAGACGTACAGTCATCAGTGGTAGGTTCTCTCGCCATCGACAGTTTTGGGAAGACATCAATGACCCATGATCGATGGATTCTTTCGAGTGTTCGACCTCAACACATTTATTCGCACTTGTTAGATTGCACTCTAGTACATTGATTCCCATTTTCATCATCAGTGGGTGATCTCACATCTGTTAACGGTATATATCAATGACCGGTAATCAGAAAATCGACGACTATGTTCGACCTCGACCCTTTATTCACATAGTAGGACATGTACTCGTAGCAGTTTGTGTAGAAGACTTTCTAGATTGGTGGCATTTATTATATGCTACCTCCTTGATCATGCCAATGTTCATGATATTTCAGCTCTCGTGACTTGATTCGAGTGTATGTCAGATATTTTTAGCCATTATGGAGATCTTGATACATGGTATATCTTCAGCTTTCATGGAGATCTTGGTCCTTTGTATATATTCATCATGGAGATTCTGATCTACTGTATATCGTACGTGGAGATGACCACACATGTCACAGTTTGTATATCATGCCTATTCATGGCCATTGTACTCTTATGTATCCGAGTCTGTTATATGTATTTGCAGTCATGTGCAGAGTTTGATTATTGTATTATACTGTTGGATGGCTGGTTCTTCCACCTAGTTCTTCATCACTCCACTTTTGGGATGGACTTATAATGTATTTCGGCCATCGTATTACCCCTCTGACCTCACACATTAGGGGGCATCTGTTATAGCTGATTTTACCATACATGGTAGATCACATATATATGGCCTTCCCTATCCCTCTATAGACTCTTTCGATCCCATGGACTATTTTTGTACCTTTGATGTTTCCAAGATCATCCCTAAAAACACCTATTATTTGCTGTACATGACTTTTAATCCCTTTTCCGTGTATACATGTGGATATTACCCTTAAACCCGCGTACATTGAGATGTGTGCAAAAGGCCAAATATTTTTGGAGTTTTCCTTGATGTGGATCCAAGTCACTTGTCTCTTGGCCTTCCATATGCCTCGAGATCGCTCGGATTTGACCTTCCATTACCCCATTGAAGCACTATATAAGGAACCCTATGGATACATTGAAGAAGAGGAATTGAAGAGCAAGAAAACTATAGTCCATTGTTTCCGTAGCTTGCTTATACTTGAGTCTGCATCCCTTTGTCCCTTGGAGCACTTTGTGTTCTTCCCAATATTACCTTTGCTTGTGTGCTTGCTATCGAGAGATGGAGGATTGAAGTGGTGGAGGCCTAGGTGGAGGACTCAGTTTCTCCGGTTCGTAGACGTGCTGACATAGGTTGTCACTCATGTAATCTCTGATTTATATTAATAGAAATATCTTTCCTTGTCCAATGATGTGCATTTAAATGAATATTGAATCCATGGATTCTTTTAATTGTTGATACATTATTGATTATATATGCTAGAGTAGGTCTAACACCATTATATAGCATGCTTGTCTTGTTTGCTGTTGTTGAGAGAGAAAATTACTAACACAAGCGGGATTGGAAAAAGCTCAACGGGGATCTACATCAACCGTCCGGAATAAGGTATGTCTCGAGATCCTTTAGTGTTAGATGTTTATTTCTCTTGCATAATGGGAAGGGATTGATTTCTACGGTTTCTTTGTCTGTTGTGGTACACCCCAAGCCATAGGAAGTTTTCTCTGTAACAAGGGCAAAGGGAATAGATCACCAAGACACTATGTCTTAACTCCAGGTACTTCCTTAATGATATTTTCACATTCATTGAAAATTTAAAATCTCTTCCATCCATAATTGTAATAGTAGCTCTTTTTTATGTAACGATGTAAACTTTTTTATGTAATGCTGTAAACTTATATGGAAAAGAATGTCATTGTGGTTATTAACAAAGATTAATCTTTAGATAAAATGAACCAATTACAAAGACTTGGTTATTTATAGTTAAAATTAAAATTAATGTGAAATATTATGTCAAATTCAATAAAAGGTTGAAATCTCTTAAAAAACAACTCCATTCTCTTGATGCAATGATGTAAAAATACCTGCATGCCATTATAAATACGATGTTAAATTCAATGAAAAATTGAAATATCTTCAAAAGCAACTCCCATCCTCCTGATGCAATGATGTAAACATACATGATGCCATTACAACTACTCACAAAGAACTATTTAATCATGTTTCTATTAAACCCCGTGGCAAGAACTATTTAATCACGTGTCTATTAAACCCCGTGGCAAGAACTATTTAATCACGTGTCTATTAAACCTCATGGAAGAAATATAAACATGCATGCAAAAGGTTGTGGGGCCATATACATTTTGCAAATAGGCATCTCACAAAGTGTTTGTCAAATTGGGTTATAACAAATTTAAAAACACTTTTGCAGTTCTTTCTAGAATAGAAATTTTTGATTCTAAGGACATCAATTCCATGGGAATTATTGCATAGGCTCAAATATTCCACCTGTATTGATATGTAGCATGATGGAAAAAGAATATAACTATATGGTACATATTTTCCATACTTAAAATCATAGGCCAATAGCAACTAAATTCAATTTTATTGTACTGGATGTTCATTTCTGGTTTGAAATTATTTCCAGGGTTAGCAGTTGGATCAGGCTGGCAATCTTATTTTGTGTGGATTAACATTAGCTATTACTACATTATTGGAGTTCCATTTGGTGTGTTGCGTGGTTGGGTATTCAATTTAGGGGTCTTGGTGAGTATAAATTCCTTTCATTTGTGCCCCAACTTTGGAGGAAAGTCTAAGGCATTAAAGGGCTACTATAATTATACAATACTGTTAATAACATACCCATTTACACTACAGGGAATATGGACAGGAATGATATGCGGGATAGCAGTGCAAAATTTAATACTAGCTTATACTACATATCGTTCTGACTGGGAACTAGAGGTGAAATCAAATGAAATGGGATCATAAAGCCTTGTCTTAATGAAATATATCTATAGGAGGTAACTTATATTGTTCTTTATTTATTCAATTGCAGGTCATTGAAGATTTAAAATGTGTTAAAGACATGCTCCTCTGACGATTCTACTCAAATTAGATATTCCTAGGTGATAAATAACATTGCATTTCAACTTGAATGAAGGAAGGAGATTTTTGGATCTTTTGCATAGTCATTGTTGCGTACTTAACGTTCAATGGTTTGGTTTAGGTGGCACTGTGATTTCTATTTTAAGATCTCTGAAGCTCACAAGGGATAGGTAGGAGATATTTCTTTGTGATCACGATTTGCAACCTTGCTTCTCAAGCTATGGCCATTTTTTTGCATTTGAGTGTTAATAATTTATTGTCTAGAAAAAAATTCAAATAATTGCTTTGATTTATTAAAAACTTTCAATCTTATCCATTAAAATATTTCATGCTTATTTCTTTTTTCTAATATTATAGCAGTTCCATCAAGATTATCCAACAATTCCTCTAGAAAAAATATCTTTTCTTCAAACTCGGTAATTTTGAAAGATAATTTTTTGGTGAGGTGATATGTCCATGTTTTCATGTTTTTAAAATAAAACAATGCAAAGGGACACAAATTTCATAATGAATATTAAGAAAACATAACCTAATGGACACCAAAAATTATGTTGTTCACCCGAAAGAATATGGTATGAAATTATTTTTGTCCCATAAGAGATCATCACCCGAGTTCCCTATAATCCAAAGATTACCCCATTTCACCATAATAAAAAGATTAGCACTGATTCATGGACATCTCGTGAATCATGACTTGTTGATATTAACACGAGTATGAGAGTTTGCAGAAACATATGAGAGTTTGCAAAAAAAGTTACATTTGAAAAGTCGATTCCCCTATTTGACAACAATCAAAAGAATAGCGCTAAACATCTCATGAATGGTTGATATTAACGCGAGTACCAACTTGAACGGATGTGGATTAATGCTCCTTTACTTTTTTTTCTATTTTCTGGTAATTACCATACTTTTTGTCCTATTAGTTGTGTGTATTTTAGTTGTAACAAGAGATTGAAGACAATTTTTTTTGGAATCTTGTTGAATTTTGTTGAAATCTTAAGATTTTCAGTAGAATTTTAGTTGAAAAAACCACCCATAAATAAATGCAAATGCAAATTGTATAAAGTTTAACTTGTTGCATTAAGAAGTTCCAATATCTTTCTCCAACCTATTGAGTCTTGCGAATAAATTTTTCCCATATATTTCAATATAGCATTTCAAATCTTCATAGTTTATAAAAAAATTTAAGTCTACTAATTTTGATGATAATTTTTTTAGATTTATGGATTCCGATTTGAATCTTGATTGTTGAATAATTTGATATCTATATATATATTTTTTCTTTATGAAGATGCAAGAGATTCAATACTCTACGTCTCCATCCGTTCGTTTTATCGACAACTTCAACCTGCTCTTTTGTCGTGAAAGCATGCAGCTGGTCAAGTGGTGTGCATAAAATCCTTCTCTTTCAGCATGAAAGCATGCAACTGGTCAATCAGTGTGCATAAAACAAGGTAGGAATCATCGAATCCTGCTACAATATGGGCATGGTAAGTGCGTCGATTCTTGATTTTCCTCCAACTTTCTTCATTCCGTCAAATTTCACCAGTAAGGAAAACTAACTCTATCGAAGCCACGACCGATAGTGGAATAAACAAATAAAAGTTTGCGTTGTAGTCCATGAAATTAATTTATTTAAATGTTTACGATACCAAGGAGCCGTCTTAATTTAATCCTTGTTCATGTGCAGATTTGACTCTACTATCTTGAAAACTGAGGCGGCAGAGCCTCGTTGATGGCCAAGGCCTCCATTTCTTCACATGCGGCAACTGTATACTCCCTCGCCATCATTCAATTCAACGACAATGGAGGCACTAAGAAGGCCGATGTTCTCAAATACGGGGTTGCTTTGTGCATCAAGTCAATGTTTCTCATCCACCCAAACGGCTTAGCCTTGTTACAAAAAACATAGTCGAAGGAAGGAGCTTCCTCGTCCAAGCCAAAGCTTGGGAGCTCGCCTCAATACTCCCCGCCAGTTACTTCAGATCCCAACAAGATACTCAGATCCAACCTTTTGAACCTTGACACAAGAACGTAAACGATGGCAACAGATGACAAAATCATGTCGTCAAAAGTCAGGCTTTTGTTCAAGACGCAGCATGCCCCCTCTTGAGCAATTTCAGTTGTAATGTTCCCGCATCAGAACTGCATCATGCGAATAAGTTTATGGTTGACTGGTTCAAACTTCGACTGCCATGTGTTGGCCTCCAACTATGTTCTCACCGATTACGTGTTCTCAGGATGAAGAGTTTCAGGAGTTTATCAACAACAAACATAAGTAAACTATGCAATTGCAAATACACTATATTCCAAAAACAACTGTTGTAGTCGAGGACATTGCTACCTCGTGGCTCTTGTTATTTCATGAATAAACTAATCTTTGGATACGTGTTGATGATTATGTGTCCATGAGGGTGCATAAGGGATATGATGTTGATAATTAGAAAGATTGACAAAATAAGTAAGTTAGAAGAAAGCAACCAAACCTACAAAGCAATGAAAAAGAAGGAAATTGGATAAAGTAAGGAAAAGCTGGCAACTGGCAGAAAAGCAATGGAAAAGAAGAATAAATTAGTAAAAACAAACTAAAAGTAGAAAAAGTAGATAAGGCAGGACAAAAGTAGTAAAGCAGGATAAAGAAGGTAAAGCAGAAAGCAAAAAAATTAAATATTCAAAAAGCATTAACTCCTAAACTTCTCATGAAGTTGCATTGAACCAAGTAGCTTGCACAAGAAGTCATTCAACCTATAGAGACAAGGAATTTCTTCCTACTCACATATTTTGGCTCATTTGTGTTTGGTATTTTTAGCATAGTACCCAACGGATAGGTATTTTCCCTTGAAATACTTCTTAAATATCTTAAATCGCTCCATGTTGATCCTTCTTTCCTTGATTTATTTTACTTACATCAGGTGCTCCCACCAAATTGAAGCTTGGCAATTTAGATTGTAAATGGAAATCATGTCCTTTTCATTTATGAGTAGTCATGAATTCCAAAATATTTCTTCATCCCAAGAATCCATGCCTCTGCCTCTTGACCTATCTTACTTTCTCCATGAAATACGGGAGGCCTTTCCTTTCACAATTCTCCCTATGGAATCCTTTTGGATTTTCTTCTTCCTTCAAACCTGCTAGGAGTACGCTTTGGACTGATTTGAGAATGTCTAGAGTCACATGACCTGATAGAAAATTATCTTGATGAGGGCGCTCTACACTTTTTACTCATAGAAATACTTCTTGGGCTTGAAGTCCTCTGCTGGGAGTATCCCCTAGAGTGGCCCTCTACATTTCTTCCTTCTTGGCTCACGTTACTTGGATTGGAATCAAGGTTAATCCTTTGTTGCATATCAGTGAGGCTCTGCAAAATAACAACATTTATTTGGTTATGCTCTTCCTAATATTTCTTCAGTATGTCATTGAAACTTATCATGGTTTCAACCAAATTCTGAGGAGTGATTTGATCTCTTCTCCCATTTGATTAAGTCTCCGTAATTCCTTCTTGCATATTTTCTCCTAAGACACCATCATTATTTTCATAAGGGTTCTGAGCGTCATTCATGGTCACCATTTTCCTTTGGAAACTATTTCCCCTCACATGCTTCTCTTTTCTACATCTTTTCAAACTTTATCAACTGCAAACACTGTGCATCATAGAGGTATTTATCAGACATATTATGAATGCATGTAAAAACATAAAACATTATGATTTAATAGAATTAGAATCATGGAATAATTCAGGGGGTTCTAATGCCTTATTTATTTTGTCCCATTCATGCATTTATGGAAATTGTCTTTATTGACAAATTTTTTTGTGAGATTACGGTGATAGGAACTTTTTATGTTATGATCTCTGAGACATGAATTCCTCATTCAAATTCTATTTATACTACATCGTCTGATTCTAGATAATATTTCCAATGCTTATATTTATGCTTGGTACTGAATTTTTACATGAAAGTTACATTCTTCCAAAACTGCTACTTTTGTCCATTTCTGCACTTTTTCCACAGGTGCAGTTAACCTCAGAGGCCAACTTCTGCTGCTTCTAGAAGTAAATCTAGAGAGAACTACGAAAAATTTTATACCAGGAAAATTTAGTACATAAAACAAGCATTACTCAACATCTTTCATATCTCTAATATAATGCACCAGTCAACCTCTATAAAATTCAGGTCTTGACTACTTTTGACTTTTCCAACTTTTTCCCAAATTTCAAAATTTCACCAAAATTGGGTATCTCCCAAACCAAGAATTTTTGAAAAAAAAAATTCTAACATAAAATGTCTATTTTGATGAGCATGTAAAATGTCGAGTTAATTTTTTTTCTTGGTTTTGACATCTAGGGTCACGTTTACCTCTAATATTTTCAAAATCCCCAAAAAGTGCTTTGGAATAATGCTTTTTGGCCTTCTTTCACACCCTTTGGAATTTGGATCCAAGTTTCCATATTTAACTGGGTTCCTAGTCTCTTATTGTACCATAACAACTTCGGCCCAAACCGATCTCCCATTAGGCCTCGGGACATTGATTTGTAAAAGTCACTAGTTTGAAATTTTGGTCAAAACGGAGCAGGATGGGATCAGTCTTCTCAATAGTGTTCCTATCAGATTCGTTAATGGTGTCTGAACGCCTCATGTATCATCTGATTCTGAGCCAAACTAATCTTGTTATGTCCAAAACAATTTTTGGGCTCTCTCTCTCTCTCTCTCTCTCTATATATATATATATA
>LPNX010763087.1:83293-118812 GCA_001517045.1 Pseudotsuga menziesii
GGAATGCATAATTGATCCACGATGAACCATTGATGACTTCCCAACTCTCACTACTATATTCTATACATCAAGGGTTGGAAATTGAAAGTGCAAAACAACTCCTCCACAAAGCCTTCCTAGCCTCTCGACTATGACTACTATATTTCATGGATTGAGAATCAGAAGTTAGAAGTGAAAAATGACTTCTAAATAAGACTACCTCAAAATCTTGACTAAAAATCTTGACTATGACTACTACCTTTCTATACATTGGGAGTTGGAAGTCGAAACTCCACCAATGCACTACTACATAGTTCTGGTACCCTACTTCCATCGTCGACACTTCGGCGTCGTCACCAACATGGTGATCCTTCCATGAACAACCTGTCGATCCCAACGTTGGCACTTAAGTGGTGGAATTTTGGCACTATCCAAACAATAACAATCAAGAAACCTTCTTCCCTTCTGATTTCAATGTCAGAAGTCAGAAGTTAGCATGATTCACATGTTGCATCCTGTTAGAATTTTATCATTCAAGCTAGCATTATCTTAAGATCTTTAATTGAGAGAATAAAAAGCACAGCAATAAACACAAGAGACAAGAGACACAAATAATTTTCCTCGGGGAAACCATAAAGGAGAAAACCCCGCAACTTCCTCAGAGATAAAATGAGCACCCATATCAGCAGTAAAACCCAAAAACATAAAGATGATCTCCACAAATTCCCTCTCTCTCTCTCTCTCTCTTGAGAGAACTTGTCCTCTCTCACTCATGCACCCCAGTGAGTGAGTGTGTGTGTGATAAATAGAGAGGCTCACTCTCTATTTATACTCTTTCATTCACTTAATGTCCACTTTAACATGTCGGCCCCACTTAACAATTACTTACTAGAGCCGGCATCTCTAGGGGAGTCTAATAACCCTAGTGCCCCACAACTATGGGGACTTTGCCCTCCGATCAACACGAAGGGTTAACCTTGACACAATTGTGGGGACTATTGCCCCGACTTACAATGGAGGGTTAACCTCAATGACTTTACATGACTTGTTTACATTATTGAATCTCCCGATTGGAACATCGGGGCATGACATGACTCAATTACATTATAGATACTTCCTGGAATAAACATCGGGGTATAATACATAAGATATACAAGTGAATACATTCCAAAGTTACAAATACATCAACACTCCCTCTTAACTAGGAAGGTATTCTCTCAACACAATTTTTCAGCACAAGTCTTCTTCTCTGTATCATCTGGATCATCATCAAGTCATCTTCGTCTTCAAGTCATCTTCATCTTCAAGTCATCTTCATCGTCAATTCATCGTCATCATCTGGATCATCACTGGATCATCGAGTCTAGATCATTACTTGATCTGGATCGTCACTGCTGGATCATCATCAAGCCTGGATCATCACTTGATCTGGATCATCATTGTTGGATCATCATCAAGTCTGGATCATCACTTGATCTAGATCATCACTAAATCATCATCATCATTACTGTTTCTGCTATCTCAATCAAATGGTGCTATCTCTTCATTCTTCTCATCATAGGAAGTTCTACAGAGCCAGCCCTTTTTCATGTTGGTTGTAGGCCTAGCCTCCATGTAGGTATTCTTCAACACTTATATCTGACCCTAAGTCAGCATGGCCCGCCCAGCACTTACATTTGACCTCATCTTGTCAGAAAGGCACGCCCAGCACCCACATCTGACCTCATCTTGTCAGAAAGGCCCAACACTCACATCTGACCATGTGTAAACACATCACTCCAGAATGGCTCATCACTTATATCCGACCATGTGTGAATACACCGCATCAGAAGGGCTATGCACTTACATCCAACTATGAAGTAAAATAATTATTTACCCAAAAGTAATATCTAAGTCATTGCTTTGTTATCAACTTAACAATATAAAATCCAATACATTTTCCATTATAATCACACTATAATTGTGGAATGCCAACTATTCCAATTTGAAATCTTGTTGTAAATGTGAAAAGATAAATCCTACAAATAGGAAAAACTTACATTCATTGATTAATTATGAAGCTAAGAGTTGTAATTTACTCAATATTTTATTAATTTGCAATGATTACAAACCTAATATCTATCTCATTGTTCTATTATTAACCTAACAATAATTAATCCAATATATTTTCCATATATTCCAATTTAGAATCATGTAAATGATAACACATGGATCAACAAGCCCAATATAGGGCTATAGATCCCAAGATGATTGTTGGTCATATGACTATGGAAGCATAGAAGCTACAAATAATCATTGTAACATATGGTTATAAGTTGGGCACCTAAAACAAACTCTGTACTAGATTAGGGAAATAGTACACACCCAACACAGGGCAAAAGGTGCCAACAGAGAATACATGAAAGCCTTACTATTTTAGTAAATATCCTAAGAGACATGTATAATGAAGAATTGCAGTAAGATTGCATCCTTTAAGAAATAACTTTATAGGATAGGCCTTTCAACCTTTTGTATGATGATAAGAAGTGAGTTACGTTGGTCTAATTTTGATTTAATTTCTTCCATTACAACATGTGTAGTTAAAATTTATCAAATGGTTTCAACATGACTGCATGCTTATGAGGATCTGTATATTTCCCTCACTTGAAATTCTTCCATCAATTCGTCATGACCAATGACTTTGAAGGTGTTCAAACATATATAGTAGATATAATGACTCATATAATCCACACATTATTTAGGAAAATTTGTCCAATCATTAGAGTTATTAAGCTTCACATTTAACCTCCAGTTCTCACAGTATCATCATAATGACTAAATATTTCCAAGATCTCTCTTGGAGGGATGGGATACTAGGACAAGAGGAAAAGGATGGAAATGATGACCTTGGGGATCATGAAATTAAATAGACAAAAAAATGCATTGATAACAATTGCAGATTGGAAATGTCGAGACTCTGAATGGTTTATATGAGTGGATAAAACAATAAAGTATCGTATGGATTACTTGCTTCAAAACAAATCGTAGGATGGAATAACACAACATTAGATATTATGTTTTCTTGACTAGGTTTTTTTATGAAGGGTTTTTGGTTGTCACTCATGGTAGGGTTTTCAATTTTGATAAAACTTATCATAAAAATATTTTTTCCTTTGGGAGACAACCTTGATATGAATTTCATATAAGGGATATCAAAGTTCAAGAGTTCTATGTAAGATGTAAATATATTTTTGTGGGTTTTAAATAATGTTGAATGCACTTAAATTCTTAGAAAATCCACTAATGTTTTACATCAACGAAAACTTTGATTTTTTTAAAAAATTATTTTATTATGTTACACGATTCTAACAAATTGGAAGGAGTTTGTTCTAAAACTTAGGAAGGATTGGGGAGACTTTGAATAATTTTCCCCCAAAACCAAGCCAAAGCATTATGTGCAAAATCAATGATTGAGGAAATGGATGACAATGAAACTTCGAAGGCATTGCATTGTGTAGCAATGTAAGCTCCTAGGAAATGGAAATGGATGGCAATGAAACCTGGAAGGCATTAAGTTGTGTACCAATGGAAGTTTCATTAGGGAAAATCCTAGGAAAATTTTTAGTTGCAAACTTTGTCATCACTCTTGTGTATGTAGTTATCAGAAGTACCGTTGTTTACTAAATAATTATGAAAAACATGGATTAAGGATCTATTAGAAAGGATATTCTCTTAGCTAAGGTTCTTTCTCAATGACCATATTCCTTCATGGTCACTACTATTGCATCTCAATATATTAGCTAATATTGTTTGGTACAGTGTGAAACACTTCTATAGGGATGGCATCTAGAAGAATTATGATTTGTTTGACGCTCAAGTCATAGATTGGAAGCCCTATGCAAACATGAAAGAATAATTAAAGTGTTCTATCTCTAAATTAAATTGACCTTGACATTTTCAACCTTAATCCATATGGAATCTCTTCATTGAATCCAAAAAGGTGATTTTCATTTAGTCTCTAATGTTAAATATTTAGCTTTGAGCCATAAGGTACACCACCAAAGAGTTCCTCAACCTAAGTGTATGATTTGTAGAAGGAAATAAAGAAACTTATCTTTTGGTTTTGTGGTTATGTAGTGAAATTCTCCTCTCCATTGTTTCCTAGAAAGTTGCCATCTTTTGAGACAAACTCCCTTATAATTTTTGAGTGCAAGTTGGTACCTAAACAATTTCCCTCTATGACAAACTTCCTTGGGATTTTCTAAGCAACTTGTTAGAAAGTTTAACTAGATTGATGGAGCACTAACTTTTGCTAATTTATATTTATGTATTTTTAAAATATTGAAATGAGAATGACACATTTGTGCTTATTATCCCTAAACCTAATGTGAACCCTTAGGGGTAGTGGTATTTACATAATAAAGTCAAGCTTATAATGAAGCTAATGAATACAAGTTAAAGTTGAGCCTAAAAACACTTCTGAATATATGTGAGCCCTAAAAGTATTGGTAGAGGAGCTCCATACAACTTGAGTATTGGTGAGGAGATCCATGCCTTGTGAGTAGAGAGACCATTGCAAACACTCTTGCTTGATCTCTCCATTGTCACATATTTCATTATATGCTATGGCATAGAGATAGAATTGTTCGGGAGAAAAAAAAATTGTCATCAGTGGTCTCTTTGAGTGACAAGCTTTCGACCTTAGCTCTGGTTAGATTTTCCATATTGCTCTATAGTTGTTCTCGAGCTTCAATAGGAAGGCACTTCCACATATCCATTCCAACATATGCAAAGGTGAGTTGTTGTTTGGTAGAGGGTGCATTAGAGAGCCTCTACTAGAGGTGCAATTGTTATGCAAAGGTGAGTTGTTGTTTGGTAGAGGGTGCATTAAAGTTCCTCTATTGAAGGTGCAATTGTTTAGTAGCTATTGAGTGGTTGAGGTATATAAAAAATCTTTGTTCAAATTCCATTTTTGTTAGTAGAAATTCATTGAACTTTTTAATATACCTTTGCTGCATGGTATAATTTTAACAATATATGTTTATTATTTCAATAATTTAAAAAAAATAGTCCAAAATCTGCATCTAAATTCAACCAAAAAGTAATCCAAAACCTGTAACTAAATTTAGTCTGGTTGGTATCTAGGTAGTCTTTTGGTATCTAAGTACTCTTTTGGAGGCAAATACGTAAATCCCAGGGGTTGACGGTAAAGTTAGAATGGCATCATCATTCAATTGCAAATCTTTACTAGTATGACTGTTTCAGGCAGCACAATACATAGTCACATAGTTTTAGCCAACATAATACATAGGATTAGGCAGTTTAAATGTTCGATATCCTACAGGATCTCCTGTGATATCACTCCATTGATCTCCCATATTTCCCCAAATTCGATACCCATCCTTCTCCAATTGAGTTCTTTTTGTGACCTTCAAGTCCCTTACTCTGCTAGCTTTGTCATCTGGTTCTCTGAACAGCCCCAACAATGAAGATCATCAATATTTAAATAATGGAATACTCATTGCAATAAAGCATAATCCGCCCAACAATGAAGATCATCAATATTTAAATAATGGAATACTCATTGCAATAAAGCATAATCCGAAGAATAATTCATTTTTGAGTATGCATTAATATTCAATTTGGAATGAAAAATTAATGTACCTCATTAGCAAACCTGCCCAGTCCTGGTAGCCTGCAAGCAACAGGTTGTCTGTTGTCACGGCCCGATACACGTATCTCCTTCCTGTGACGAAGAAAATACTAAAGCCCATTTCTCTGAGCTCATTATAAAGGGAGAGAGTTTCATTTATTGCAGTTGTCTTTTCCTCCTCCATAATCCACATGGAGAATTTGGTACCATTGTAAGAAGCTCCTCTGCAAGTGTGTTCATAGGTTTTAAGCAAAGTTGTGGTTAAGTAGATTTAATCTAAAAAGTATTAAGAGCATTTTATTGAGCCTAATGATTAAGTTTAATGGTTTGAGGGGTAGAGTTGCTCATTGGCCTATTATGACAAGACTCAAAGATAACTCTTAGAATAGAGACTCACCTAAATACTTGACTATTATGACAAGACTCAAAGATAAACAACTCTCAGAATAGAGACTCACCCAAATAAGTCTAAGCGTTAGACCTAAATCTAATTAAAAAAAATACAGACACACATCCAAAAACATAATCACCTCGAACAAAAATTGATTGATCAGCAAATGTGTAGAAATCAGACAATGAAATTACTGAGATGAAATTTGACATTACCCAAATTCATTTTGCTCGTAGTACCCAAGATTGGAGAGAGTGGTCTCATCAATGTCGAAAATCCAGGCGTCCTTCCCATCTCCAACAGCCTTCACTTTGTCGCTGTGAAGATAGTGACGAGCTAAGTTTACAGTGAATCGCAGGTCCTCCTGGTATTGGCCCCCTAACATATAAGAACCCACGTAATCCACACATTGTGCAGGGACATTACTCCATTCGCCCGAGTTATTGAGCTCCACATTCAACCTCCAGCTCTCACACCACGACCCCAGGCTCCTTCTTGGAGGGATGTAATACCAACACACGAAGAAAAGGATGGCAATAATGACCTTGCTGATCATGAGTTTAATAACAAAAAATACGCACCAGTTGCAATTGCAGATCGGAAATGCGGAGCTTCGGACTGGTTTTTATATGAGTAGACAGTACGGGAAAGTGTCGAATCAATTCCTTGCTTCGGAACAGATCGTAGCATGGAAGAATAAGACCGGGTTGTCTATGAACGTTCTTTTGCTGTCACTCAAGGCAAATTCTCTGAGGCATATTAGAGTTAGGGTTTAGCTGCTCGTGCTAGGCAGACTAGTATTGTCTACATTCATTGTAACCCTAGTCCTTTTTTATTCTAGAAAACGACATGCTTTTATTTATTTATTCTATTAAGTTTGGTCTTTATTTATTTATTCTATTAACCTTAGTCCTTTTTTATTCTATGCAAGGACTTGGATGTAACCTTAGTCTTTTTTCTGAATAGTTGCATTGTACTTCTTTCATTGGGTAAATAGTCTTTATTTATTTATTCTATTAACCTTAGTCCTTTTTTATTCTATGCAAGGACTTGGATGTAACCTTAATCTTTTTTCTGAATAGTTGCATTGTACTTCTTTCATTTGGGTAAATAGAGTGATGTGTTGCATTGTACTTCTTTCATTGTACTTTTTTCTATTTATTTTGATGGCTGTTCTATTTATCTTGCAGCATCCGGACATGTGATTATTTGTATTCCTTTTACTGGCTGTTTGGATCTGATCTTCAGCTGGCTGCTTTGATTTCCTGGATGGATATGTTTTAAGGACACTACTGATAGAAGGATATCTGACCTGAATCTTCAGGGATGATGACTAAGTCTATATATGAATAGACTTAGTTTTCTTCTTCTTGCTGTTATAGCCGGCTGTTCTGTCTGTATGTATTGTTTATGTATGATTGCTGTTCAGATTGTATGCTCTTCAGTGGGTAGTTTTGTATGCTGTTCAGTTGGTCATTTTGTATGTATTTTGTGTTGATGGACTTCCATATGGCCGGTGGTGAAGAACATGGACGGTCTGGACAGTCACTTGCAATGTTTAATATGTCTTTTTGATTCATATGAATATCAAAGACTCGTATTTTTTCCTCTGAAAAAAAAATAGAGTGATGTGATTGGTACAATAAATTATTTTTTAATTTTTAATTTTTAGAATTGTGTGTTTCTAAATATAGCATTATTTTCTATTCATTTATTTTATTGACCTTAGTTCTTTTTTATTCTAAGCAAGGACAAGGGTGTAACTTTAGTCCTTTTTTGAATGCTTGTATTGTAATTCTTTCAAGTAATATAGAGTGATGTGATTTTGTGCCATAACTTAACTTTGTTGTTCTGTTTTAAGAATTATGTTTTTTAGATATAGTATTATTATTATTTTTATTTATTCTACTAACTTAAGTGTTTTTATTCTATGCAAGAATGAGGGTATAATCTTAGCCTTTTTTGAATAGTTGTGCAATTATAATTTTTTCTTTGTAATATAGAGTGATGAGATTTCTGGTTATAGATTAATTTTGTTGTTCTATTTTTAGAATTATGTGTTTGTAGATAACATTATTATTTATTTATTTATTCCATTAACTCTCGTCTTTTTTTTTTCTATGCAAGGACTAGGTGTAACCTTAGTCCTTTTTTGAATAGTTGCATTGTAATTCTTTCTTTCACTTATTATAGAGTGATGTGATTTTGTGTTATAAATTAATTTTGTTATTCTATTTTTAGAATTGTGTGTTTGTAGATATAACATTTTTTAGTAATTGTTTTTATAGGTGATTAATTGCTCTTGGACTTGTAACATAGGTTTTTGTGTCATATCCCCAATTAAATAATTTTCAAATAAGTCTATTTGCAAATAATGGTTCACCAACCTACTAGTTCCATAGGTTGACATGGAGACATAAATTTCGTAATAACGGGCTATGGGACCCAAAAGGACATTAGTTACCATATTCACATTTAATTGGGTCACATAAATGATAAATGCTAAGAAAATAAGGTGGCATTAGTTCATGAAGACAATTGGAAGCTTGTGAAGCCTTTGGGTGACTAGATTCCCTGCACACTTGGAATGATATTCATCCAAATTACATGGGTAATGTAACATTATTGGATGGTAATGTGGTGTCAAATATAATATAATGAGCCAAGGAAGTCGAATTGGTAAAGGAGGGTAACCCACATGGAAGAGGAAGAGACTAGAAGATAAGGTGTGCCACTTGGAAGGAGCTGATTCTATGCGCTCTATGACAACAAATGGTGGAAGATTCTATGACAAGTATGACAAATTCATACCTGATTTTTGACATACAACAAATATGACATGTCACGGCTAACAATAACCACAAAGAGGTCGAATTTGGGAGTTAGATGCAACCATTCGAATTGGGAAAGAATTGGAGCATGAAGAGGAAGCCAAGTGTCATGAGAGTTACTAAACCACTAAGATGAGCTGGAGGAATATCATGGAGGTAAATTCGACCTTAGGAGGTCTCATGAAGTTAATAAAAGGATGTCATGAGGAAGGAGAATATATATTGATAATTTGTTAATTGGCCTTTGGCATTTTGGAGAGATTTTGCTTGTCCATTGCATGGTGAGCGTTCACTCTCCCAGCTTGTGAACCAATTTCAAGGGAGTTGGATTCCTTTTCATGTTGGTTGATGGAGAGGCCATTCATACCTATAATGGGAGATTAATGAAGGAGTTTTATTTTCAGGTTGAAGGTTCATACAGTCGAATTCTCATCTATCTCCCCATTATCTTAGTCCTTCTTCTCCATTCCCCTACACTCTCATGTTGATGGAGCACTTGTTGGAGTGGTGCTTGCACTTTGATGAGGATAGTTGATTCCCAAGCTCTGATGTATGATGTATGGATCTATAATACCATGTCCATATCATCTGTAAGTCTAAAATAAAAAATACATGTATGAAAGGCTTGCATTCCCCATGCTCTTGAATAACTAGTTTTCATGGATTTGGCTTCAATATTGCAGTAGCTTTATATCAGATTTGTATGAGGACATTTATATGATTTTTATGATAATGGGGAATAAATATATGATGTATGGATCTATGATACCATATCCATATGATCTGTAAGTCGAAATATCAGAGATACATGTATGAAAATCTTACATACTCATGCCCTTGTATCAGTAGTCTTCATGAATTTGGCTTCAATCTTGAAGTAGTTTTATACCAGATTTGTATGAGGGATATTCTATGAGTTGGATGATGTTTGGAAAGCCATATATGATGTATTACTCTGTAATTTAATGTTCATATCCCCTATGGGTTTAAATCCAAGAAACTCATGTGTGAAAATCTTGCATTCCCACGCCATTGAATCACTGGTTTCCATGACTTTAGCTTTAATCTTGAAATATTCTTGTATCATATTTGTATGAGGGATGTTCTTTGAGTTTGATGATGTTGCGACAGCCATATATGATGTGTTACTCTGTAATTTCATGTCCCTATTCTCTGTGGGTCAAAATCCAAGAAATCCACATGTGAAACTCTTGCATTCCCATGCCATTGAATCACTAGTTTCCATGACTTTGGATTCAATCTTGAAGGAGTATTGTATCATATTTATGAGTTTTATGCTATTGGGGAGGACATTTTTATTCCATATATTACCACCATGTTTCATATTTCTCTTAAAACCATATATTCTACCTTTCCTATGTCAAAGTCTAGCTAGTTATGCAAATTTCCCTTATGCAATTTCTATGAAAGTTACCCTACAAATTTTGCATATCATAATCCACTTGCAGAACTTAATAAACATGATTAAGGGCAGTCATTGATGTTTGATCCTCATTCCCATACTATGTTCTAAAATTTGGGAGGGTACTACTTGATTTGGAGAGCTAGTTTGGCCATCATCCTTGGGAGGATTTGAAAACAATTTCCTAGTAATTTTGGTCCATTTTTTCATTATCCCCAAACAAGTTTGCAGAGGTATAAAGTATGATACAAATTATCCATAAAATACCTTGGGATGTTTTAAGACTCATCATACCATTTCATTTCAAATTTGGGATCATATGGTGAAATTTGGAACCCTCTAGAGTCATGACTAGTTAAGCTTGAATTTTGCCCAATTTGTGCATTTCTCTAAAAATTAAAAAAAGGGACATTACAGTGGTATCAAAACATGGTCCTTGCACCTGTGAATTAATAACATCCATTAAATAAAAGTTTTTAGAGATGTCTTGGTTTCATAATCAACCCACCAAGCCCACTTTCCTTCCTCCCCCGCTAAGGGAAGAAGAAATTACAACCAAAGATATCAAAGCATGCTACCACGGGTATAAAACTTTGAGATGGGATATTCATGAAAGGTATTCTTTCCAAGAGTATCTTCTAAAGTATGTATTTTTTTACAATAAGGCAAATGAGAACTCATTAAGGAATAATCATCAATGCACAAGTATGGAGGAGACCAAGGAGCCACCAAGTTCTGTGGGCGGTGAAACAAAAAAAGAATTACATTATGAGGATAGAAAGTCACTCCCAAGTGACTTTGAAAAAGATGAGGACAAAACAAATGAGAATGAAAAAGAGTCCCTTGAAACTATATAATGTCATTCCGAGACACATTCTAATGTGGACATGGACCAAAGGGCATCTACTGATGGATGCTTGAACTATGAAGAAGTACCTACTGATGGGTGCTCACAACTCTATGTTGGTGACATAGAGATCAGATTGGAAAATGTTTCTACAATACAAAGTTCTCATAAGCATGAAGATGAATACCTTGTGACAGATAATGAAGAACCAAGATTAACTTCCCCATCACCACTTGATCTTCAAGAAGTTGATCAAATCAAGTAGAAAGAAGTAGAGGAGGTTCAATCTCATGATCCATCCTTCATTGAAGGGTCTTTGAAGATGAGTGAAAGGGATATACAAGAGGCCCTTATCATACTCCATGACATTCAAGCATTGGTATCAAATTCTTGTTGGAAAGTTTCTTCTTTGGAGGAGCCATCCTTCCTTGAAGACATGGAGAAGATTCAAAGAGAAATGTGTAACATCAAAGGTAATTTCACGTCTTTGATTTTTGATAGAAAAAATGTCATTGAGCTTAGTAAATGGTTACACGAATCCTACTTGAAGAATAATGAAGATACTCATAATCTCAAAATTCAAAATGAGCAACTTCTTGATAGGTCGCAAGATACTTGTTCTTCCTTCTGTGTTTCACATTGTCATATGCTAGATTGCTTGGAGGATTCTCATGACATGATGGATCATGAGAAACATGAAAAATTGCAGGTTATTGATGTGTTTGAAGATGATCTTAATGAGAGAAAATCACTTGTTGTGGTGGAAGAGTAACTTGAGTTGCCTCTTGAAGATGGGTGCACACTTTTTGAAGAAGTGCATGATTCCACTACCTTGGAACCAACCTATGAGGCAAGTTTTTCATTTTTGAGGGAGGTGCATGTTCCTACCACTATGGAGCCTTCAAATTATGGAAGTTTCGCACTTTCTAATCCTTTGGGTGAGTTGGTTCTTTCTCCTACATCCTACACTTCCAAATTTTGCATCATTTATCTCAATAAAGTATGGGTGAAAGGTTTCTTTTTAATGGTGCCACATGAGGAGTATGAAACTTCTATCTATCCTTTTGATGATGACGTTATTAGAGAACCATATTATTTACATTTTAAGCAGCATACTTTGTTACATTATGATGATACACATATACATGGATGCACCTATGATGTTAATTTGAGTCACTTGGAGACTCATGATTTTCCTCTCTCCTCGTCTAGTCCATTTGATGTTGGAGGAACTTCATCCCACTCTTGGGTGAACATATATATGATTTAAGAACATTATTATTGGCAGCAACATCCTCTCTTATTTCATTATGATATACATATTCATGGGTTTATTTATGAGACTTCTTTGAGCCACTTGAAGTCTTTATGTTTTCTTTGCTCCTTATTTGGTTCATATTTTGGTAGAGGTTCTTCATTCACTTCTTGGATGAAAGAACACATGGATGATTATATTGATGCACAATATATATTTTTGGAGCAGCATTATGGGACATGGGATCCTCACCTATGTCATTGGGGCAGATCTGATATAATACTTGATGCTTGTGTGTATGGGCCACATGGTGATCTACTTAATTGGATGTACAAGCACTTTCATGATTCTTTGATTAGGTACCTTCTTGATGTACATTTGTATGATGTTGTTATGTACTTTCATGATCTATATTTTGTACTCAAGATGTTTGTAAGGGTGCAATACCAGCAATGGGATCCCTGGATTGCTTGGTTTCATCTCACTTGGAGTAGCAGTTTGGTTGTTGGGTTGAGAAAGCAAACCAATCTTCAGTTATTTGAGTTCATCTTCGCAGAGCAATGTTTTAGTTTCCTATGTGGGATACCTTTTGAGATATGGATTCAATTGTCACATGCTTGTTTTTCATGGAATTTATTCATAGACATTTCACACCATGCATGTATCAGGATCATATGGGACCCTGGGATCATTTTTGGTCTCGTTGGTTTCAATTGTGGGGGAAACAAGCATCATTGGATATTTATTCACCACTTGAGAATATGATTGTAATCAAAGTAGTGCAACAACAAAAATGGTGCTTACTCTATGAAATTTTCTTGGAATATTAAGAAACTTAAATTTTGGTAAATCAGCACCAACTTCAAAGAATTATACAAAAGCAAAAAGGGGTGAAAGTTCAGAAAAGGTTTCCAAATATGGAGGTAAAGATTATTTTTATCAAATTTGGTTTTTATGGATTTCATTAATATTTTGGGTGTTAGTGGTGATGTTACAGGATGTATCAAAATGTACAATCCACATCTCTTTACTTTTGGGAACACAAAATTGCATTACATGAGTGCCACTACTCAAGTTGCAGCTAAATAAAATCAATGCATAAGAGGATGCCACTTGGGAATAAAAAAAAAAATTCAGCATACAAAATTTGAATCGCTTGAGGAAAATAAATCTTGAGTGGGGAGGATTTTTCATGTCCCCAATTAAATAATTTTCTAATAAGACTATTTGCAAATAATGGCTGACTAACCTACTATTCCATAGGTTGATATGGAGACATAAATTTTGTAATAAGGGACTATGGGACCCAAAAGGAAATTATTTTACCATATTAACATTTAATTGGGTCACATAAATGATAAATTACAAGAAAATAAGGTGGCATGAGTTCATGAAGGTACTTGGAAGCTTGTGAAGCCTTTGGGTGACTAGATCCCCCACACACTTGGCATGATATTCATCCAAATTAGAACACATGGGTAATGTAACATTATTGGATGGTAATGTGGTGTCAAATATAATATAATGATCCAAGGAAGTTGAATTGATAAAGGAGGGTAACTCCCATGGAAGAGGAAGAGACTAGAAGACACGGTGTGCCACTTGGAAGCAGATTCTATGAGAAGTATGACAAATTCAGACTCGATTGCTGACATATGACAAATCTGACATGTCAAGGAAAAAAATAGCCACCAAGAGATCAAACTTGGAAGTTAGAGGAATCCATTCAAATTTGGTAAAGAATTAGAGCATGAAGAGGAAGCCAAGTGTCATGAGAGTTACTAAACCACTAAGATGAGTTGGAGGAATATCATGGAGGTAAATTCGACCTTAGGAGGTATCATGAAGTTAATAAAAGGATGTAATGATGAAGGAGAATATATTTTGATAATTTTTTAATTGTCCTTTGGAATTTCAGAGAGCTTTTGCTTGTCCATTGCGCATTGAGTGTTGACTCTCCCTGCTTGTGTACCAATTTCGAGGGAGTTGGATTCCTTTCCAAGATGGTTGATGGAGATGCCATTCATAAATATCATGTGATATTAATGAAGAATTTTTATTTTCAGGTTAAAGGTTCATAAAGTCGAATTCTCATCTATCTCCCCATTCTCTCAATCCTTCTTCTCCATTCCCCCACACTCTCATGTTGTTGGCGCATTTGTTGGAGTGTTGCTTGCGCTTTGATGAGGATAGTTGATGCCCAAGCTCTGATGTATGATGTATGTCTCTTTAATACCATGTACATATTCTATGTAAGTTTAAATATCAGAAATACATGTATGAAAGGCTCACATTCCCCATGTTCTTGAATAACTAGTTGTCATGGACTTGGATTCAATATTGAAGTAGCTTTATATTAGATTTGTATGAGGAAATTTATATGAGTTTTATGATGATGGGGAATAAATATATGATGTATGGATCTGTAATATTATCTCCATATTCTCTGTAAGTCGAAATATCAGATATACATGTATGAAAAGCTTGCATAATCATGCCCTTGTATCACTAGTCTTCATGGATTTGGCTTCAATCTTGAAGTAGTTTTATGCCAGATTTGTATGAAGGATATTCTATGATTTGGATGATGTTTGGAAAGAAATATATGATGTATTACTCTGTAATTTAATGTCCATATCCTCCATGGTTCGAAGTCCAATAAACTAATGTGTGAAAATCTTGCATTCCTAGGCCATTGAATCACTAGTTTCCATGACTTTAGCTTTTATCTGAATGAGTCTTGTATCATATTTGTATAAGGGATGTTGTATGAGTTTTATGATTTTATGACATCCATATACGATTTGTTACTCTGTAATTTCATGTCCCTATTCTCCATGGGTCAAAATCCAAGAAATCTATATGTGAAACTCTTGCTTTCCCATGCCATTGAATCACTAGTTTCCATGACTTTGGAGTCAATCTTGAAGGAGTATTGTATCAGATTTGTGGGAGATTTTTCCTTTGAGTTTTTTTCTATTGGGGCATGTTTCATATTACTCTTAGAACCATATATTCTACCTTTCGTATGCCAAAGTCTAGCTAGTTATGCAATTTTCCATTATGCAATTTCTATAAAAGCTACCCTAAAAATGTTGCATATCATAATACACTTGCAGAAAATAATAAACATGATTAATGGTAGTGATTTATGTCTAATACTCATTCCCATACTATATTCTGAAATTTGGGAGGGTTGTACTTGATTTGGAGAGCTAGTTTGGCCATTACCATTGGGGGGATTTGAACACAATTTCCTAGTAATTTTGGTGTTTTTTTTCATTATCCCCAAAAAAGTTTGAAGATGTATAAAGTATGATACAAATTATCAATAAAATACCTTGGGATGTTTTGAGACTCACCATACAATTCGGCACCATTTGGTGAAATTTGGAACCCTCTAGAGTCATGACTAGTTAAGCTCGATTTTTTTCCAATTTGTGATTTTCTCCAAATTTCCAAAAAGGGACATTACATTTTGTTATATGATAAACATATATTGAGAATTTAGAATAGTATCATAAATCCAAACATGAGGTCTTTCAATCTATGTATGGAGAAGGTTTTTCATGTGAGAGGGCACTATCTTTGAATGATTTCCATGGGTGTGATGTATAGAAATATCCATAAATTAGAGTGATCTATGGTTAAGATAGACACATGGAATTAAGAGGGGTTTATGGGTGAGATTCCCAAGAAAATAAATGATTATTGAATTTTTATATGCTTGCGATAGGTTATTTATTTGTTTTGTTTGATTTCTGTTCAAGGAACTATAGGGAGGATGGATGTATTTGGTCTCAAAGAAAGTGATTGATTAAATGAATCTTTAAATTCACTCCTTGGAAGTGTAAATTTTATATTTGATATGAGGAGTTTGTTATGAACCATTGTCAAGGGGAAGGCTACTATTCCCACTAATCCCCAATAGCTTTTTGGGGGTAAAAAGAAGGTTTCCAAGGTGGTGAAGATCATATTAGATTTCATGATGAGCCACTTGATCCCTCATATATTTGGTAAATCGACACAATATAAGTGTGTATCATTAATGATGTCTCGTTATCAAAGTTTCAATGTCTCTCCAATATGATCTTAAGAAATAAGCTCCCCAATGCCCAGATGAGTGACACAAACATGGTGATTATCTACTTAATGAAGATTGTATAGATTAATGATAAACTCCTTACTATTGAAGATAAGATCAAGAATAGGGAGTAAATTCCTATAGCACTAAACAAGTTCTTAGTGTTAAGATTCCATATGCTTAACTAGATATCATTAGTATTCAATTAAATTTCACAACAATAGCATATGTAGGATCACTGAAAGAAACACAATCACAATATGGACATAGATTTATCTTGGGAAACCCTCAAGGGGAAGAAAACCAAGAAAAAATTCATCTATATAGATGTCTCAAAAGTACAAAGATAAAACCCCAAACAGGTACGCTCATGTTCTCCTTTCTGATGTCTCTCTCCCTCTCTCTCTCTCTCTCTCTCTCTCTCTCTCTCTCTNCTCTTTATTTCACTTGAATTTTTCCCTAATAGGTCAGCTCCAACAAACTTATTGGGCTGAATTCACCTAGGAAGACACAAAATAATATAATATTATATTCTGGAGGGTTCTATTGACTCGACTTACATGACTCTATGATGACCAAATACGATAGTAACATCCCAATGGAGGAATAAAACATATCCAATAGGTTACAACAATAAAATACATTTAGAATATTCTTCGAAGTTACAATATTTCAACACTCCCCCTTAACAAGAAGGGTATTCTACTGGAAATGGCATCAATTGTAGGAGTAAGGAGAGAGAGCATATTCAACAACATCAAGGTGATACATCTATATGTCATTGGAAGTTTTAAACAATGATGAGCAACTAGGACAATTACTGGAACATCATCTTCTACGGCATTGAGTCTTCATCTTCTGTAGCACTTGATGACTCGATCCTTTATAGCAACACTTGATCTCTCGATCAACATCATCATAAATAACAACATAACCTACAACAAAAATGATTCAATTAGTAGGGATGATCAATCCCTATCACTTTAGAAATCAGGTCGAAGTATGATGCAATCCTCATCTAATACAGTTAAAGGATGGTCAATCCCTATCACTGTAGGACATAAGTCTAAGGACGATGCAGTCCTCATTTGAACCACTTATGAGATGGTAAATCCATATCACTTTAGGACATAAGTCCGATGACGATGCAATCCTCATCTTTCACGGATACAAAATTCTATGGATCACTTTAGGACTAGTGTCCAGGGATGATACAATCCCATTGCAACATCATCAACCTTATCCCCCTTTTGAGGAGGGTCCACAACATCATCAACCTATTCCCCCTTTCGAGGAGGGTCCACATCACCATCAACTTCCCCCCCTTTCGAGGAGGGTCCACATCATCATTAATCCTCCTTATGAGGAAATTCTACAATATCATCACTATTCCTTCTTAAGAGGAAGGTATGTAACATCATCATCGCTGTTCCTGTTTACGAGGAAGGTCTATAACATCATCATCATTGTTGTTCCTTACAAGGAAAGTCTTTTCGGACTACGTCAATCTTGTCAAAAAAGTATTCAAACTTTACTCGAGATAGAGGCTTGGTCAATACATCAACAACTTGCTCATTGATACTAACATACAGTAACTTTATAGCTCCCTTCTGTACCATATCCTGTATGTAAAAATACTGGATTTATATGTGCTTTGATTTGTCATGGAACACTGGGTTCTTCGTCATCTTTATACAACTTTGGTTGTCACATAGAATCACTGTGGTATCCAAATCTAGGTCAACTAGACCTGACATCAACTTCCTAAGTCATATGGATTCACAACTAGAAGAACAAGCTGCTATATACTCTGCTTCAGCTGTGCTGAGAGAAACACAGGACTGCTTCCTGCTAAACCACGAGATCATGGAGGATCCCAGACAATAACATCCACCTGAAGTGCTCTTCTTGTCTAAGGTACTTCCATCCCAATATGCACCTGTATAACCATACAATATATAGTCATGATCTCCATCCTAGCATAGACCAATGTCTATTGTACTTTTCAGGTACCTCATCACATGCTTTGCATCTATCAGGTGAATAGGTTTAGGTTTAACTAGATATTGACTAAGGGTGTTCACAACGCATCATATATCTGGCCTGGTATTTTCCAGATACATCAATGACCCAATAATCTATCTGTACTAATCCATATCCACTAACTCTGATGATTCATCAAATAATAGATTCAGGTTGGTATCCATGGGTGTGGCCATGGATTTACAATCCAACATATCAAATATTTTTAATATTTCTATAGCATACTTTCCCTGGTTGAGAAAGATTTCTTTTGGGCTCTTCCATACTTCCAGACCTATAAAATTTAATGTCCCCTTTTTGTAAATTTTATCAAAATGGCCAATTCTTCAATTCTTTCACAATGTACTCAAATTCATCTTCTTACAACTCTAGTTATATGGATTCAATTGATCCAAAATTCCTCCAATTGCTTTCAAAATTGGTGAGGAAGGTCTTGATGGTTGATGGGACATATTATCACATATATCAGACATATAATAAACTGATATACCCAACCATGGTCTGAAATTTTCAAGGTAATAAGTTTCAGGACAAGACTAGTCAATTTGGGAGGTGGAAATCCCCCTCGGGTCCTAAAACAAATATATTCACAACACTGTACAAACTTCACTAATGGTGGATATGATACTTGGCTCTATTATCAGACATTAATTAAATTATATTTGAAGCATGATATGTGTTTTTGGGGTGGAATAGGTGTCCAAGGGAACTCCATGAATTTACTAGTAATTTTGAGGTTCCAACCCCAAATGGTAGATGACTCCAAATAGCTCCAAATGCTCTCGAATTGTACCAGAAGGTGTATTAGTGATATAATAAATTAATTATAATTTCATGGGTGTATTATATCCTTCCAATTACTTCTGAAAGTATATATCCAATTCTGAATAAGATAGATGCTTTAACTAGAAATTTTGGGGCTCAAATCCCCCCCGGGTAATTAGCGGAATGGCTTCCCAAATGTGCAAAAACTCACTAAAATTCTCAAATTTAAGCAGGGTATGTGTAGAATACATTATAAGAGACTCATATTCAGAACCAATCGAACTCCCATGGCTGTTATCATTTCTTTCAATCAGATATAAAAAACTAGTTTTGGACCCTTGGGGAAATGAGATGTAGTTTGCTCCAATTGATATGAAATTCGACCCAATGGACACAAATTATCATTTAATAAATATGAAACCCATAATATCAGTCCATCCATTCATAAATAATCAATATTTTATGCAGCCATTCAAATCTTTCAGTATTATAAGAGTTTACAACAAGGAGGTGGGGAAATGACATTGTTTCTTTATTATTGATCAATAATACATAAAATATATTAGCCTTTAGACCTTATAAATTTATTAATGGATATATCAGAGAATTTACATCATAATACAAATTTCTGGAGCAAGAGGAGCTCCCTCAAAAAGTTAAATGGCTCACCAAGTGTGCCTCACTCCACCAGGCTAGAATATGGTGAAAGAATGCGAGATGGGAGGGGGAATGAGATAAATCCTAAAGTTTCCACAAGATGCTGTAGCTGCACCTGTATATTATAAATCCATTTAATCTCCTTGAAATACCTGAGTGTCCTCTCCAATCACCAATTAGGATGGGAATCTTTCACCCTCGAAATTGGCTCAAGCATGAACTAGTCACTCACTAGCTCTCTCTCTTCACAACAAATCACAACTGATAAAAAATATCCTTATCATGGATGATACCTATATTTTATAAACATTAATGGTCTCCTCATATTCCAAATATATCCATAAACAAAATCCAAGTTGAATTGGTGTGGCTACTCATGCTATGCCATGTGGCCTCTCTCTTCACCTTCCATCTTCTCCCAAATTGAGTAGGAACCCATTGGGCTTCTCCAAATCACATGAGATTTCTATTGGATGCTCTATTTAGACCTGATATGTCAGATATGTCACATTTAAGCCTTCATATCTGACTTGTGTCATAAATTTCATAGAATCTCCATCATTGGTGTCATAGATGTCATAAGTGTAAGGGGAATCTAGCCAAGTGTCCATGAAACTCCCCATTTGGTTCTTCCTTGCTCATGTAAGTTACACTTGATCCAAAATTAGACCTATGAAGTATATGGAAAATTATATTAACCTTATAATCATTCCAAAAAAATTAAGCTTCCCATAGATTCGAATTTGCAAGAGGAGGATACCATTTAACATAAGAATTCTAGCTTGTGTGGGTCCCACATCCTCCATGTGTCTTCATGATCAATTGCCACTTTGATTTTCCCTTGTATTTATTTATTTATATTCTTTATTAATTATTTATTCTATTATAATTTTTAAACATAATTTTTTTCCCCCCTTATTCCAAATCTCAAAGCTTCCACCCCCAACCTAGGAAACTAGTTATTTTCCTCCTTGGAAATTATTTGACCTTTAGCATCAATTCGACAACTTTCATGAATATGGAAAATGTGATTTGGATATTGTGACCCAATGTATAATTTGGGACATTACAAATCCTCCCTTCCCAATATTGCTTGTCCTCAATCAATTTCAAACATGGTTGTTCAAGAACCCGCTTTTTGTATGATTCTTTAAAGTTGCCACTGAGCTACCCACTTTGAGTCTTTGAGATTCCATGAAGATTTTAGAGAGGAACCACCATGATTTCTTCTGCGCTACTCTGATTAAAATCACCTTATTAAGTGGGGAATCCATCTCCCATACTTCTTGTTTCCCAAATAATTTGAAATCAATGGGACTAAAAACTATCCCAGGGTCCCATTGCTTGCATTGCACTCCAACAATTAAGAGTGCTCTCCAACCCATACCATTAAGAAAGAGAATTCCCGGATCCCATTTTATTGTATGCATTATTCCAAAAATCATAAGTACATAATATATATCATCAAAGTATATAACAACATAATAAAAATGTACATCAAGGAGGTGCCTCACCAAAATCATGAAAGTGCTTATACATTTTAGTGAGTAGACTACCATTTGCCAAGTGCATACATGCTTCAAGTGACCAATCAAATATGTTCCAATGACATAGGTGAGGATCCCATGTCCTATAATGATTTTCCAAAAGTTTGTGATATGCATCAGAATATTCAACCATGTATTCTTTCATCCAAGAAGTGGATGAAGAATCTCCACTCAAATATGAACCAAATAATGAGCAAGAAAAACAAGGAGACTTTAAATGACTCAAAGAAGTCTCACCCATACATCCATGAATGAGTGAATCATTAAGATATAACAATGCATGTGTTTGGTAACAAAATTTTTCTCCCATCATAAATCTATTCACCCCAGTGTTGGATGAAGTTCCTTCAACATCAAATGAACCAAATGTTGAGCAAGAAAAACCATGAGTCTTCAAGTGATTCAAATGCATATAATAGGTGCATCCATGTAGATGTGCATCATCGGAAAGTAACAAGGAATGATGCTGAAAATGTGAATACGAATGTGATTCAAATGATATGTAATGTGCATCAATATAATCATCCATGTGTTCTTTCATCCAATAAGTGAATGGAGAACCTCCACCAAAATCTGAACAATAAAGAGCCAGGAAAACATGAAGACTTCAAGTGGCTCAAAGAAGTCTCATCAATACACTCATGAATATGTATGTCATCATGTAATATCAGAGGATGTTTCTGCCAATAACAATGTTCTTAAATCATATAACTCTTCACTCAAGTGTGGGATGAAGTTCCTCCAACTTCAAATAGACTAGGAAAGGGGCAAGGAAAATCATGAGTCTCCAAGTGACTCAAGTGAACATCATAGGTGCACCCATGGATATGTGTATAATCATAATATAAATAATTATGCTGCTACAAATGTAAATAAGATGGTTCTCTAATAATTTCATCATCAAAAGGAAAAATAGAATGTACATACTCTTCATGTGCCACCATCAAAATGAAACATTTCACCCATACTTCATTAGGATGAATGCTGCAAAATATGGGATTGTAGGATGTAGGAGAATGAACTAACTCACCCAAATGATCAAAAAGTGCAGAAGTTTCATCATGGTAAGGATCCATAAATGTAGTATCATGCAGCTCCTTCAAAAGTGTGAAACCTTTGTCATAGATTGGTTCCAATGTAGAGGAATCATGCTCTTCTTTAAAATTGGCATAACCTTCATCAAGAGACAATTAAAGTTCCTATTCCACCTAATCAAGTGTTTTAATCTCTTCAAGTTCAAATTAAAACACATCAAGAAAATTCAAATTTCCACATTTCTCATGATCCTTCATGCCATGATAATCCTGCAAACAATCTACCCTTTGACAATCTTTGATGTTGCACATTGCTCTTTGAATATTCTCCATGTATTAAAGGAATGATGGCTCCTCCAAGGAGGTAGCTCTCCAACAAGAATTTTATACCAATGCTTGAGTGTCATGGAGTATGCTAAGGGATTCTTGGATATCCCTTTCACTCATCTTCAAGGATCCTTCAATGAAGGATGGTTCATGGGAGTGAACCTCCTCTTCTTCTTCATTTTGGATTTGATCAACTCCTTGAAGTTGAAGTGGTGATGGGGAAGTTGATATTGGTTCTTAATTTGCTGCTACAATGTCTTCATCTTTATGATCATGAGAAATTTGGATTGCAGCAACATTTTCAGATTTGATCTCTATGTCACCAACATAGAGGTGTGAGAACCCATCAGTAGGTACTCCTTCATAGCTCAAGCATCTATCATTAGATTCTCTTTGTTTCATTTCCAAGGTAGAATGTGTCTCAAAATTATCTTCAGTATTTTCAATAGAAAATTCTTCATACTTATGTGATGTCTCTTCATATTTTTTAGAGTCACTTGGGAGTGAATTTCGATTCTCTTCATGTACTACTTTTTCTTCTTCACCACCCACAAAAATTTATAGCTCCTTGGTCTCCTTCCTACTTGTGCATTGATGATTGTTCCTTAATGAGTTCTTATTTGAATTATTTTTTATAAATTCCTTCAACCAATCATTAAGGTTGTTACGGAGAGAAATTCCTATGTCTTGGGGAATCACAACAGACAGCTTTGACTCCAGAAATCAATCTTTCCCAATATGCAATAGAAATAAAATGTATAACACTAAAGGATCAGACCTCATACCTTATTCCGGACGGTTGAAGTAGATCCCCGTTGAGCTTTCCAATCTTCAGCTTGAATTGATATAATACTTCCTCAACAACAAGTAAACAATACAAGCATACTATATATCATGGTGTTAGATCTATTATAGCATATATAATCAATAATGTAAAAGCATTTGACATATTCCAATGGATACAATATTCAATCAAATACACATCATTGGACAGGAAAAGATAGTTCTTATTAATATAAATCATAGATTACAAGATAGATACAACCTCTGACGGCACGTCTACGGACTGGAGAAATTGAATCCCCCACTTGGGCCTCCACCACCTCAATCCTCCATCTCACGATAGCAAGCTCACTAGCAAAAGGCAAGCTTGGGAAGAACACAAAAGTGCTCCAAAGGGACAAAGGGATGCATACTCAAGTATAAATTCCGGCAACAATGGACTATAGTTTCTTTGCTTTCAATCTCTCTATATGCCTTCAATGTACCAAGGGGTTCCTTATATAGCTTCATAAGGGATAATGAAGGGTCGAATCCGAGCAATCTCAAAGCATATGGAAGGCCAGGAGTCGAATGAGTCGGATCCATGTCAAGGAAAACTCCAAAAGGATTTGGATTATGCACACATCCCGATGTACGCGGTTATATGGGTCAAATCCGCGTATGTACACGGTTATAGGGTAAAAAGCCACGTAGATCATTTTTCATATAGTTTTAGGGATGATCAAGGAAACATCAAAGGATAAAAGATGGTCCATGGGGTCTAAAGAGTCTGCAATGAGACAAGGGAAGACCATACAAAGTGTGATTCACCTGGAGTGGTGAAATCCACTATAACAGATGCCCCCTAATGTGTGAGGTCAGAGGGGTCATACGATGGCCGAAATACATTATAAGTCCATCCCAGAAGTGGAGTGATGAAGGATCCCAAATGGAAGACCAGCCACCCAATCAGCATAGTACAATGATACAACTCTACATATAACTACAAGTACATATAGCAGTACCGGATACATAAGAGTACAATGGCCATGAATAGGCATGATACATGATATCACATATGTGGTCATCGCCACGTACAATATACATAGATCAGAATCTCCATGATGAAGATATACAAAGGACCATGATCTCCAAAATGGCTGAAGATATACAATAGATCAAGATCTCCATAGTGGCTCGACATATCTGACATAAACTGGAATGAAGTCACGAGAGCTGAAATCTCATGAACACTGGCACGATCAAGGAGGTAGCATATAAAATATGCCACCATTCTGGAAGGTCTTCTACACAAACTGCTATGAGTACATGTCCTACTATGTGAATAGAGGTGTAGAGGTCGAACATAGTAGTCCATCGTCTGATTACCGGTCATTGATGTATACCGTTAACAGACGCAAGATTACCCACTCATAATGAAAATGGGAATCAAGGTACTAGAGTGCAAACTAACAAGTGTGAATAGATGTGTTGAGGTCGAATTGAGAGAATCCATCGATCAGGGGACATTGATGTATTCCCAAGAAACTGTTGATGGCGAGAGAACCTGCCACTGATGACTGCAAGTCTTAAGTCACTCAAAAGGACTCTAGATTCCAATCCCAGAATAAATGATCTGAAGTCGATGGGATGAAATCTGCTGGAAGGAGGGCATTAAGGCATCCCCCATCATCCAACACGAGGTACTCAGCAAAGCTGTCTAATGTGGAAGGACTCGATCATAAGGTGCACAAACCAGTAACTGTACCGGGAATGATCGACATGCAAAGTCAAGATAACTAAGGAATGGCCGACACAGGTTTCAAATTCCTTCGAACAAGAGCATAACGGCGTATGGTGACTGAATGAAGGCAACATAGAATTGATATACAAACTGGGACATCTCTGTGACACAGGAGGCATCAACAGAGGCTCCATAGGGACTGGAAGCTTAACCAGTCGGTGGAGATAAACTCAGATAAACGAGTACAAATCCTAAGTCAAACTATAACCCAATCAATGGATGTGATATACAGTGCTCTGTTCGAAGGCGACACGACTCGACAGCTGCCAAAGATAACATCTTTCCTTGTCCGGATTTTTGGTTTTTTGATTTTTTTTGGACTTTTTCAGTTATTTGAAAAGCTTGAACAAAGAATAAAATAGCTTTATAGTTACAAACTAGGAGGAGACGAGTGTCATAAGGGCAAACAAACTAGTTCCAAGTAGTGGAACATACCTATGCTCAATGCAAGGATACATGTGTAGGATATCGACACTCAGGGGAAAATCCCCTCCCGATAAAAAGGGAAATCAAGCTGCGAAGGATATAAAAAATGGATCTGTGTGGCTAGACATGAGACAAGCTCGGGCTATATGGCTGAAACGCAATGTTAGGGGAGCCGGCATAAAGCTCAATAAGGCAGGCAAAGCTCATGATAATGCATTCACAACTTGACATAGGGGGAGTCCGGAGGGAAACAAGCCAGCATAAGATCAAGAGGAGTATGAGGCTCTTGCGAAATGTCATGGCAGTACTATACAACGGACTCCCACACCCTAAAGGAGAAAACGTCGACATTGGCACCAAATGAAAATAAGGCGCTAACTAGGGTACCCATGTAAGGTGAAGCTCTACCACTCACATCATGCCACTTCTAAAGCAGCAAGAAGGTTCCGTGACATAATAGAGTGGGTTCGTACCTAAGGTCATGGTGACATGGTCATAAGGTCATGTAAGATGTAAACGGTGGTGAACCTAACCTATATGCCAGTGTAGACATTATACCTGAGATCAGTACGAATGGGTCAATCCAATGGCTGAAACGACACTGAAAATGGTCTTCTACATCACAAATTATGTCAGAAACGGTGCAAAATGGTTAGAAACTGTCAAAACTATAGGAAAGGGGGTAAAAATTTTCAAATATTTGAAAATTTTTCTATAAATAGTAAAAAACATAAATCATTTGAAACTTTTACCCATTGGAGCTTTGATTTTCAACTGCAAATTCCAGGAGATCCAGCGGGCGGAATTCACAACCGTTTCTTCCAGGTAGTTACTCATGCTCTCCTCATGCATTTAAATATAATTTTTGTTGATTTTCATGGTGAAATGAGGTATTTTAGGCCACCTATACATGAGAGCTGCGGCGCATGCGGATATCAAAGCTTTTCCGCGTATAGGGCTGGCTATACGCGGAAAAGAGGCTAGAACCCACGTACATATGTGGTTGTTTGCAAAACAGTCGCGTATGACGCCGTGCAAGTAAATTTATAAGAATCTAATGGGCAATATGGCAATTTCTCTTGCAGGATGGTGCTAGAATGGAGAGAGCGTGAGCATGGTGAAGTAGAGGAAGCTGTAAGGGCTGACGTGATGGCTCAACAAGCTCTTCGAGCATGCGGACTCTGCAAGTTTTGGTGTCTTGGTGGTTTGAGGGCCAAACCAAGACTGCTAGAGATGCTGGTAAACTATTGGGATCCAGACTTAGAGTCCTTCAGGATAGATGGGATGTCTCTAACCATAGAGGTGGAAGACATATACTTTATCACAGGTTTATCTAGACGAGGAGAGGTGGTGAACCTTCGTTCCCGAGGTGGGCCAAGCGGTGGGCTTACTATCGATGAGTACGTAGTTGTGTACTGCTACCCAGATACTGAGAAGGTGGGAAGTTAAGTCCCCACCAATGCTATACAGGTGCTGGGCCTAAAGGCCATACTACTGACGCTGGGTAGGATAGCAGGCTTAGCCTCACTCCATCAGGCCTCACGGCCACTGATGTTCTATGCGGTGGAGTGTATGAGACTGACCATATACGACTGGAGTACTACACTACTGAGCAACATGAAACACCAGCTCAGTGAGTGTAAGGTAGGCAGGATACGGAACTTTGGGTTCAACAAAATATTGAGCATGTTTTTCTTTGAGCGTGTTCCAGGATTGAGCCCTAGAGTGGACGTTCCTCTCCACGGGGTTTGAAATCTGGCCCAACGACGTTGGGCAGATGCTATGCATAGACTGGGGGTGGTAGGGTGGCCAACCCATATCCAGCTGACTTCTTTCCATAGTGGCGACGACAGATTGTTTCCATAGATGACTACCCCTATGGAGGGATATATTTCTGGGGGGATCCAGACATGCCATTGCCACCAGGATCGGCATATGGAGAGATAGGTACCGAATCTCGACTCTCACTCTTTTTCAAAGTTTTTTGAGTTATTTAATTTTTTTGTATTTTCTTGATTATGTGGAATTAAAAAGACATGTTTTTGCATGACAACACATAGTGACATCTACCATTCATGTGTATATGTGGGACCACGGTGATCAGAGGGCTTCCCACATCATAGACGGAGGGGAAGAGGGGACGACATCACAGGTGTGGATGCGGAGCGAACGCTCCAGAGCATTCATACCAACTTCATGTGACTAACTCATAGAGTTCCCATGGCGCAAGTCGAGGACTTTCCTGAGGCCATGCAGCGACAGGTGGTGGGCATGCCACGTGCATGGATGTGTTTATTCCGGCGGCTATCTAGAGCCGTAGTGACGTATCATGATCACAACCCTCCCCCTCCACAGGATTAGACACCTGGGAGTGTATATGTTTTGTACGATCGTGTATTATATGATGGAAGCTTTGAAAGCTCCACTTTTGTATATGACACTATGTATTACCACATTTTTGATATATATATAAAATGTTTTATGGTGATTGGTTTATTTATTTACATGTGTAAAAATGTTTGTGATTAATTTATTATGAATGAAACAAATGCCAATCTAACACGTAATTAGCATATGAGTCAGCAACTTGATTATCATTTCTTGGAATGTGTATATATGTGATACTGTCAAATTGCCATTCTAACAATCTCACACGTAAGAATCTTCTCAATAACGCCGGATCTCTAACATGGTTCAAACCATTGAGCTGTGACACTACTAACTCTGAATCAAGACGTACCTCAAGAGATAGAACTCCATGTGAAATGGCATCATGTAGAAGCTCGATAACGGCACTATATTCAGCAACATTGTTGGAAGATGGCCGTAGACATACACCTCCTGAAGACAGTACCTGACCCATAGAAGTATAAATCACCCAATCAGCAGAGGATGAGTGCTAAGTGTGACGGCTTGCACCATCCGCGAATCCTATGTAGGTGGAAGATTCCATTGACATCTGCCAAAAGAAACGAAAACTAATCACAAACCCGATCACGATAAGAAAAAGACCTAACTATGAAAAGCTGTACAATAATATACAACAAGCAGCCTTGGCTAAAGATCATGCATAGTATTTTTTGAGATAGAGCCCATTTCTAGGCTCCGCCAAAGCTGTGCCTTCGTAATCGACTAACTCATAGGCACCCTTCTCTAAGACACACTTGACCACGTAAGGACCACGCCACATAGGATTAAATTTTCCTGCCACAAAGGGTTCTTTCGATTGATCCCACAAAAGGAGCAAGTCTCCTTCACTAAACACTCTTGGATGGACATACTTGTCATATTGGACCTTAACGCGATGTTTATTAACCTCTAGAGCCACCAAGGCATCTCGACCCTGCTCATCAAGTTGCTCGAGGTGAACCAAATGCTCCTCCAAAGGTGAAGTGTCTGGTAAGAGTTCCACAGCTAGCTTCAACGAAGGAATCTCGCATTCAACTAGAAATATCGACTCCACTCCATGCACAAGCTGATATGGAGAAAAATCAGTGGCAGTCTTAACCGCGGTTCGATATGCCCACAAAGCAGGGTGGCACCTCTTGACCGCATCAACATAATCTTTAAAGATCGACGGCCAGAAATAACCCACTCTCAAAATCTTTTGAGTTGTAGAAAGCCTAGATAAATGAACACCACATGCCCCTCTGTGGCAATCATTCAGCACAACCTCAGCCTCCTCATGAGTTAAACAATTTCGTAAAATGGAATCTACCCCACGATGGTACAAAGTATTGTCCACTATAAGGTAGTTCTTAGAGACGTGACGTAATCGTCGTCGTTCATCTTGCGAGAGGTGAGTAGGGGTCCTCTGTGTTTGCAGATATACTATGATATCTCCATACCATGGGTCAGACGTTGAGATTAAGAAGATGTGTTCATCGACAAACGTATCTTCACAAACCAATTCCTCAGCCTCGCTCGGGAAATCCGATATAAGCTCTGCAAAAATTAACGACTTCTTCGACTTTGCCGAAACAAATTCAAGATCGAACTCTTGCAGAATGAAAATCCATTTATGATACTTTCCCCCAATCATCCTTCACGTGAGGACGAACTGAAACGGATTGACATGGGCCACAACCGAGGTCTGGAGAAGGAGAATATAATGTCTCAAACGCTGAACCACATGTATGGTCGCTAAAGCAAGCTTCTCGACATGAGAATAATGAACCTCTGTGTCAATAAGGTTTCGGCTCAGATAATATATGACATGCTCCTGGAGCTCCTCATCCTCCTGAACCAATACCATACCAATCGTCTCTAAAGACGCGGCCACATATAATAATAAATCATGACTATAATCCGTGGGACTAATCACCGGGGCCGATTCTAGGGCTCGCTTAAGTGCATCGAAGGACTCATGGGCTCGCTCATCCCATTCAAAGGGAGTATCCTTCTTCAAGAGACACATGAAGCCTCTAGTCAAATTGGAAAAGTTAACCACAAATCTTCGTAAGAAGTTTGCCATACCTTGCAAACACTGAAGATGACGAATGTTCTTCGGGGGAGACAACTGAAGTATTGCCTCAACCTTTAAGGGATCGACTCTTATGCCCTCCTTTGAAACGATGAATCCTAGTAAACGACCTGACTTCACGCAAAAGATGCACTTATGAGGATTTAATTGAACCGAATAGTGCCGGCATCTTTTGAAGACCAATCTCAAGTGATATGAATGACGCATTCTCATACAAGAATGAGCAGCGAGGTCATCCAAAAATACTTCAATAATAGACTTGAGATCGTGGAAAATCAAGGTCATCGCCCGCTGAAATGTAGCTCTGGCGTTTTTAAGGCCGAAAGGCATCTTCCAATATGCAAACGTTCCCCAAGGAAAAATAAATGCAGTCTTGTGTTGGTACTCAGGTTTAATCTGGATCTGATTATACCCGGAAAAGCCATCCATAAAGGAGAACACCTCGCTACCCGCACACTCATCCAAAATCTGATCTATAAATGGTGTGGGGAAGTTATCCTTAGGATAGACACGATTTAAATCACGGAAATCAGTGCATATTCGGATCGCTCCCTGCTTCTTATCCACCAGAACGAGGTTTGAAACCCACTCCGTTAAGGAAACGGGATAGATGAAACCGTCTTTCAACAGCTTCTCTATCTCTGCCTTAATGGCGGGTGCTTTCCTAGGATTCACGACGCGTAAATGTTGTCGAATAGGTTTAGCGTTGGGGTAAGTCTTAATCTCATGTTCGACAATCCGAGGGTCGATACCTGGCATCTCATCATTAGACCAAGCAAAAATATCACAGAATTCCTTGAATAGCTCGGTATATTCGAGAATCTCAGCATGGGAACATTCCGCCCCAATATAGACATTCTCAATGGTGCCAGGATTTCGAGAGATGTTGATAGAAATCGTGGAAGATATGTTTGCCATGTTCCCATCAGCCATCTGACCAGGAGAGCTTAATGGAATCATGGGACTACCAACTCTCTGACTAAGAATATCCCTATAATCCTCATGCTCCAAACGGTCAAGTGGTGGAAGGAAATATGATCTATGATGAAGTTCCTCCCATGGCTGCTCAACACCCGACATAGCCTCGATGATCGCTTCATCTGAAGGGAAAACCATATCCAGGAAGTCATGGGCATGAGAAGACTGTACTTCCCATGCTGGCAATACATAGGGGTCTTCCACTTCCATCTGCGAAGAGGAAGAACAAGGCTCTGCAACATTCTTAAGATTGGCTTGATAAGCTATCATGGTTGCAGGAAGTGGCACGTTGGTCTCGACAGGATCACTCGAAATACTCAGTGTAGGAAGAATCCAAGGAAATTCCATATTATTTGTGTGAAAAGACACTGAGGTCATAGAAGTCGAAGCCTTATCGGAACAAGATCCTATCATGAGGACCGGCGTAGGACAACTAAATATTCCCATGAGGGATGGATACATGACTACACCCACACTCCCAGTTGCCGGCTGAGAGTGTTCAACGACCGGGACCGAAGCTCCCGAAGATGCAGTAATAGGGGAATTCTTGAATGTCATTTGATCAATCATTACAATCTTCCCGTTATGTGGAAAGCATACAACGCGGAACAAGGAAGAAGCAACGACTTGCATACTATACATCCAGTTCCGACCCAGCAAGAGATTGTAGTCGAGGGGCGCATCAACCACCTCAACCTCTATCGCAACGGTCTTCCCCCCCAAACGGACTTTAAGGGACAAAATGATGCCGTGCGGCCTAAAATATCTCCCATCATAAGCAGTTAACATAGTCACTGATTTCGACAACTCAGGAGAACCAAGACCCTTCCAACAGGACAAAGACATCATAGATGCAGCAGCGCCCTCGTCAATCACAGTGCGCTTGATGATCATATTAAGACATTCTACGTGTACCAAAAGCGACACATAGTAGGGCAAGCGAGGCTGATGACCTGCGGTTTCAAATTTGATCACTGAGGAAGAATCATCACCATTCACACCAAGAGCAGAAAGCAAAGCCTTCCTTTGCGAAGGACAACTCTGAAGCACTTCCAATGCAGACATCGCACAAGGAGTATGGCCCAAATCCTTGACAACTGAATAATTCTGGGCGGCTCGTGCATTTGGATTATGCCCCGAGCGCTTAAGTACCCCATTAGGAATGCGAGGTGTAGCCTCAGGTTTATCTGCAGATTTCTCAATGTGCAAAGGGGTTCTTGGTGGATCAGGTTCTTTTCCTGGGTTGGGTTGTGATGATCCATAATCATTCGCACGAGTCACAACCTTGGCAGCACAGACCATGTTAATGTACCCACGAGCACTAGTCTCTGGTGGATCATTCTCACTAGATTTCTCCTGGGACTTCGACTTCATATTCTGCTTATGCAGTAAAGGGTTCGTTAGCACAGTAGGGCCTTGTGCTAAGAGTCTCGAAGCTTCATCAATTCAAGGGCACAAGTAAGTGAGGTGATCATCCTTACATAGCTTGCAAGGAAACTTAACCTTATGTTTCGCTTGCTTGTCCCCACCAGCATTCTGACCATTCTTGTCATTATTGGTAGCATTCTCATTCCTATTCCCACCCTTTCGATTATTATTCTTACCCTTTTTTCTATTCCGTCCGGGTTGCTGGTTACCCTTCTGGTCCGACGATTGCACAGAAAGTACATTCACCGTTTGGGTGGGTTGAGACGAAGCCGTAGCTTTTCCCGAAGCAGACTGGTTGAGCGACAATTGACTAACTTGTTTTGCAACTGAATCTGCAGGTTTCACACTTGCACAACCCACAATTCCATCGGCATGTGGTCTAGGTTTGACCTTGGGATCAAAACTAGAATGAGGAGCATTGGGAATAATCTCATACAACAAACTGGACTGAGCATAAATCAAGTCTAGTTCCTGCGCCCTAAATATTGCTTGTTCCTCATTCTGCACTCCGGATGTAGAAACATCCTTCGCGATATATGGCAATAAATACTTGAGGAACCACTCGAGAAGGAACTCCGACGGTATAAAAGCTTTAATTAATCTCTTCTGTCTACACCACTCCTTAATATGATCAGAAATATGGCTGGCTTTATCTTGCCGAAATGTCGACAAGAGTTCAGTACCAACGTCATAGCGTACTGGTAGCTGGAAATGATTAAGAAAAGTCATCGCAAGATCGTTAAACAAGGTAAAAGCTCCCTTTGGTAACTCTATATACCATTTCGCAGCAGGCCCCGTGAGGGTGCGTTGAAATAGTCGCAAGCGGACTGAGTCCTGATGTAAGGAATTCGAAGAGCACCAAAGGTGAAATGTGGTAACGTGTTCACTCGGATCCTCTTTCGGTTTGCCTTCGAACTTAGGTATGTCTGAAGGAAGCTTGGTAGGGATAGCCATCCAAGCCAGGTCATGAGCCACGGGATCATTCGTAAGTCTCGATAAGTCAGGAAGGTTAAGCGTCGCGAGGAAAGGGAGCCTAGGATGATGAGGTCGATGGACCGCTCCCTGGTTCACATAGGTTTGAGCACCACAATGGCCTTGACCATAGTGTCCTCCTCCTGTCTGACCCGTATAAGGTGACGTGGAAGTACCATAGTAAGGTGGACCTTGACTAGTAGGAGCTACGAAGCCATAATTAGGAGAGTAAGCAGGTTGTTGATACCCGCCTCCGTAAGGTGAAGAAACCTGTCCATACTGCGTCCCGTAATAAGGTCCATAGGTCAAGCATGCGATGTCCCATGGGACACTCCGTAGGTAGGAAGATAAGCTCCGGAAGGGGGAACATACATACCAGAAGTAGGTATATATGCCCCAGACGTAACAAGCTAACCACTATAAGCGTGAATATAGCCTCCCGAAGCAGCGGGTGGTATATGAACTTGAGACACAATTGGCCTAGTAACCGCAGTATGGACCTGACTCGTAGCCATATATCGGCTTGAAGGACCACGCGGATAAGGTGGAGGATGTACATTTGAAGAACTCGGAACCGAGGACGAAGGAATCTGAGTAATAATATATGTACTACCGCCTATCGTCACCCGTCTCAGACCTGGTATCCTAATCGGATCACTAACCCTAGACCTAGGAGGGGGATGAGATGTAGCTTCCACCACTGGGACGGAAGGTGCAATGTGACTAGTACTCCCAAACCTCTCCGCAAGGTAAGGAATGGGATTTTCCCCAGGCATAATGCTAGGCTCAAAGTCGGATTCGACATGAAATGTCAAATCATGCATAGGAAAACCAGTCGTAGCATAACTACTGTAGCTAGTGCTAGCAGGTTCAAAGTGAGTCTCGGCATATTCCAGCATTCCATACCGGTAATGTGTCAATGGGGAATCGACCCTAGGGTGAGTAGGTCTATCGTGCAAAGATCCTATCTGGGAAATCACAGGACCGAACTCAGCTAGGTCAGGTGAAGGATCATATGTAGGAGTAAATTCCCCATCGTCAACACGAAGAAGAGGAGGTGGCTTAGGAATAGTCTCTGAATGATCCTCCATGATCCTCTAGGTCTCTCCCAAAGTAGGAGGAGAAGTGGAAGGCGGAATTCCTGCTAACCAATGAGAACGGCGTGGAACCGCACTTGAATCCACAATGACTCAAAAACAAAAATAGCAAATACTCTCTATTTACGTAAACCCTAGGCCAACTAGCATGCACAGAGCAATCACTAATAAAATCTAAATCCAAATGCAAGAAAACAAGGGCTAGATAAGTGAGCTCCCGAATGAAGTAGGTATGTCTCACCTAGGAGAGGCCTGAGACTCCCATACACAACAAGTGGAGGTACGTAACCAATTATTGTGGCCCTCATCTTCAACGTGTAAAGCGACTGTGCTGTCCGACCCCAACCTGGCCGGGACACCTGTAGAATAAACTCTACAAGTACCCCCTCGATATCCTAGGTAAGGTCACTAAGGTCACCTCAATATAATCAAAGCTCAGGCGGACAGTCGCAGGCGGGATTGACCGTATGGGCAGGGTAGCAAATCCCGAAACTCTTGAAAGAGCCCCCAGATATGAATACAATCCTGGAAATATCTCCAGTGCTACTCAGTTATGACTAGGGGTCATTCCAATCAATAACCACTCACACTACCTCGTGCTTAACTCCTGTTTGAGAGGAGGATCCTGAGAACGATGGTTATACCAAGTATTTCACACACTCCTTGGACAGACACCTAGATGTTGTTGTTTAGTGATCTTGGAGAATTGACTTACAATGAACTATTCCAAGATCCTAAAACCTAAGCTTGTTGG
>LPNX010763087.1:118964-137805 GCA_001517045.1 Pseudotsuga menziesii
AAAAAAATTAGGCTAAAAAAAACGTTTCCGGTCAGAAACAGAGGTCAAAACAGACTCAGGCAATGCCAAAGGAGACTCAGCAACTAACAGCATTCACCCAGCAACCAATTAACTTCCACAAAAAGGGAAAAATCCAGGGTATACGTGACTGTTCGCAGTAAACCCGCATGTATACGTGGAAATCACAGAGGAAACCGCGTGTATACATGACTGTAAATAAAAAACCCGTGTATAGGAAGAAAATGTGCATAAAACAAGGCAAACAGACAGGCTGAGACAAACTTCACTCCAATCAGACTCTACCAGGCATACATGCCCCCATACCTGACACAGAAACAAGAGAGAAAGAGCAATTCAAATACATTGAATGCCAAGAAAATCACCCCCAAAGGACAACTACTAGGAACTCCCCAGCGGAGTCGCCATTTCTGTTACGGAGAGAAATTCCTATGGCTTGGGGAACCACAACAGACATATTTGACTCCAGAAATCAATCTTTCCCAATATGCAATAGAAATAAAATGTCTAATACTAAAGGATCAGACCTCATACCTTATTCTGGACGGTTGAAGTAGATCCCCGTTGAGCTTTCCAATCTTCAGCTTGAATTGATATAATACGTTCTCAACAACAAGTAAACAATACAAGCATACTATATATCATGGTGTTAGATCTATTCTAGCATATATAATCAATAATGTAAAAGCATTTGACATATTCCAATGGATACAATATTCAATCAAATACACATCATTGGACAGGAAAAGATAGTTCTTATTAATATAAATCAGAGATTACAAGATAGATACAACCTCTAACGGCACGTCTGCAAACCCGAGAAACTAAATCCCCCACTTGGTCCTCCACCACCTCAATCCTCCATCTCATGATAGCAAGCTCACTAGCAAAAGGCAAGCTTGGGAAGAACACAAAAGTGCTCCAAAGGGACAAAGGGATGCAGACTCAAGTATAAATTACGGCAACAATGGACTATAGTTTCTTTGCTTTCAATCTCTCTATATGCCTTCAATGTACCAAGGGGTTCCTTATATAGCTTCACAAGGGATAATGAAGGGTCGAATCCGAGCGATCTCAAGGCATATGGAAGGCTAGGAGTCGAATGAGTCGGATCCATGTCAAGGAAAACTCCAAAAGGATTTGGATTATGCACACATCCCGATGTACGCGGTTATATGGGTCAAACCCGCGTATGTACGCGGTTATCGGGTAAAAAGCCGCGTATACCATTTTTCATATAGTTTTAGGGATGATCAAGGAAACATCAAAGGATAAAAGATGGTCCATGGGGTCTAAACAGTATGCAGCGGGACAGGGGAAGGCCATACAAAGTGTGATTCACCTGTAGTGGTGAAATCCACTATAACAAAGGTCTTCAAAATGCATAGTCTTATGTCCCAATTCGAATTCTTTCTTAACCTTCCTGGACATATCATCACCACATGGCTGAATGACTTTATTCAATTCATATATACCGTCCATAACTTCAATAGGTTCCAAGACCATGATATGATACCACTTTAATTTACCATTTTCTGAAATTTTATCAAAATGGCCAATTCTTCAATCCTTTCACAATGTACTCAAATTCATCTTCTTACAACTCTAGTTATATGGATTCAATTGATCCAAAATTCCTCCAATTTCTTTCAAAATTGGTGAGGAAGGTCCTTAGGGGTGATAGGGCATATTATCACATCTATCATACATATAATCAACTGATATACCCAACCATGGTCTGCAATTTTCGGGACAAGACTAGTCAATTTGGGAGGTGGAAATCCCCCCTGGGTCCTGGAACAAATCTCTTCACAACACTGTACAATATTCACTAATGGTGGGTATAATAATTGTCCCTGTTATAAGACATTAATTAAATTATATTTGAATCATCATATGTGGTTTTGGGGTCGAATAGGTATCCAAGGGAACTCCATTAATTTACTAGTAAGTTTGAGGTTCCAACCCCCAATGGTAAATGACTCCAAATAGCTCCAAATGCTCTTGAATTGTACCAGAAGGTATATGAGTGATATAATAACTTAATAATAATGTTCAGGGGTGTATTATGGTCTTCAAATTACTTCTAAAATTCTATATCAAATTCTGAATAAGATAGATGCTTTAACTAGCAATTTTGGGGCTCAAATCCCCCTCGGGTAATTGCCGGAATGGATTCCCAAATGTGCATAAACTCACTCTAATTATCAAATAGAAGTAGGGGATGTGTATAATAAATTATAATACACTCATATTCAGAACCAATTGAACTCCCATGGCTGTTACTTCTTTCAATCGGATATAAAAAACTAGTTTTGGACCCTTGGGGAAATGAGATGTAGTTTGCTCCAATTTCTATGAAATTCGACCCAATGGCCACAAATTATAATTTAATGAATATGAAACACATAATATGATTTAATTACATTTCATACATTCATAAATCATTAATATTTTACACATCCATTCAAATCTATCAGTATTATAAGAGTTTACAACAAGGAGGCGGGGAAATGGCGTTGTTTCTTTATTGTTGATCAATAATACATAAAATAACTTGGAATTTCGACATGATAACTTCTGAATAGATATATAAGAGTATTTATATCAGAATACATAATTATGGAGCAAGAGGAACTCCCTCAAAAAGAGAAATGGCTCACCACGTGCGCCTCACTCCACCGGGCTGAAATATGGTGAAAGAATGTGAGATGGGAGGGGGAATGAGCTGAATCCTGAAGTGTCCACGAGATGCTGTAGCTGTACCTATATATTATAACTCCATTTAATCTCATTTTAAGACCTTATTTTCCTCTCCAATCACCAATTAGGACGGGAATATTTCACCCTCGAAATTGGCTCAAGCATGAACTAGTCACTCACTAGCTCTCTCTCTCTTCACAACAACAAATTTCACAAATGATAAAAATATCCCTATAATGGATGATCCATTTATTTTATAAAAATTAATGGTCTCCTGAGCTTCCAAATACATCCATAAACCAAATTCAAGTCGAATTGGTGTGGCTTCTCATGCTATGCCATGTGGCCTCTCTCTTCACCTTCCATCTTCTCCCAAATTGAGTAGGAACCCATTGGGATTCTCCAAATAACATGAGAGCTCTATTGGATTCTCTATTTCAACCTGATATGTCAGAGATGTCATATGTCAGCCTTCATATCTTACTTGTTTCATAACTGTCATAGAATCTCCATCATTGGTGTCATAGATGTCATAAGTGTAAGGGGAATCTAGCCAAGAGTCCATGAAACTCCCCATTTGGCTCTTCCTTGCTCATGTAAGTTACACTTCATCCCAAATTAGACCTATGAAGTATATGGAAAAGTATATTAACCTTATTATCTATCCAAAAACATTAGGCTTCCCATAGATTTGAATTTGCAAGAGGAGGATACCTTTTAACATAGGAATTCTAGCTTGTGTGGGTCCCACATCCTCCATGTGTCTTCATGATCAATTGCCACTTTGATTTTCCCTTGTATTTGTTTATTTATCTCCTTTATTAATTATTTATTCTATTATAATTTTCAAACATCATTTATTTTCCCCCTTTTTCCAAATCTCAAAGCTTCCATCCCCAACCTAGGAAACTAGTGATTTTCCTCCTTGGCAATTATTTGACCTTTGGCATCAATTTGACAAATTTCATGAATATGGAAAATGTGATTTGGCCATTGTGACCCAATTCAAAATTTGGGACATTACAAAAAAATAGTGCAACAATCCAAGGTCTTTCATTTCAAATTCTTCGGCGAGCTTATTCTTGCACTCTACAATCTGTTTCTCATTTCCTCTCAGAAATAAGTCATCCACATACAATAATAATATGACAAGTTCATCATTTGTAATCTTAAAGTAAAGGTTAGGGTCGACTTTACTTTTGGTAAATCCCAATATTTTTAAGAATCTATCTATCCTTCCATACCAAGCTCTAGGAGCTTGTTTTAGTACATACAAATCCTTCTTCAACTTACATACGTGAGTTCGTCTGTATTCAACTTCAAATCCTCATGGGTGTTCTATGTACACTTCTTCCTTAATAACACCATTTAGGAAGGATTTATTCACATCCATATGGTGTAAACTCCACTTCATCATGGATGCAAGTGCTATTATGGTTCTAATGGAAGCTTACCTTGCTACTGGTTCAAATGTCTCTTCATAATCAATTCCATCTTTATGAGAGAATCCTCTAGCCACAAACCTTGCCTTGTATTTCTCAATACTTCCATCAGCTGCATGCTTTATCTTGTAGATCCACTTGGAAGATATCACACTCTTTCATTCTGGTTTTGGAACTATATCCCAAACACCATCCTTCATTATTGATTGGTATTCATCTGTCATTGTTTCTACCCATTCTTTCTTCTATACAATTTCTTCATAACTGGTAGGTTTTTTATCTACAAGATCAAACATCAAACATACATAACTAGAGAATGGGTTTTATCTCTTGCTTACTCTTGTGGAGCCTTTTGGAGATCCATACTTCTCTGCTTCTTGTATAATTTCTCTTATCAAAGCGAGTTTTCTCTTTCATGATATATTCATAGTAGGAGGTTCTTGAGGTTCTAGCATATCATGGTCCTCTAATGTTTTATTTTCACGGGAGGGTGTAGCTTCTACATTTATGGGAGGTACATATTCTTCATATAATTCTTCATGCTGGCACTTTTTGGATCCCTTAAGAGATGCTTCTTCATCAAATGTCACATCCCTACTAATCTCCATGTGATGGAATCCTAGAATGTATATTCTAAAGGCTTTGGAGAATTCATAGTATCCAACAAATATTCCCTTATTTCCGGAAGGGTCCAACTTGGTTCTCTTTTCTTTTGGAATGTGAACATATATTGGACAACCAAATATTTTGAGATGGCTTACTTCAGGCTTCTTTCTTATGAACATTTCTTTAGTAGTCTTGAATCCAAGGGCACTATGGGATAATCTATTATGTACATAAACTACTGTTTTTGTTGCTTAAACCCATATATGCATAGGAAGATCTTGATCATGTATCATTGTATTCACTACTTCCATAATGGTCCTATTCTTTCTTTCTGCAACACCATTCTGTTGAGGATTATAGGGAGTGGTTATTTCCCTCTTGATTCCATCTTCTTTACAAAAGGATTCAAACTATTTTGAAGTATATTCTCCACCATTGTTTGTTATGAGTATCTTGATTCTTCTTTCTGAATGATTCTCTATCAAGGCTTTGAATTCCTTGAATTTTATGAATACTTCATCGCTTATTTTCAAGAAATATACCCATGTGTTTCTTGAATAGTCATCAATAAATGTAACATAATATTCATAACCACTCAAATATGTGGAGGGAATTGAACCACATATATTTGAATGAATTAATTCCGATGTACCTTTGGTCTTTGTTTCACTCTTTGGTCTTTGTATTCTTTCCTCTTGCACATCCTTTGCAAGTGCCTTCATGATCAATATTCAAATCTGGTAAACCTGTTACTACTTTTCTCACATGGGGTAGTGATTTGTAGTTGATGTGAGCAGTATTCCTATGCCATAGTTCACTTGGGCTAGTGATCTCATGAACAAGGGTTGTTTCCAAATGTACCTTGAGTTTATATAATCCTCCTTCTTCTTCACCAATGTCAACAACATATTCAATTGATTTTCCTTTGGGACACATAAGTACTTGTCGATCTATAAATGCAGCCCTATATCATTTCTTATCTAATGCTGAGATAGAAAGTAAGTTCTTCTTCAAACCTAGTACATGTAATACTTCCTTCATCTTCATGGGAGTTCTAGAATCAAGCTTATAGCTTGCTTCACCAATACCTTTGATAGGATATTGTTAGTCATCTCCTAATGATACTTTCCGAGGAGAGTTATTCTATTCAATTTTTGACAGAGTTTTCTTTTGTCTTGTCATGTGCTTTGAAGCACCACTATCAATAATACATGTATCTTCTCCAGGTGTCACAGACCCAAAGAGTGCATAGAATGATACATACTCTTCTGTAGCTCCTTCTTTTTCTTGTTTTATTTGAGGTCCTTCTTCTTATTCTTCATATTCTTCTTCATATAGATGCACATGCTTTATTTTTTTCTTCTTCTTCTTCTTATATTCTTCTTTCTTCAATGGACACTCTCTTGAAATGTGTCCTATCTTGTGACAATTGTAACATTGAAATTTGGAGTAGTCTTTCCTCTGATTGTTTCCTCTTGTCCTTTGGAACCTCTTGGGAGGTTGGGACTCCTTTCGGATTTCCTTCTTGAAGTTAGAATGACTTATTCCTATTTTATTATGGGTATCTTGGGATTGATCATCTTCTTTAAGTAGAGCTTCTTTATTGGATACTCTAGCCTCCTCTTGGATGCAATATTCCCATACAATGTCAAAATTCATGCTTTCCTTCCTGGCACACATAGTATGCATGAATGAATCCCAAGTTCTATTGAGACCATTTAGGGCAGTCATAAATAGTTCATCTTCATCAAGGGAATCTAAAATGGCTTCTAGTTGCTCCTTAAATTAGGAGACCCTTGTGAAGTAGTCTTGAATGGATTCTCCTTGGATCATCTTGCTACTCTTCAATTGAGCTCTCAAATTCATATTTTTATTGATGTTCCTTCCTTCATACATTCTGGATAGGGAATTATACATCTCCTTTTGAATCTCTTTGGATGACACTTGAGGAATCAAGTGATCTTTGATAGAATCAACAATGATTTGCATTGCCCTAATTAGGTCATTCTTGGGCTTCTCCTTAGCTTCATCCTCTCTAGGTTCTACAACTTCTCCTTTGATGTATTTGTGAATATCATTATCTCTAAGAATGATACCAATCCTATATTTCCATGCCCAAAAATGCTCTATGCCTTCTATCTTGTCCTCAAGCTTAGTGCTTGGGGCCATCTTATCCAGGAAGTCACTAAAAAATGAAATTTTTCAAAATGAATCCTTACCAGGAGATGCATTTGACTGAGGCGAGTTGATTGGTACACTTGGTTTTCCGGAGATTCCAAATCTTCACCTCTCAAAATTGACTTGCGATATTTTGATCTGTAGTTTCTGCACTTTTCTGGTTTTCTACAGTTTTTTGGTCCAAATCCAAACTAGGGTTTGAATTTCTCGGAGATATACCCCCTCAAAAATTTCGATCCATGTATCAATAGATGCACTCTATGGAGGCACAAATTTCTATGAAATCATATCTACAAAATTCCAACTTTGATAGAAACCCTGATTTCCTACCAGAGGGAGAGGAGAGAGAGTTTCACCTTGTGAAAGTTTTTCTATTCAGGATATCTCTATTACCATGTTAATATTCCATATTATTATATAGATATCATTAGTATTCAATTCAATTTCACAACAATAGCATATGCAGGATCATTGAAAGAAACACAATTAGAATATGGACACAAATTTATCTTGGGAAACCCTCAAGGGGAAGAAAACCCCGAAAAAATTCCTCTATATAGATGTATCGAAAGTACAAAGATAAAACCCCAAACATGTGCTCCTTATCCTTAGTGATATGTCTCTCTCTCTCTCTCCTATGCGCTATACACAAGTGTGTGTGTGTTCAAATGAGGAACACACCTCCTCTATTTATACTCTTTCTTCCACTTGACTTTTTCCCTAATAGGTCAGCCCCAACAAACTTACTGGGGTAGATTAACCTATGAAGATACAAAATAATATAATATTATATTATGGAGGGTTCTATTGACCTGAATTACAACATAGGTTTTACCTCATGACTATATGATGACCAAATACAATAGTAACACCCCAACGGAGGAATAAAACATCTCCAATAGGTTACAACAATAAAATACATTTAGAATATTCTTCGAAGTTACAATATTTCAACACTTAGTTCCTTGGGAATCCTTTGGGTAGGGTGTTTATGCTCATGAGACGTTTATAACCTTTGAGAACTTGTGGGATGTATTCATACATAAGGAGACAAGGCGAGAGACATTTTCAGCCAAAGTGGATGAGATCCAAAACTTATCTCTCAACAAGAAGGGGAAGAGAGGGCGTAAGAAAGGAAGATATTAAAGGAATTAAAAAGGTATGGAGGAATAATTAGGGGAAGAAGAGATAAGTCATGTGAAGTATTTAATGTGCCATAAGATCGACCACTATACATCCCAGTTTCCTAAGAAGAGAAACCGAACATACGACATAAGTAATTTGTAGGGAACGTAAAAGATTTAATTGGAGTAGATGAATTAACATCCAAGATTAAAACTTCAATTTTCTCCATGATTTCATTACTTTCAACTAACACAATTTCTAGCACAGGGTGATATGTGGAGAGTGGAGCATCCAAACTCACGGCCTTCAATAAGAAGGCTTTCTACATGGTGGAAAGAATGAGAGGATGGAATATAGGAAAAGTTGGGAAATGACCGCACATATCTAGTTATCAAAATGGGATCTATCTCTTTCTACATGCCATCAAGTGATGTTCTCAAGTTGCATGATGTATTGCATGTTCTTGGTCTTGGTGAGCATCTTATTTTAGTTTCTTGCATGATAGAGCTAAAATGTGTGGCTAGGTTTGATGATTAACAAGTCAACAATAGAGACCACGAATTTGGTCAATTTTTAGTCAAAGGAGTCTGAAAAGGTGGAATTTACATGATTCTACCATATATGATGAAATACGGTTCTTTAGTGCATGACCCTTCCATGCTATAGAAAAAAAGGCTTGGTCACCTTCAATATGGAGCTATTAGATTTTTAATGGTTATAAAATATATAAAACATTTATCATCATAACATCATAACCATAATAAATGGATCACTTAAAGAAATACAAGTACAACAACACAAGAGAAAACATTTATTTTCCTCGAGGAAACCACAAGAGAGAAAACCCCACAAAACTTCATCAATATAGAATTCGACCAAGTAAAGTGTAAAACCCTAAGAACAAGAATAACTGCTCCTCTTCCACATTATACTCTCTCTCTCTCTCTCTCTCTCTCTCTCTCTCTCTCTCTCTCTCTCTTTTGCGCAATGCTTGAGTGTAATGTGTGTGAGAATGAGAGAGGCACCTCACCTATTTATATTCATTAGGCGAGTGAATCAAATAACTAACTAGGACATCCATGTTCTCTAATTAGGGCTGACCTACCTAGGCAGATTCAAAATACATTTTATATATTACTTTTGTGGGTACTATTTCCCCGAATTACAATGGAGGGATTAAATCATGACTTTTTCATGACCAATTACATCAAGGATATATCCAAATGGAGGAACATATCCTAAGGAGAATATGACATAAGTACAACAAAATATATTCCAAAGTTACAACACTTTAACACTCCCACTTAACTAGGAAGGTATTCTTCATCAACAAAAACCATCATCCCAACTATACAACTGACTGGTGAATCTCTATATGTCAGAGGAAGTTTTGAAACATTATGCATATTCATCATCAATATCAGTATGAGAATACTGAATCATCTTCTGCAAACTCAGTATGTAAATACTGAATCATCTATGAGTACTGGATTATCTTTTGCAACCTCAGTATGTAAATATTGAATCATCTATGAGTGTTGGATCATATTCTGCAAGCTCAGTATGTAAATACTGAATCATCTATGAGTACTGGATCATCTTCTACAACATCAGTATGTGGATACTGAATCATCTTCTTCCATATCAGTATGCGAATACTAAATACTGAACCTTCATCTGTAACATCAATATGTGAATATGGAATCTAATTTTTCCACATCAATATGCGAATACTAAATATTCTTCTGTAACATCAATATGTGAATTAAAAATTTTCTTCTGCCACATCAGTATGCAAATATTGAATCTTGTTCTCCAACATCAATATGTGAATACCGAAACATCATTTGCAACATCATTATGTAAATACTGAACCATATTATCTGCATCATCAGTATGTAAATATTGAAACAACAACAACATCATCAGTATGTTAGTGCTAAAGCAACATCATCAATAAATGCTATATCATCATCAACATAGATATGTTGGAAAATCATCATCCTCATCACAAAGTGTTGTGACTTCAGCCATGTCAACATTATTAGCATAGGGTGCTGGGACCACAACCACATCAACATCATCAACACTAGGTGTTGGTACCACAACTACATCATCAACATCAACCTACAAATGCTGAAGCAACATCATCATCAATATAATCATAGAAATACTAAAAATACCTCATCATCATCAGTATAGAAATACTGAAACTACCTCATCATCATCAGTATGAAAATACTGAACTTACCACATCATCATCAGCATGAAAACACTAAAATTCCACATCAATATCAGTATGAAAATACTGAACTTGCCACATCAACATGAGTATGAAAATACTGAACTTGTCATATCAGTATAAGAATACTAAAGCTATCTCAACAAACATCTTAACAATATCATCTACAACAACACTTGATCTTTTGATCAACAACATCATCATCTGCAACAACATAACCTACAACACACATGATCCAATTACGGTATGATCAATCCCTTTATATTTAGGATATAAGTCCAAGGATGATGCAATCCTAACCACATCACTGAGAAAAATTTTTGAGGATCACTTTAGCACTAATGCCCAAGGATGATACAATCCCAACCACATCACAAATACAAAATTCTGTGGATCACTTTAAAACTAATGTCCATGGATGATACAATCCTAACCACATCATAGAGATAAAATTCCGTGGATCACTTTAGGAGTAATTTCAAGGGATGATACAATCCCAACCACATCACAGATACAAAAGTTTGTGGATCACATTAGGACTAATGTCCAGGGAGGATACAATCCCATTGCAACATCATCAACCACATCTCAGAGAAAAAAAGTCTACGGATCATTTTGGGACTAATGTCCATGGATGATATAATACCACTACAACATCATCATCACTGCTCCCCCTTTCGAGGAAGGTCCTTTCAAACTACACCAATATTGTCATGGAAGTATTCAAACTTAACTCGGGACAGAGGCTTAGTCAACACATCAGCTACATGATCCTTTATAGGAACATACTTGAGTGTTACAAATCCCTTCTACAACTTGTTCTTTATTGTTCTTCTCTTGTACATCTGCAACTGCATCATACATCCATAACTTGCATCATTCTTCTTTTGTGCATATGCAAATTCATTGTACATCCATAACTTGCATAATTCTTCTTTTGTGCATCTGCAACTTCATCATTCTTCTCTTGTTGGCGATTGCATGCAATGCTTCCTACAAGTCAAATACAATTGTATGATTAGAAACATTTAATAACATATTCATAATGAAAAATTCTTATGCATAAAGATATGTGTTATATAATTATGCTACTATTTTAGCTAATGCAACATTCATCCATATGCCATATACATATGGTAACTTTGTAGATTACTTCCATCTCTACCAAGACATTATGTCAGCAAATAGGTTTCATTCTAGATAAGTATCAATGGAATGTTGTACAACACCATAAGCCACTTACCCATCATATGCATATTAGTAGTAAACCGTTCATAAATGCAAAACATTCTAACATACATAATACACTTCCTAAATCTAAGAACATATCTATGTACATAACCGAACAACTAGATATATAGGAAATGACAATTCAAATACTTATCTTTGTTTGTTTGGTAGACTCTATCTTGATCTATATCTTCTTGAATTACTGGAGTCTCTGCCAATGTGTTTAACTTCATTGTCTAATTTTGACGACCTCTAATCCCAAGAATCATGTCAAGGTTCTTGAACTTTGAGATATACCATAGTCACTCGCTCTACAAAGGAGCACCATATGCCCTCTGCATCTTGTACTCTTTGCATTAGGACATTGGAGTGAAAGGTAGAATCCTATGCTACTAATTCTCTTTGTGTTCATCTATGTCACCTATCGAGGTCACTAGATATCAATATCCTTCATCTTGAACTTTGTTGCAAGTTTTTTCTTGCACCCATCTATGAGCTTATCGTCCTTTGCAGGCTTCTATCTTCAACCTTGTAGTAAAGGTTGAGATATCCATGACTCTATTTGATCCTCAAGCTCCTCATGTAATCACGGGTTCCTACTAAGCTTGTACAAATCCTTCTGTGCATAGGTGGTTCTCTGTAAAGAGTCTCAAACCCTATAGGTGCTTGATCTATTCTTCTACTTTGATTACACCAACTATCTAGTGTAATATCCACCACTGAAGAGGTGTGTCTAGCCCCTAGAGCAGTGTCTTTCCATAATTGATTCTCTCTTTCTGATATAACCACGAACCTTGCTTTGTATCTTTTCATACTTCGATCTATAGTATACTTGATCTTGTATATCTACTTGGAATACTTTACAAAACTTCCTTTCATGTCTCGAACTCATATCCAAACATCATTATGTATGATCAATTGGTACTTTTTGACCATATCATCCTTCCATTCTTCCTTCTTGGGACATTCTTTCACAAAGTATGCTTTTTCATCATAAATGAACATTTGAGTTGTCATATTTCCTTCTTTTGAAGTCCTTTTATTCCTTGTGGGTCTATTCTTTATTTTTCTTGGCGTGAGTTGTTAGGATTCATCCATCTCTTCTTATTTTTCCATCAATCAATATTATTCTTACGTGCATTCCTTCATAGGTAATCTTCCTTCTAGAAAAAATCCCTTTACTGAACTTGGAAGAACATTTAAGGTTGTAACCTATGCTTCTGCTTCTTTGACATTGTCTCCAATGGATTTTAATTGCTCATTGAGATGAGATCTCCTTATGATGTAACATTGAATGTTTTCTAACATTTGCACCTTCACATCCTTGAGTTGAGATCTCAAGATCATCTTCATATAAGATGTTCATTGCATCGAACATATCCTTGGGAGTCTTCAAGGATGATACATGTGACAATGGAGATGAAAATACTCATCTTTGTTTTGACTAGGTCCTTCTTTTTCTTTGCTTTGACTTCATCTCCCTCTAAATCTGCAAATTCTTCTTTGACATAGTGTTGGAGCAGGATCCCGCAGCTACAGAAGAAGCTGCTAGTTTTGGCGGAAAGAGAGAAGTTTTGGCGGAAAAAGGACAGGGTGGAGCTACGACGCCGTAGCACGTTTCCAGCTGGAGAGCAGAGCTGGAAACCATGACTTTTGGGATAGAAAGGTCAAGAAGGCAACGGTACCTGAGCGACCGAGAGAAGAAAGCTCAACCACTGCATTGAAGGCAGCGGCGAAAGACAGGAGGGCTCAGAGACCCTCATAAAGAAGAAGGAGCAACGAGGCTCAAGCATTGAAGGCAAAGGACAGAGAGAAGAGAAGCGGTGCATAGTACCCATGGTCAGTGTCGGGAAGCATGGAAGACTGCAGAGAGCTGCGATGTGACGGGAAGCGGCTACCTCAAGGACAGAGAGGACCGACTGTCACTATTAAGGGTATGGGTTTACTGTTGGGATAGGCCCACAGTGTTGTAATGGCATGACCTTCGGGCTGCCTATAAAAGCTTGCATTTTTGTATTGTAAAGGGTTGGTTAGCTAGTCAGTCAGTCAGTTAAGTTAGGCAGTTGATAGTTTTGTAGACTCAGGAATCAGTCAGACAGACTGCGTTGTAACGATCCAGACACATAGTTGTCTGTGAGTCATTTGAGTCTGTATGTAACCATTCACAGAGAGAACAGAGAGGGAAGGGATATTGAGAGAAAGGCAACATAGAGATAAAATCAGAGATCTAGAAGAGACCTCGTGCTGCATTTGTAGTGCAACAGACTGTGCTAACTTCCCTCAAGATATATAATAGAAGCACAGTTTGGTGGACGTAGCTCCCATCCCGGGGGTGAACCACGTTAAATCTGTGTGTTATGTGTTGTATAAATGTGATTGTATTTGCTTATTGTTGCTGGTTATTATGCATGTAATGATAGTAGCAGTAGATGAATGTATGTATTGTTCTGCTCATGATAATGCAAAAGGATAAAGACAAGTTGAAGCATTTTAGTAGGCTGTTTAAAGACTCCTTTACGTCTGTCTCTAATGACCAGTTACTCACAATATACTTCTGAGAAGTAGAGTTTCGCACCTCGGCACAGTCAACGCTAAGAGCGCGAAGTCGTAGTGGTAAGATATCGCAGAGAGGCGGTATCACACTGGTAGAGGAGCTGCGGTGCGCGATACTGCCAGCTGAGGGCTTAGCGTTGAGGAGAGGATGGGTGTTCTACGGTGCGCAGAGATGCAGTAAGGTTGGGAATATTGTGAGCAAGTGGAATTTGTGTGACGAGAGAGGAAACCGTGTGACTTACGCAGGGTTAAGCATCACACGGGTAAAAGTACTGCGAGTAGAAGGGGACGTGCGGTGCGCAGAGCTAGTTGATCTAGTGGCGCGCAGGAGTAAGAGAGAAGAAGTAGGATGCGCAGAACCTGGTCCAAGACACTTGAGTCTTGGCCAACCCATTAGATTCACTTCGGGTAAGACTTCAGATCGCTTCGCGGTCTGTCGCCGAAAGGGCCAGTGAGTTTTGGGTGTTGTTGATTAATTATAGTAAACCCGGGTCTGCCCATGCAATCAACAAATGGTTCTGTTGCCGGTTTGAACGACTGGGAGTCAATGTTCTGTTGGCATCCTACGAGAGAAGAGTTTCACCAGTGGCAGGATTCAGACTTAAGGGAGTTCACCAAGAAAGAGAATGGGAGTCCGAGACTAAGCACAGAGGCCTGGCTAGAGAAGCACATCGCTTCAGACATACACGCTATATTTTTTGTAACCTACGGAAATGAGCTTTTCGATTGGTTATCCAAGTTGACAGATAGCAACACATTCAAGAAGAAAAGAAACATCATCTGGACACCGGAGTTGATTCAGACCGTACAGAACCTTGACAATCCGATTACGAGAGCGGTGGACTTCTGGCTTACTAGTGTGCTAGAAGGCTACGTTACAGAGTTTGCAGTTGACCAGAGAAAGAGCTTCAGTGCAGCCGAACGATACTTCTTCAAAGGATATCGTGGTAAGTACCTAAGATCTCTAAACTTGTCCCTTAAGATGTTGTTATATGAAAAAGGAACAATGGATCTAGTCTCAGATGAATAAGTAAAGCTAGTAATGTCCCAAGAGTTTGAAAGTGATCTTGATGACATTGGACGAACACGGAGTGGAAAGAAGTATAAAGTAGCATTTAGTTCTCCTACATTTGAAGACAGTTCACATAGTATTAGACAGCAGAGCCCTAGCACCACCGAAGAACCAGAGGGGGGTATCCCTTACCACCCCTATACCCCACAGAAGCAGACAGGGACTCAGAATAATCCCGTAGGTACTCCATCTAGTAGTTCACAGTCAGTACCTACTCCCATTACAGCACCTTCACCTACACCGTTGAGTGGTAGTACTCCAGCCAGTCAGAACCCACCACAGAGAAATAGAATGGGAGACGACATGAAGCTACCTATTTTTAAAGGTACAGGAGCAGAAGACCCGGAACAACATTGGTTCCTATGCGAAGCTATGTGGACCATTAAAACAATCAACGATGATAACCTTAAACTTGTATAGTTGGTTACCACACTTAGAGACAGAGCCTTGACATGGTACATAAAGTATACTACATTACCCAAGACACTCGCCCAGGTCAAGAACGCCATGATTAAAGAGTTCAAGAAACCTAAATCTGAGACTCAGTGCATTACAGAGCTTAAGGATATTAAACAGCTACCATCAGAGTCAGTCTGGGACTTTGACCAGAAATTCAAAGCTCTTATAGACCAAGTAAGTTTTGAGTTTGCGCCGGAGCAGCATAAAGAATGGTTTATCGCAGCGCTGCTCCCTCATATCAGAATGCCACTAATGCAACAGAAACTCACTACTCAAGATGAAGCGTTGGAGATGGAAATGAAATTAGAGGCTTCACCTTTAGCAGAAACCAGTACAGGGATGACAACTCTACAGACCCAGTTGGCCAACCTCACCTTACAGATACACGAACTTAAAAAAGGGAAAGAGGCTATGCAAGACATATGGTGCATAAAGTGCAGAGAACAGGGCCACAGTAAAGAAAACTGTCCAGTCTTTGCAGAATATTTAGCGTCAGGGGCTCCTAACCCCTTACCACGAACACAAGGGCCATCGTGTGAAATATGTAGAACTCAAGGAAATCCACCTCAGCAATGCCCTTTGCTTCAAAAGTATGTATAGACACCCAAAAATATCTATTGTATCTTCTGTAAATCCGTCGGGCATGCTCCACAAGATTGCCGAGCTTATGATCTCCTGTCAGAAAGAACACAGGATGTGTATAGAGTCCAAGCAGACGCACAGGGTCCAGCAATAGGACCACAGCCGGCTCAGACGTATGGAGGCCGAGGAGGAGGATTCAGAGGACGAGGCCGTGGAGGAGGCTTCGCAAGAGGAGGAGGTTTTGGTCAAGGTCGTGGACCAGTCACTTGTTATAATTGTGGAATTGTCAGACACTATGCTAGGGACTGCCAGAACACCACTACTACTTGCAATTACTGCAAATCTTACGATCATACTATAGAAGAGTGTCCCATCTTGATAGCTAAGATCAGATATCCTAAGCTAGTTGCACACCAGAACATCCAGCTCATTGCTGCTGAACCTAAGGAACCAGAACCAGCAGTTAACATTGTGACTCGGAGCAGTGATTCCACCAGTGGCACATCGCAGGACACCGGACAGAACACAAGTCAGGGGTGGGTGCGCAGAGCTCCTACTAAAGCAACTGCACTCAACCTACAGAAGAATAAGGAGACCTTTCACAAAGCCAAGGATTCCTTTGATGAACCTACACTAGCAGGACTGCAGGTACTGCCGTCTAGGGGCGTACCGCAGCAAGTACCTTGTAGCAATAACCCTGAGCAGGCACAGCAGGCTACCACATCCGGAAGATGTGACGAGGATGAATCGATAGGAAGTATACAAGCCTTCCTCCACAGCTGCTTGAAACTCCTGAGAAATGATAAAGCTGTTGGTGAGCTACAGCATATGATAGACCAGTGTCAGCAGCCCTCTCTCTCGGACAGTGCACACCGCGCCGTCCATAATATTACAAGACATGCAAGGACAGGAAGAGAGATGAAATTCACAGCCCAGATTGGTGAGTTTGAAATGGATGAGGTTGTCTTAGACCTGGGATCGGAGGTGAACGTTCTAACCAAGCAGACATGGGAACAGATGGGTAGTCCTCAGCTGGCCCTATCACCTATCCACCTGAGATTAGCTAATCAGCAGCGAGTATCATCATTGGGTCGCTTATCGCAGGTGCCAGTTGATATCGACGGAGTTTGTACTTTTGTGGACTTCGAGGTCATAGAAATCATTGGTGACAGTCGACCATATCCAACACTACTGAGTATTGATTGGGCAATTGGCAGCAAAGCTGTCATTGACCTAAATAAAAGACAAATGACCTTTGAGGATGCGCGGATCCGGGTCATCGCACCGCTGGATCCTTACCAAGGACCTATATATATCGAACCTATCCGAGCAGAGGACAAGGCACATAATATGGAGAGTCTCTACCAGATGACAGCAAACCAGAATGACTATATCAACCCCACTACAGAAGGGCATATTAGTTGGCAATGCGACAGCTCATGCGCATCGGATTCGGATGTTGGTCTAGAAAACTGGCAGAACAGACTTTACGAAGTATCATCGCGCAGATGTGCGTTTATAAGTAAGTCACTGCAGTGGATTGGTGCCGAGATCGCTGAGACTCCATCATATCATGGTTTGACAGACATCCAAGATTTTCTCAAACAATTTGAGCGACAAACTCTCCCTGAGCAGAGGATCGCAGCTATGGACCTTGCAGTTAGAGCCACACCTGCAAGATGGTGGTATGCGCATAAGGAAAATATCGCATCATGGCATCACATCAAAACACTGATGGCAATCAGATTTTCTGATGACAGAAGGTATGCTCAGTGCAAGTACACATGAGAAACTGACCCCAAGGTACACATTCAGATATGTGAACAGAACTGGTCGGACATTCCAGAAGATGAATGGGTTCACAGATTCATTCACACATTGGACACAATTCCAAGGAATTGGTATACAGAGACCGAGCTACGCAAGGGAACAACCACATGGCCGCTTATGACAGACAGCTTCCTACTCACCTTTGCATTTGAATCAGAACATCCAAGTGTTTCCCAGGCCCTAGATATCATCAAGACAAAGATTTTTGAGGATCACACTATCTCAGTACCAGTCCAACCTGAGTGGACTATCCAGCTAGAAGAGGCATTGGAATGCTATAATTTCACATCAAAACGAGAGGAAGTAGATGAGGATCCTCGCAATACCAACATTCCAGAATCAGAAGGCACTCGTGAAGTGGAGGGACCACAGCTACAGCTTCCAGCGATCACCGATCCCATCAAGATCAAAAAGATCAATATTGGCACAAACGAAGAACCTAAGTTTGCCTCTATTGGAGACTACTGGAATGATGAAACAGTTGGATAGATCGCAGATCTGCTACATGATTATCAAGACCTATTTCCCACCAAGTTCACAGAGATGAAGGGAATAGTTGGAGACTTGGGAGTCATGAGGATACCGCTAAAGGAGGATGCTAGACCAGTTAAGCAGCGTCCATACAGATTGAACCCGCGATACAAAGAAAAGGTAAAGGACGAAATTGATAAAATGCTGACAGCAGGCATCATTGAACCAATAGAGGAAAGCGAATGGGTTAGCCCTATGGTAGTGCAAGAGAAGAAAACAAAAGGGGACATAAGGATCTGTGTTGATCTACGAAAACTCAATGATGCATCA
>LPNX010763087.1:140002-299327 GCA_001517045.1 Pseudotsuga menziesii
TTCGAGTAGCACGTGAGAATATTTCCGCATTAATTGAGGATCGGAATGGCGAGCATGGTCTTATCCAGGCAATAATTAAGTCTGACGGGTTTTACTGGGATGACCGCTCCATCCGGGAGCGTTGACTCGTCATAAATATAGGAACTACCCAGGTACGAGAGTCACATTTGCAAACATCCGAGAGCCATATAGAGCAGTCCTGAGTATCCCCTGTGAAGTATTAGCCAATCCAGTTACAGAGTACAGTGAATTCCAGAGTTTGAAGCCACTGCATGCCCAGAGTATTGAGCCAAGCGGAGTCTGACTAAAAACGAACCTCGAGAAGGCATGTTGAGATGTTTTGACCCTGGTCCTGGTGACCGTAGATCCGCCATAACGACGTCGCCCAGGGTTGTGAAACTAAGTACAGCACAAGTTAGACAGTCACTAGGGATGAAGAGTCAAGCGCCAGAAGTAGAAGTTGTCACTAAAGTCTCCGCTAAGGAGAAGAAGAACGCCGAGCCGACCACTGAAGATAAGAAAGCAGAAGACTGATGAGAAGAAATCTCCCTCTACAAGGAGGGTAAAAATCAGAAAAAGAAAGCAACGGGAGAAGGTCGCTGACCCATCTGATCAGCTAACTGAAGAACAAAAGATTCCTAAGGTAAAGAAACAACATATGGTTGTCATAGATCAGAGGCAGCGTGCATGCTTGGAGAGGGTTGTTGAGCAAGAAAAGGCAAAGCAGAACCCTGAGGATCCAAGGCAGCCTATGGACCTGGACCACTTCGAAGAGAAGAGAAGTGGAAGAATACTGCAAACCCAGCGGAGGGGAGACTTCCAGAACGAGGACAAAGGCTTGTCCTCGGAGCAGAGTTCATGGGTTGCTTCTTCTCCGTCCACGAGGCTCTCGATGGAAGAAAAGGTTTGAGGAGGCTGGAAGATACAGAGTTTCCTTGTGATAAAAGTTCTAACCCAGATAAAGAGGAAAGGATATCCGTGGAACACTTCTCAAACACTAGAGCGCTCATAAAGAAGAAAGAGCGAAGAAAGCGACACCGTGACTATGGGAAGAAAGCATAAGAAAGCCCACCGAGCTAAGTTACCGAAACTCCAAAAAGAGCGTGCCGAGGTAATGAAGAATGAAGTTGCAGAACTTCGGGATAAATTGCAGAAAACTTCGCAGGAGGTGAAGGAGAAGCTACAACAGGAAACACCTACTGGTAGTGGCTCGGGGGCGAACCACAAGTAAGTGTTAGGGGACTGTTGGAGCAGGATCCCGCAGCTACAGAAGAAGCTGCTAGTTTTGGCGGAAAGAGAGAAGTTTTGGCGAAAAAGGACAAGGCGGAGCTACGACGCCGTAGCACGTTTCCAGCTGGAGAGCAGAGCCGGAAACCATGACTTTTGGGATAGAAAGGTCAATAAGGCAACGGTACCTGAGCGGCCGAGAGAAGAAAGCTCAACCACTGCATTGAAGGCAGCGGCGAAAGACAGGAGGGCTCAGCGACCCTCATAAAGAAGAAGGAGCAACGAGGCTCAAGCATTGAAGGCAAAGGATAGAGAGGAGAGAAGCGGTGCATAGTACCCATGGTCAGTGCCGGGAAGCATGGAAGACTGCAGAGAGCTGCGGTGTGACGGGAAGCGGCTACCTCAAGGACAGAGAGGACCGACTGTCACTATTAAGGGTATGGGTTTACTGTTGGGATAGGCCCATAGTGTTGTAATGGCACGACCTTCGGGTTGCCTATAAAATCTTGCATTTTTGTATTGTAAAGGGTTGGTTAGCTAGTCAGTCAGTCAGTTAAGTTAGGCAGTTGATAGTTTTGTAGACTCAGGAATCAGTCAGACAGACTGTGTTGTAACGATCCAGACACATAGTTGTCTGTGAGTCATTTGAGTCTGTATGTAACCATTCACAGAGAGAATAGAGAGGGAAGGGATATTGAAAGAAAGGCAACATAGAGATAAGATCAGAGATCTAGAAGAGACCTTGCGCTGCATTTGTAGTGCAACAGACTGTGCTAACTTCCCTCAAGATATATAATAGAAGCACAGTTTGGTGGACGTAGCTCCCATCCTGGGGGTGAACCACGTTAAATCTGCGTGTTATGTGTTGTATGAATGTGATTGTATTTGCTTATTGTTGCTGGTTATTATGCATGTAATGATAGTAGCAGTAGATGAATGTATGTATTGTTCTGCTCATGATAATGCAAAAGGATAAAGACAAGTTGAAGCATTTTAGTAGGCTGTTTAAAGACTCCTTTACATCTGTCTCTAATGACCAGTTACTCACAATATACTTCTGAGAAGTAGAGTTTCGCACCTCGGCACAGTCAACGCTAAGACCGCGAAGTCGTAGTGGTAAGATATCGCAGAGATGCGGTATCGCACCGGCAGAGGAGCTGTGGTGCGCGATACTGCGAGCTGAGGGCTTAGCGTTGAGGAGAGGATGGGTGTTCCGCGGTGCGCAGAGATGCGGTAAGGTTGGGAATATTGTGAGCAAGTGGAAGTTGTGTGACGAGAGAGGAAACCATGTGACTTACGCAGGGTTAAGCATCGCACGGGTAAAAGTGTTGCGAGTAGAAGGGGACGTGCGGTGCGCAGAGCTAGTTGATCTAGTGGCGCGCAAGAGTAAGAGAGAAGAAGTAGGATGCGCAGAACCTGGTCCAAGACACTTGAGTCTTGGCCAACCCATTAGATTCACTTCGGGTGAGACTTCAGATCGCTTCACGGTCTGTCGCCGAAAGGGCTAGTGAGTTTTGGGTGTTGTTGATTAATTATAGTAAACCCGGGTCTGCCCATGCAATCAACACATAGTTCTCCATGTCATGCTTCTTTAAGTATGAGAAGCACTATGTACTTCCATGCTTAGAATTTCTCAACTCTTTCAAGCTTGTCCTCAATCTTGGTATTGTTTGTCATCGTGATAAAAATTAGAACCTCAAATGGAAATAGAGAGGATAGAACTTACCAGTGAGATTTCTTCAACTTGATGCTTTCTTGAAGGCTCTTCTGGAAGAATGCTTCTGGTGGACCTAGGGTTTGACAAAAAAACCCTAATTTTTCAACTTGGTTGTTTTTCATATCTGATTGGATAGAAAGACGCGCCTCCTCAAGGAGAGCTAAGTAACATACTTATTTTCCAAAAACTGTGGACAAAATTGCAAAATATTTGATGCCCTAGTTTTCTCGGTAGCAATGCTAGGTCAAAAATTGAATGTCCACAAAATGAGAAAATTCTTAGATAGAAATATGTGCCCTCATTGGGAGAATTTTATGGTCCTTTTTCAATTGATTGGTGGAGGGAAGTGCCCAGAGTAGGAATCCCTTGTTTTTCTCCAGTTTCTTCTACATAATTGACTGATATTGTTTTTGCTATAGATCCGAAGTTTCTGCTCCTCAAGGTCTGAAACTTCATCCTGTTGTAGCCTATTCAGTCCTCTTTCCAATTCCATAGGTTATAGAAGAATTGGATTCACTAGGTGACCTACCTATGCTAAGTTTCCCAATGTGACTTATTTCAGGATTGTTCAACATAATGAACTTGTACAGACTGGCACATGTTATTGTTTCACCTTCGGGGTCTGAAACTTCAACCACAGGAACTACGGTTCGTGTCCTATCTAAAAACTATTGATAAATTTCATTTTTACCTTCCTATCTTGAGATATAGAAATTCTCCCTAGGTCATATTTTTAAGGATGAATTATGGGAGAGGATGGAAGACTGAGTTGGAGGAATCATATCTCCTATATTATAGAGAATCAAAGACTAGAACTTTTACAGAAGGTACAACAAGATTTTTTCTTGGACGTGTAAAAGTTTCATCTCATGATCCTTCTCCAAACTTGAGTTATAGAAAAAATTCCAATATAGCTATATTTTTTCGTTCTAGGGTTTTTAAGCATGAAACCCTAATCTCTAGTAGTTGTAGTTGTAGCAATGTTTTGGCTGCACAAAGACTTCTTTGAGGGTGTCTCTAAAATCATGTTATATTTTTAATGGTTATATAAGATATAAAAAATTTAGCATCATAACATCATAATCATAAGAAAATGATCACTGAAATAAAGAAAAGTACAACAACACAAGAGAACACAAATATTTTCCTCAGGGAAACCACAAGGGAGAAAACCCTGCAAAACTTCCTCAGTATAGAATTCGATTAGGTACATTGTAAAACCCAAAGAACGAGAATAGTTTCTCCTCTTCCACAATATACTCTCTTTCTCTCTCTCTCTTGCACAATGCTTGAGTGTAAGGTGTGTGAGAATGAGAGAGGTGCCTCACCTATTTATATTCATTATGCGAGTGACTCAAATAACTAACTAGGTCGGCCAGATTCTCTAATTAGGGTTGAACTACCTAGGGGGACTCAAAATACATTTTATATGTTACTTTTGTTGGTACTATTTCCCCGATTTACAACAGAGGGTTTAACTCATGACTTTTACTTGACCAATTACATCAAGGACATCTCCGAATGGAGGAATAACATCTCCGAAGGAGAACACAACAAAAGTACAATAGAATATATTCCAAAGTTACAATACTTTAACAGGAGCACCACTGATTTGAAATATATGATGAAATGATTGCTAGAGTTCAATATTGACAACAAGAGAGAGTGCATGGATGGTGTACTCAACAAGCATGCTAATACTGCCTTCTCAAGGAGAAAGCATGGATACAAAGAGATTCTTGATCTAATCCATTTAGACATGTATTATGGGCCAACATATTTAACTTCTTTGAGAGGTATTTTGTACTATGTCTCTTTCTCAAGAAATATTGATATTTACTTTATGAATACTAAGGATGAAGTTTTTCTAAGTTTAAAGAATTCAAGGCCTACATTGAGAATAAAAGATATAAGAAGGTAAAAGCGTTGATATTTAAAATGGAATATAGTACACCTTTAAGGACATTGATTCCTTTCACATAGATGAAAATATTAATAGGGAGTTTATAGTGCCATACACCACTTATTATAACGGGGTTGTAGAATAACAAACCAGTCCATCACAAGGACATTGAAATTTATTATCCACAACATCGATTTGTTCATGTGCCTTTGGGAAGAGGCATGCAACACAACTGGCTGCATTCTAAATAGATTTCATCATGGGATATTGAAGGACATGACTACATTAAGAAGTATTTTAATGGTGAGAAGCCTTAGGTATCACACTTTCTTTTATTTGGTTGTCTTGTTTATATTCATGTCCTTGAAGAGAAATAAATAAATTTTACCATTGATCATCAAGAGTATATTTGTTAGTTTTAGTTTGACATTAAAGGCTTGATAGAATATATTCTAACAAAATGAAAGACAATGGTGAGAAAATATATTAAATTTGATGAGCATGCATAGTCTTGTTACTCTTAGGAGCCTCCTATAGAAGCAGAAGAGGGATAAAAACTTGATGTCCCCAAATTTTATCTAAAAGAAGAAGAAAAGTTAGATTCAGAACAACAAGGTTCTAATGAAGGAACATAAGACTATGTATTATCTAGTTTCCTTAGGAAGTCAATATGTTAGTGTCCTACCCTAATCCCCTTAATTAGGTAGATACGTTGTTATGTATTGAGGCCATCCATAGTAAATAATACCCATAAAAAAGATATAATGTGGAATCACTAATTGTAAGAAGACTTACTATAAGTTTCCGCCTATTAGAAATTTTCTCCACAAAGAAGGTTTACTAGAAGGTTTCATCTACTAGAAATCTCCTTCACTAGAAACTATATAAAGGATTAGAAGCAATGTAATAAGATCTCTTGTAAATTATATTGTAAATGGAGCTCTACTCATTAAAGGTTTCCCCGTCAAAGAGGCAAGTGAACTTTTCTTTCATCAACAAATCTATTTTATTTTGGTATTTGGTTACCTACAATTGTCTATTGTTGTGGTATTTCTATCATTTTCATTCTAAGATATTACTATTTCCATTATTTCTATTCCAAATTTCCTATTTTTCTATTAAGGTATGTAACATTTGGCAACATAGCAATTTTCTAAGATGTAAATTTATTTTATTTTTATTTTTATTTTCTCAGGATAGAGGCATGTTCTGACATCTATAAATAAAAAAATGATCTATCGTCCAATGGGTAAATATTCAATTGAGGAATACAACACAAATGAAATAAAAGAGTTTTCACTTGGTTGGACACTCTTTTAACCCTTGTTAGTCCCCCTTCAAGTAGTACCATATTATATAGAACTTGAATAAGGAATTTCACTTCCATCTAGCCTCAAGTATGTTATAATTCTCGTAGGTGACCTGAAACCAACTTTTTATTATTTGGTCAACTACCTTTCTTCTATAGTGTCATTGAGCACATCACTTAGGAAGGTTACTCTCTAGTACTTGAGTAGTTGGGTGAGATGGATAAGGGCATGGTTGATCCTCCTTAGTTAGTTCCTTGAGATATTTGATCGAGTACTACTCTTGGATCCTAGTGATTTGTAAACTTCCATGCATATTTAATTGGGACAATTCATCACAATATATATCACAACGTTTTAAAGAATAAATATTAGGTTATGAAAACAAACATAAATGAAAGAACATGCACATAAAATCACCATCCACACTATGAACACAAGGCTTATCCTGGGAAACAAAATACAAGAGAAACCCATCTAGAAGGTAAGACCCATGCTTCATTCTCTCTTTGTTGTAGTTATCAAAATGCACATATAAAGGAATGTGCAATCATAATGGAGTTACCTTTAGAGACGTGGACTAAACAACTGCTATAGAATCTTGTCCCTTCTTCCTTATTCTCACAAAATATGACTCTTAGATTTTTTGCTTAGCCATGGAACACGTATAATGCTCAATAATGGAACCCCTTCTCCTCCTAATGGCATGACATTTAACATAGCTTGATAGCCATCTAGGGTTATGGTTTTCTTTTTACTTCCTCAAATCTCAATTATTTATAAGGTTTGGACCTCCTAGAATATTCAGGAAATTTCACACATGGCTAGCCCCACTTAGTAGAATAATGGGGCTGATATGGCATCCACCTGTACTAGGGTGGTAAACAAGGTTGGTCCACTTATGGGAATCACTAATTTCACATATGAGCTTTGATTGAGGTGATTCTTGCATCGTTGTAAATGTCTCAGTGTGTTGAATATGGAATCTTCCTCAAATATTTATTTTGGACAAAGCTCCAGAAGGTTTTATATGTTTTATGTCCCCAATTTCCAATTCTTGAAATGTCAACAATAAAATATTTGGCGATATTTTTCTAATATTATTTCAATTTCTAAGGATTTTATATAGTTTATATAACAATTTGGTGATTTTTAGAGTGAAAAACTTTTACCCCATCAAAATTGGGTGAAACAAGGCTTCAAAAAAAACAAATTGGCTAGTATTTTTTGGAAAAAAAACATGGAAAAGTAGCCCATGGGATAAATTTCGCCCCTAAAATTTTCCTTGCCTCAGTATTATTGTTTGATCGAAAATCTAAAACATGTATAATTTCCTCACTTGTTAAAACATCACTATCAACATGAAGTATAAGATTGGGGTTGTCCTTAATAGTTTTGGTGGCACCTTTTTTCATTCTATAGTCATCGTTGAGTAGGATTACGAATTTTCATTACACATAGTGGTATCAGATGAGGGTCTCCCAACTTGCTAATAAGGGATCACATTGTTTTTCTTTCTAATATTTGTATTATGTGGCATTGATACAAATAAGCCTCAACCAAATTATGACTATGGTATGCATAGTTTGTTAGTATACACATATCTTCCTCTATTAGGTTGTTGATAAACCATTCATAAATTTATAGTAGTAGTTATTATTCCTTTAGCAGTGAAGGATCACTAGTTTATAGAGACGTTAAAAGAAACAATATGCCATTTTTGGAGATGTGTAAAGTAGTTAGTTGTAATTTAGGGTACAAACATGATAGAGGTTAATGGTTTTTGCTAGGTTGAACCAGATTATAGTCTGAGAGTTGTGTGCCAATATGGATCTAATGCATACAATTTAGAGTAGTGCCAAGGCAATAATGTAGTGACTAGAGTTAAAACCCATATGAAAACGTAGAGATGTGAGTAAACACATGTGGCATATATCAAGGATCGGTGTTGTGGAGGATTGTTGTTAGCGTTAAAGTTTGTTAACCTCTCGTAAGTCACCACATAGATAGTGAGATGAGAATAAGGGTGATTTAGTGGAGAAAATGGAAGCAAAACATGAGATTTACGTCAAATTTTAATGATTCAACATGAGTGAGGTAATAGAAAATTCTAATATTATGAGTTAGAGAATGAAAAATGTTGGTATATACTCTTTTATGATGCATGGATTGAGTTGTATTTATGTGAGGCATAGATTGCACATAGTATATTTGGGTGGTGTTGAGACAAGTTGAGAGAAGATGCTTGTGTGTTCAAGAGTTGAGTGAGTGGCATGGAGATATAAAAAATATGGCTTATATTTGTAATTAAAGGTTTAAAAGAATACAAAAATGCACAAATACTATTTCCAATAGTGAAACCTTAGGAAACTAGGAAAAATACACTAAAGGTTTCGATATAATGAATTTGCGTTTTGAAAAGGGCTATAGAAGCCTAGAGGAGGAAGTAGAATATCCTTGCTTCATCTCCTTTTTATTTTATTTTATTTTATTTTTATGAGGATATGGAACCTTGAATGTCGAGGTATTGGATCTCTACGAGATGATGCACAAGCTTAAATTATGATGGAGTGGATGCCTATGAAAAGGTTGTGGAAGTAAGCATGAGGAACGAGTACACTCCTTTGAGAAACTGTAGAATCTAATAATTAGTGAATTAATATAAATAAATGTGAATTATATAACTCTTCTAAATAATGGTCCACACAAAATATATGATAGAGAAATTTATAGATCACATTGCAAACCAAGGTTGGATGCAACTTTACACTATTATGGTACAAAGATTGCGTTGAAAGAATAATTTATTGTTTGTACAAAGGGTGAGGGAAATGGCCATAGAACCTTGTTAAATGGATTCTTTCAATTTGTAGTACACATAAGGGTTTTGAGTGAAGGAAATGAAGCAATAATATTGGATTTCAAAATACACAAACTTGCATAGGGTGAATTGAGACTTGGATCCATTCAAGATGTGGGTTTCATTGGCATGATCCTTGCTAAAATTAAGGTGATATTCATAAGGGTTAGTGTATTCTCTTAAGAATGACAATAGGGTGGGATTTCATCCACTTATATGTGTGTGAGGAGTGCACCTCAGGTATCACATGTTTCAGCACTACCTATGGGTGCACTTATAAAAACCATAGGATTCGAATTTCCTCATTGGAGTTAACAATTATGGTGATAGACATAATGGTTAGTACTAAGGAAGAAAAGACGGTGGGATTTAATCCACTTATGCTTGTGCAAAGAATGGAATGCAATCCTCATTCATTTGGTTACTACCTTTAGTTTCCCCTATGAAGATATTAGGGGTTGGACACCATCATGGGAATTGCACACTACTACATTTAGGGTCGAAATTCAACATTTGGATCGACGTTGAAAGGAAAAAATAACTTTTTAGAGTAAAAAAGACGCCATTTAGGTGGGGTTTTTAGAAAAAGTGAACGGGACGTCGATTAATTGACATGTTAAGTGGGATGTTGATTAATAGATTTCATAGGGAGTCTTTAAGAAACATCTTGCATAAGACATAGACTGTTTTCTTAATTACTTGACTTGTGGAAATACTCTAGATTACTATGTGCACTTGTGGAAATATAACCATGCATGAAAGATTTGGTATGACCATAAAAGACAAATATTAGGACAATGCATTCACTATTTACACCCTCCGTAGCTACCCTTTCATACATTTAACTGTCAACAATTTCTTTCCTCATGACCCTTGTAGAAGATGCCTTCATATCCAAACATATTCTTCCTCTGATTGAAATTGAAAGAAGCTTTGCCATATCCCAAGGAAAAATACTTGTAAAATTTGTCAATTACAAACCAAAAAAGAGCACCATGCTTTTCATTAATGATTAGTAACTTTTACCCAGACTTAACCAAGGTATCTAGAGCTAAGAAACACCTTATACAGGAACTACTAACTGCATAATGGAATAATGACAAATTCCATTGAAAATATACAACAAAGTTTTAGATAAATGTTCACAACATGATGTGCCATCGGTGGTGGTGAAGAGAATAAATATGGGTTAATCTCATCCATAAACCCCATTGTATTAGAAATAATGTGATTAGAAGTTCCTTGATGCTCTAGTCTCATAGCTATGAGGAATTCATCTGCATAACATGAATATTGAGATCCTAGTTTAATCCTTTCTCTGATCTCTGTTTGTTAGGCCTATCGACAAAATATACTATCTATAAGTGGTGGTTCTCGGTATAATTCCACTAGGGTCTGTGTTGATTGCAAGACAACCAAGGAGCCTCTCTACAAAAGTGGTGCTCGAGGTACCAAGGTAAGATCAGGTCTTCACACCAAACAATGCTTATTTTAATCTTCCCCTTCTTTGTGCAATGCGTTGTATGGGTCACTGTGTGTGATCCCCTTCTAGCTTGTTGGTAAATTATGAATGTGTTAAGAAAGTATAGTATGCTCTTGAACTAAAATAGTTTACCTCACCTTGTATTTGGAGTGATTTTCCTAAATCACCTTTGAATTTATGTTTATTTTGTGCTAATAATAATTTCCATTATGATCAATTGGCTAGCTTCCCTTTGTTTCAGTGAATTTCTTAATTTAGAATACTCAGCTACACATCTACTATATTTGTAATATATCTCTTTCATTTCAATACAAGGACTAAAAGGATTATGCATTCCATGAAGTATTTGTAAACACCTCCCTTTCTTTCCATTCCATTGATTTTGAGGATTTAAGTTCTTGACACTTTCATGATATTTTGAAATCATGACTAGGTTGTGTACGAAATATTGGACACCTTCCTTTACATTCACAAGAATGATATTTTTCTGATAAAATCTGCAGGTTGTCTTTTGCTTGATTTATTTTTTCTACAGGCAATAACCTTCAACTTAAGATGCATATGTTATTACATGAGTGGTAGCTCCCACTAAAGGCATCCTATTCAGGATGGTATAGGAACATAAACTAAACTGGTGACAGTTCAAGAATCCAAATCAGCACTAGATTAAGATGGTTGTCACAGCAAAAGGGAAACTTGTCACTTTATGCTAATATATATCAAAGGGGAAGACCTTAATCTTAGTAACACCAACTCAAGCTTGTTGGATGTGGAGACTAATCTTCCAGATCCAGAGATATTATTTAGTTGTGTTTGTACCCCAGGTGTACTGTACACTCATTCCCCTGCCTTGGGGTTCGAGGAAGCACCTCAAAAAAGGGGGTTCAGGGGTAGAGCCCCCGAGAATTTGTTTTGGGATATGTGTTGGCCAACAGTTTTGCGGACCCATGGTATTGGGTTAAACCTAGAATCTTCCCATTGTATTTCCCCTATAAAAGAAAGCATTGTAAAACGACTGAGTATGGTATTGTATTGTATTGGAAGAGAGACTGTGAGAGCGTGGAGAGGAAGTGCAGTGGTTTTGCCGCAGGTTGTATCCATTCATCTTTTTGGATTGTAATAAAAGGACTGACAATTTCTTTGTGGACGTATCCCAATATCATTTGGATGAACCACGTTATATCTGTGTCTCTCTGTAATGTTTTAATGTGTTTTACATCTTGTTTATTGATTTAACTATATATCTGTTATTGCTCTGTGGTCCTGTTTTCTAACAATTGGTATCAGAGCCAAAAAGTTCTATTTGGATGGTAAACTCAGAGGAAAGAAGGGTTCCTCGTTCGAGTGGGAGCAATGGCAGAAGAAGGAAAGTTTAGGGTCGAGAAATTTAACAGCTAAAACTATTAGTTATGAAAGATGCAAATGGAGGACTATCTATACCAGAAGGATTTGTACCTACTTTTGGGTGGAAAAGAAAAACAAACAACGACTATGAAGGATGAAGAATGGGAGGTTCTTAACAGAAAGGAACTGGGAACAATACGGATGTGCCTCGCTTCGTTGGTGGCCTTCAATATTTTGAAAGAAAAAACAACAGAGGGTGTGATGAGCACATTGAGTAAGCTCTACGAAAAACCGTCGACTTCTAACAAGGTATTTTTAATGAAGTGTTTATTTAATATGAAGATGTCGAAAGGTGGATCTGTTGCTGACCATTTAAATGAGTTTAATACACTTACTAGTCAGTTAAGTTCTGTAAAAGTGAACTTTGATGATGAGGTTAGTGATGTTCTAATCTTGTGCTCATTGCCAGAAAGATGGAATAGCTTGGTCATGGCTGTCAGTAACTCTGTCCCTAGTTCAAACACTCTTAAGTTTGATGATGTTGTTGGTGTTATTCTTAGCGATAAAATGCAAAGAAAAAGCGTAGGTGAGACATCAAGTAATGCATTGACCATGGAGAGTAGAGGGAGACAAAACGAGAGAGGAAGGAGGCCAGGAAATAGTGGCAAGTCTAAAAAGGGCAGATCCAAGTCCAGATTCAGAAAAATAGAGTGTTGGAACTGTGGTAAGAAAGGACATCTAAAGAAAGACTGTTGAGCACCAAAGAAGAAAGGTGAGAGGCAACAAGAGACTACTCAGGAAGCGAATGTAGCAAGTGATGTGTTAAAATATGCTTTGATTCTTGCATTAGATAATACTAGCGATTACTGGGTAGTATATTCAGGGGCTTCATGTCATGCTACAACCCATAGAAAATGATTTCATGATTATGTTCAAGGTGATTTTGGAAATGTTTTATTGGGGGATGATGAACCATGTAAAATTGTTGGAAAGGGTAAGGTATGGATTAAGTTAAATAATGGAAGTGAATGGATGCTAAAGGATTTAAGGCACATTTCTGCTATGAAAAGAAATCTGATCTCAAAAGGGCAGTTGGGAGATAGCGGTTGTTTGTCTACATTTGGAGAAACGTGGTGGAAGATCACTAAAGGATCACTGGTAATAGAAAAAGGAGATAGGGTAGGTACATTATATTTATGTCCTCATAATACTGATTATTCTATCTTTGTAGCTTCCACAGAAACATGTGTGGTGCTGTGGCATCATAGGCGGCCACATGAGTGAGAAGGGGATGCAGATTCTCCACTCAAGGAAACTGCTTCCAGATCTGAAGCAGGTAAGTTTGGAATTATGTGAGAATTGTGTTTATGGAATATAGAAGAGAGTTAGATTTCTCAAGGTTGGGAAACAAAAGAAGAGTGAAAAGTTAGATCTTGTCCATACAGATGTATGGGGACCAGCTCAGTTACAATCTCTTGGTGGCTCTCGTTATTATGTTACTTTTATTGATTACGCAACTAGAAAAACTTGGGTTTATTGCATTAGACAAAAATCTGATGTGTTTGATATGTTTAAGAAGTGGAAATCTTTGGCTGAGAACGAGACAGGAAAAAGGTTGAAATGCCTCAGATCTGATAATGGAGGTGAGTACTACAGCAAGGAGTTTGATAGTTACTATTCACATAATGGGATTCGCAGAGAGAAGACAGTCCCTGGAACACCAAAATAAAATGGTGTGTTAGAAAGGATAAACAGAACGATCATGGAGCATGCAAGGTGTATGAGATTGCATGCAGGGTTTCCCTTACACTTTTGGGCTAATGTTGTAAACAATGTTGTTTATTTAATAAACAAAGGGCCTTCAAGCGCTTTGGATGGTGGAATTCCAGAGGAGGCATGGACAGGTAAGCAGGTAAAATACTCATTTCTAAGAACTTTTGGTTGTGAAGCATTTGTCCATATTGATAAAGATGATAGAACAAATCTTGAGGCTAAATCTAGGAAATGTACCTTTATTGGATACAGGGTTGATGATTTTGGTTATCGCTTATGGGATCTTAAAAATCGTAAAATCATTAGGAGTAGAGATGGAGTTTTCAATGAAAAGGTCATGTACAAATATCAGTTGCAGGGAAATAAAGAAGAAAAGGAAAACACAGAGTACACAGTGCTTGATGATATCAAAGAAAATGAAGTTCCAAAGGCACCAGAAAATCGCGAGTAGTAGCAGGTACCTGAAACTCCTGCAACTGTAAGAAAGTATACCAGGTTAAGTATACCCCCTAAATGATTATCTCCTTCACTGTATTTTTATTGATGACTGATTCTGGTGAACCAGAATGTTATGAAGAAGCAATGCAGGTAGAAACTAGAAAGAAGTGGGAGCAAGGCATGGATGAGGAGGTGGACTCAGTGGTAAGAAACCAGACTTGGGATCTGGTTAAGTTTCCTGCAGAAAAAATGGCGTTGTAGAATAAATGGGTTTATAGGTTGAAGGAAGAAGATGGAGGCAAGAAGCGGTACAAGGCTAGACTTGTTGTAAATGGGTTTGCACAAAATAAAGGTATAGACTTTAATGAAATATTTTCTCCTGTTGTTAAAATGACTTCAATAAGAACTATTTTAAGTCTAGTGGCGGTAGAAGATTTACATATTGAATAGTTAGATGTAAAAACATCCTTTCTCCATGGGGATTTGGAAGAAGAGATTTATATGCAACAACCACAGGGGTATGAGGTCAAAGGTAAGGAGAATTTGGTTTGCAGGTTGAAGAAGAGTTTGTATGGCTTGAAGCAAGCTCCAAGGCAGTGGTATTTAAAATTTGATAAGTTTATGACAGAACAAGGTTATGATAGATGTCATTTAGACCACTGTGTTTATTTCAAGAGGCTAGATAATGGAAGATATATTATCTTTTTATTGTATGTGGATGACATGCTTTTTGCAGGCTCTAACATGTAGGATATAAATGTGCTCAAAAGAAAACTAGCTAAATCATTTGTGATGAAGGATTTGGGTGCTGCAAAGAAAATCCTTGGTATGAGAATAACAAGAGACATGAAAAATCACAAATTGATATTGTCTCAAGGTGAGTACATAGAAAAGGTGTTGCAAAGGTTTAGAATGAAGAATGAAAAACCAGTCAGTACACCTTTGGCTAGCCATTTCAAAATAAGTAAGGATATGTGTCCAGAGACACATGAAGAGATAGATTACATGTCCAAGATTCCCTATTCATCAGTGGTTGGAAGCTTGATGTATGAGATGGTGTGCACAAGACTAGATATTGCACATGTAGTGGGAGTTGTGAGCAGGTATATGAATAATCTAGGTAAAGAGCATTGGAAAGCAGTACAGTGGATTCTTAGGTATTTGAGAGGTACCACTTCTCATGCATTATGTTTTGGAGGTTTAGACACTATTCTATAGGGATATGTTGATGCAGATATGGCTTGTGATAACGATGGTAGGAGGAGCACCACAGGGTATGTGTTTACTGTGGGTGGAACAATAGTAAGTTGGATTTCAAAACTGCAACAGGTTGTTTCACTTTCAACAATGGAAGCAGAGTATGTTGCTGCTACAGAGGCTAGTAAGGAGATGATTTGGTTGCAGAGGTTCATGCAAGAATTGGGTAAGAAGCAGGAGAATAGTAGGTTGTACAGTGACATCCAGAGTGCCATTCATCTTGCAAATAACTCAGCCTTTCGTTCAAGGAATAAACATATACAACTCAAGTACCACTTCGTAAGATCTGTTCTAGATGAAGAACTGTTAAAAATGGAAAAGATACACACTAGTCATAATCTTGCAGACATGTTGACAAAGGGAGTAACCAGAGAGAAACTGAGTTCCTACTCTGTTTCTATTGGCCTTCAAGTATGAAGGTGAAAATAAGAAATTTTCCAAGTCCAAGGTCCAGAGCATAGTCCAGCAAGTGCAATAGCGGTGGAGTTACTGTGATCAGTCTCCAAGTGGGAGATTGTTGGATGTGGAGCCTGATATTCTAGATCCATAGATATTATTCAGTCGTGCTTGTACCCTAGGTGTACTGTACACTCATTCCCCTTTCCTTGGGGTTCGAGGGCGGAGCCCCCGAGAGATTTTTTTGGGATATGTGTTGGCCAACAGTTTTGTGGACCCATGATATTGGGTTAACCCTATATTTTTCCCATTGTATTTCCCCTATAAAAGAAAGCATTGTAAATTTTCTGAGTATGGTATTGTATTGTATTGGAAGAGATACTGTGAGAGCATGAAGAGGAAGTGCAACGGTTTTGCTGTAGGTTGTATCCATTCATCTTTCTGGAATGTAATAAAAGGACTAACAATTTCTTTGTGGATGTAGCCCATCGTTTGGGTGAAACACGTTATATCTGTGTCTCTCTGTAATGTTTTAATGTGTTTTGCATCTTGTTTATTGATTTAACTGTGTATCTATTATTGCTCTGTGGTCCTGGTTTCTAACAAAACTAATACAATAAGGAACAAAAGGTGCAAAGTTGATGAAACCCTATATATGAGATAGTTAACCACTAATTTAAGGATATCTTGTGCTATGGGGTTTTATGATATAGAAATATGACCCAATATGTTTATTCTCATAGGTTATATAAGTTATTGTTGGATGTAGGATGTAAGTGCTAGTTTCAATAGTCAATATCACTACCTTAGGGGGATTGCCGAGCAAAATTAATAATATACCCAAAATGGTGAATAGAGAGAATATTAGGACTCACTAACACTTTATTAGGATTTTCCTATGAGAGATATAACAATATCCAAAAGAAAAAAAAAAAGGGACACAAAACTTAGAAAAGTGGCCAACTATTCAGGGAGGTCGAATTGCCTAAAGACTAGTATTGCTCGAAGTGCTGGGAAAATGAAGTCCCCAATGATGAAACCCTTGAGAACCATTTTAGATTTTTGGTAGAGAAAGATAACCCCAAAAATATTTTTAAAAAATCTAATAATGTAATCCCAGGAGAATTTAAAAGTTACTATAGCTAGTGTTTTAAAGTAAATTTATAAAGTGATAGTTGGATACAAAATAAAATGGAGAATACAAATGGAAACACTTACTTGATGATTGTATAAAAAATTTTAAGTGATGAAGACTAGCTCTGCATAGATCAAATGAAATCTTGTTGAATATCCTGCTCCAAATGAGACGTTTAGAGACCCTAAGTGTGCCCCTCCTTCCTACCAAGCTAAGGAAAACCAATTACAAAGGCAATAAAATTGAGAAATTACTAAAAGGAGAAAAATGATGAAAGAGTAAATGATCATAAGATAAATATACTCCCTGTTAACCCAAAAATTGCTAGAGAGAAAGAGAGAGAGAGTCTCCTCCACCCCTCTCCAAATTGATCTCCTTGTGAGAAATTAAAATATGGATCCAAAATATACGGTTTGAATTCACCAATATATTTCAATGTAAGCAAACAATAGTTTCAATCAACACCATCAACAATAATCGACGTTCACACAAGTATTGGATTCACAAAATATTTTATGTATTCCAAAATTCCAATGCCAAATGTCTCCTTATAATGGTGGAGGATTCTCTCTTAAATAGATCGAGAGTGATGTCCACATTCTAACCAACTCAATCTAAACGATTGAGATTAAAAGATGATCAACGGTGGAGATTACATTTTGCATCTTTTACATGGATCACCCAAAAAGAGGGGGCACAATTTTTCCTATGATGCCTTAGGAAAGGAAAAATACATCATAATAAAATAATATAACAATGTGATACATGATGGGGGGTCTCCTTAGGGGCTCAATTATCCCTAGGGACCAACATTAATACATAACATCAAGATATAACATGATAATACATCAAATGCCAAGGTGAGGGGCACTCCAACGAGGGAGACGTCCTCACTAGATATTTCCCAAAAAATAATTGTGGACCCCATGATAATAAATAGATAATGACCTGTAGATCCAAGTTACATCATAAAAAATCATCCAATACGATTTCCTAACCATAGATTATCCAAATCGATTTCCTTGAGGTAGTGATAGTTCATTTTTATGAATAAAAACACTAATAATATCTGCTAAAGATAAAACTGCTCATAACTTCATTTCCCTTTCCCAAAAACCTGATATGTGTGTGACAATGGAATCATAGATGTTAAAAACACTAATAATGACTAAAAATACACCATGAATCCATCTGGATATTCCTCTGGAAGCGAAAACCATGCCCAATAATAAAATATGGTCATAATAATAATAATCCATAATAATCATGAATCGTGAGCAATAATCATCAAACCAAGTCAAGAAATGGTATATTGGATGCATGTAGGTGACAAATAACCAATCTTGAACCATTTTATCCATATCTGCTCAAGGACATGTGTTGATCAAGTCATAATAACCAATTTGATGCCTGAACTGCAATCTGATTAATCCAATGTAGATAAGGGATGAAATATAACTCTCTTATTCCTATTATTATCCAAATATAACAATAGAAACATGATAAAGATGATAAATCAATAAATCCAATAAAAGATAAGACTTGTGTTAGAGTAAATAAATGATTTTTCATAAAGTCCTTATACATGCTCACTTACAAACTTAGTCAAATTTCTATGATGGGTGAGGTGAATTAAACAAGGATGTGATAAGGGGTATTGACTTCTTAACCTCAACATAGCGATATTTTAGACAACAGGGAAAAATAAAATCCACTAAGACATATGAAGGATAGAGGACACTAGGGAATGAGGGTGTCTCACATATAGGTGGAGTGCTTAGAAGGTTTCCGGTAGACCCTATCAAAGTTTCCATTGAATCACATCCAATCTTAACTCAATCTCCATGAGGAATTTATAATTACAAAACATGTTCAGCAGTCTTTAGATTTATTATTTATTTAGCCACTGCTTTTACTTGGCCTTTGATCTCATTTGTAACCCTCTTATAATTTTACATGCGCTTAAAAGCACAACTACTTGCATATTTCATCAGGGGTATTTTCATTTCATTTCATGAGCATTTTGGATAACATTTCACATATATATAGATCATTTATACTTATGTTTGTAATTATTGAAGTGACAACTTGCTTCGAGGACTAAAGGAAAACAATTTGATGACATAAGCTACACATCCATTCTACAAGGCATCATACAAGTAGAAGGAAAGGAACCATGCCACACACTCTAGAGATAGAGACATAATACAACATGGAAACTATCCAAAAAAGAGGTCCAAGTGGGGGAAATGGTCTTCAATATCATAAGTCAAGGGTCAAACTCAAATATGGAAGAAACATATGAATGGAGAGAGTGAAAGGTGGTGCCAAAATATCAAGGTGAGACTAATTCTGCATAAGGTAGGAAATACTAGTGAACATATAAAAAGTTCTTAACACTCAAGATAATATATCCACTCACTATTACAAGTCTATGAAATCAATGAAATACAAAATCACCAATATCAGTTACCATGTCAAGTTAAATCTAATAAGATCAGCAAGACAATTGAGTAGCACCAAAATACACATATATACATGTCTGACTATATACTTGTCTCTTATAGAACCAACTTGAACTATATGGGCAAAGGAAATATATCAGTTGATTGTTGTGCTAAATGAACCATGGCTACAACAAGTCCAACTCAATGGATCACCCAATGCTAAGTGCTGTCCTGGGATACTGTTGTTGATCAAAAGAATTGACTTTGGCTTATTGTACCACCAATGATCACTAGAAGAATATGCTCAACACATATGGGACTAACACTTACTGGAAGAAAAATATAGTTCGTTTCATCATAGTATATTCAGCTATAATGTATGTGATAACACTATCCTAAGTTTATTGTCATCTATGAACTAAAGTGGCTTGACAACATTGGTGCTATTACAAGTATTGTTTTAAGTTTGTAAAATTACTCAACAGTCATATCTATAACCATTTAAAAAAATAGTTGCACGTGACTTGTTAACATTTTGGAGGACTTCTTCACTGAACACCATACAATAGGAAAAACGTGACAATACCATCCTTAAGAGAAGAAACTTACAATACCATCGTTAAGAGAAGAAACACCATGATGGTTAGGTGTAGGACAACAAATTCCTTGGATTTCAATGATAGACAATCCAAATCAATGGTAATTAAATTTCATGAAGAGCGTCGAGGTTGGAATTTTGTTTGCATACTGAATTGGTATTAATGCATGCCAAGTCTGAGGGCCTAGAAAATGTACATCAACTGCTTGAAAGAATGCTTGAACAATTTTTTTTCTTATGGACTGCACTAATTATTGGTTATTCAATTCAATTCCCTTTTGCAAATTAATCTTTAGCAAAGCCAAAATTTTGTTAATGACTAGAATTTCGGATAAGAGCATCGATTTCTTTACTCATCTGGAAAATTGAAGAATCCCCCTTCCATTCCCTATTGTTAATGCAAGAATTAAGAGAGTATGACCCATGGTGTCACACTGCTACAGTGAGAGAGATAAAATTCCATCTTTTATAAGCTATAAGAGATGGTAAAGCATATCGATCTGTCACATCCTCAAGGTCATTAATATTCTCTGATTGATTCTAAAGGATTTCAACTATTTAGGATTGGCCAATATGTCCTCATGGCTACTGAAAAATGCTACATGCATATGAAGTTAAATTGGTAAAGTTCACATAGAAGGTTTTGCTCTCTGCCTATAGAATCATTGTACACATTTATAAAATGAAGCATAGTTTTGATTTCAAATTTTTTTCCTTAGTTTAGTCTTGAGATTCTAAATTCAGTCCATTATTCTTGAAAATACATAGATTATACTCTTTCTGGACTCCTACATGATAATATTGCTTGAACAACTAATTGATAGATATTTTTTTTTATCCTGCTTGAGGGGTGCTAATTTGAAGTCCCCATATTTTGGTTTTCCATTTATGTTCCTTAGCTAAATATTTGGCACACCACTCTTCCTAAATATTTTGCACCTCATTTTTACACAATTGCCTATATATAAGACTAAATTCATACAATGCTCATTTTTCTTTCCATTCATTAGAATTCAACCTCAGAGATGCTAAAGCCAGAGTATTTGTGAAAATATCATCTAAAATTTCCTTGATGGACACATGAAAATCCTTCATATCTTGTTATTCTTTCATCTCTGTTTTAGGGGGAGAATCTACATGATATTTTTCATACCATGGGTGCAACCAAACCCAATACTATAATGTATTTAAAAAATGAAGCAGATTGTCAATTCCATCAGTGAAGAAGTTTGCTCGAAGTCCTATTCATCTGGAAACTAAGATTTCCCATTATACATTCAAAAGGGTTTTGGGAGGGAGAAGAACTATTATAAAAAATAAACATTCTTGTTGACTAATGAGATTATCCCTTTAATTAATTAGTTTCAATTGTTGACTAATGAGATTACAGTACTAGTGGTTTAACAATGTATTTTATTGAGATAGAGAACATTGTCAGACAACCGTGTCCGTCGATATGCAAGTATATTGAAACGAGAAGACACTGTGTAGGTGGTTATGATTTTGTATTGGGTGACAAAAGAAACCATGGTAAGACATATGATCAGAATCAATCCATTCATGTTGAATCTATAATTAGTGATGGATATGTTGGTGTCCTTGTACACAATGCAAAGGGATACAGAGAAGAAGATTTGTTAAAGAAACAACCCAAAAACATCACTTCTTAAGGCATGGGCACTTATAAAGTGGAAAAGAATATCATCCCTTGGTAAGATATCAAAAATATGTTTTGTTTTCATTTTTCAATAATATTAAATTTTATGTCTATTGATACTAATTGGATATATTTTCCATAATAATTACATAGAAAATACCACCAATGCTTGGAAATCCACCTGCTACAGATGGTGAGGGTGACGACATCGAGGTTGATACAATGGTAGAATATGATCGTAATATTATTGAGAATGAAGGGATATAGGTTGATCCACGACACCTTTATTTCCATGGATGAGAATGCACTTGCAAATGAGATGTACAAAAATATTGGTGATGTACCTCTTAAAGATAAGGAAAAAAAACTTATACAAAGAATCAAATACAAGGATTCTCTCTTCTCTTTTGTTGCTAGTCAACTTGAAGGTAATGAATGGTATTTCAAACACAAGAACGATGTTGTCGTTAAGGTATGTAATATTTATCTATATGTAATTGAAAATATTTGTTTTTTATTTACCATTGCAGTATAAAAGCCAGTTATAATAATGGCTTTATCATTTATTTATTTATTTTGTAGATTGTTAGGTGATACTCTTCTACCACCATCAAATACTTTACCCCAGACGTGTAGATAAATGTGTTTCATTTTGAAAGATTTGGGAATGGAGTATAACACAATTGATGCATGCCCTAATGATCATATTATATATTATGGACAACATAAATCAAAAAGTGAGTCCCCTGAATATGGAATTAATAGACATTATATTGATTAGGTATTAGATAAGGTTCCCCACAAAGTTATTCGACATATCCTGATAATTCCAGATTTTCAACGATTGTTCAGGTGTAAAAACTTTGTAGAATTTATGGATTACCATGCACGAAATAGAAGTGAAGATGGTGTCATGCGAATGCCTGGAGATGGTTATGCATTCAGAGAAATTGAGGAATGATGTATTTTTTTTCAAAGAACAACCATGTAATGTTATACTTTCAATGGCATTCGATGGTGTCATCTATTTGGAGCACTTAGGACCAATCACTCAGTTTGGCCAGTTTTTGTTATAAGCAACAACCATCCTCTATGGATACCAATAAAAATGGAGCACACCATGTTGACATTGATCGTTTTAGGTACTTGTTTTTAAGAATGTTAACACAATACAAACAATCATTTTTTTCATTATTGCATGTACAAGAACTTAATTATGTATGTTACTTTTCAAATAACTATTAAGCACCAAGTCAAAGATATGGACGTATATCTTGAGATTCTTATAGGTAAAATTTTAAAATTATGCGCTAGCGTAAGTATATATGACATCTCCAAACTTGTAGGCTAAAATAAATTTTAGTTCCATGGAATACTTGGCATGGACAATTCACGATGCACCTGTTCTTACACATTTTTGTGGTATGTAATTTCCCATGTATCTCTATGCATCGTTTATAATTGAACTTATTTTTATAATTTATGGAATTCTATATATTAACACTATTCCATAACTTGTAGGTATTCAAACAAAGGGAAAATATACATGTACAATATGTGGTCCAAGTACAATATCTAGAAATTAAGAAGTTTAGGAAAGGAGGTGTACAATGAGTTTAGGCATTTTCTCCATAAGGACCATAGGTATTGAATTACTGAAAATAATGAATTTAATGGGAAGGAAGAGAGTGGGAAAAAAACACAAAGAATGACACCTCAATTATAGAAAAAGGCATTGGAGAAGATCCATGGTAAACAATTGTTTGTGGTTACTTTGTTCTTTGTCACTTGTATTTATTTTTCGATTTCCATACTTACCTTGATTAATATCAAGTAATATTTCATTGATACCACTCAAATTTCTTCATGGTCAACTTCCACAGGGTTTGAAATGATACTCTTCCCAATTCAATTGGTTGGAATACTATGATCACCTACAAGTAGCTCATTTTTTTGACACAATGCATATTGGAAAGAATATCACAGAGTGCTTATGGAAAATTATAGATTGGAGGAATAAAAAGGAAAAAAATGCTAAATTTATTAGTGGAATTCAAGAATCCAACTCATTGCAACAATTTACTTATTACTATGGTAGTGTAAATTCCACCAATATTCCATGGTTATTAACAGAGAAATAGAGCATTGTTGTAAATGAGGTTATACAAAAGATAAAATTTCCAACTGGTTTTGCTTCAAACATAAGTAATATATTAACAAAGCAAGGAGATTTTGGTGGGGATAAAACTCATGATTGGCATACATTTATTAAGTTTCAATGCTTTGAAATCTTTATTATATTATGATATATACATTATTTTCTAGTAATTCATGTTTATCTCTATTCACATTGGATGTAATGTTATATATCTTATTTGTTAGTAATACATGTTGCATCCTTGTTGTGGTATGTTCTACCTCTATCTCTAGCTAGTGGATTTGACAACAACATAAAGAAGGTTATTTATGATCTCAATAAGTACATGAGGTATGTAAAAAGTTATAGTTGAAAAATTGATTGTATACATCGTCAATAATTACTTTGCTTGTGTTATATATTTTAATGTTGACACATCGAATTTATTTGAACTACTCGTAGGTGGTTGTCATCTATAGAAATACACAAAGAAGATATCAAGTATTGGAAAAGATAAATTACCCAACTAATATGTGAGATGCAAAAGTATCCGCCTTCAAGCTTTTTCAATGCACGGGAACACTACCTGATATGCCTAGTGGAGGAGATTGAAATATGTGGACCAAGTACATATAAGGTCTATGTTGTTGGTGCAAAGTCACTTGAAATCATTGAAGGGATTTGTTAGACCAATATCACATCTATAAGGATCAATGGTTGAAGGCTACATGCTATATCAATCCATCGTATATTTTAGTGTGTACTTACCCTAAGTAGTGGTCGATATGCATGTGTCGTTCATTTGGGACACCAATTCCACCAAACAATATAAATGGGAGGTGTTGTTGGAGAAAGGTATATGGAAAAATGTGAAAGGTAAAATCTTGTATTATATTTAATATATCCATACATGCTTGTGGTAGATTGGTTGTCTAACAAAATATTTTTTGTCAATGTTTTAGGTAGTATATAGTGGGATGCAGTTCACTTATACATTGCAAACAATTGATTGGATGAATATATGGATATAATGATGTCAACAAGTTTATGGTGCCTTATCATGGAATAGGGTGGCAAACTTGATCTAAAAATATTTGTAGTGGATATTTCTCCCCAGCTACATGCAAAAGCACCAACCCTAGATAATGCAGATAATAGGGTAGAGTTCAACAATAATAAAAGGAAGAAAAACAACAATAACAATATTTTTTAGGTTTTTCAATTATATAATACTAACTAATGCATAACAAGAATAAAATATACCCCCCTTTTTTTCTGAAATTTGGGCCACCGTAGTCATCCTCGAAAATGGTCCCGCGGCTCCACGGTTTGGGTCTCTAGTCTCTTCCATGAATAGTTGTCAAACGAGGGAATGGATCCAAATGGGTATGAATTGAAATCAATGTACACCATGGGAAATGGATTTGAAAAATATGGGAATAATGGAAGAAAAGTGTATGGCATGACTGAGAGAAAATGGAAAAAAGTAAATGTTTTTCTAGAATGGCCAAAAAGTGTTTTAGGGGAGGCCTTCATAATGTATTTATAGGATGGTACAAGGTGTTTTCCCCATGGTAATGACCCATGGTATTTTATTTCCCATGGTATTTATCTATGGTTTCTTGACCCATTCTCATTTTTAGGGTTTTTGACCCTTTTTTGGAGAGAGTGGGGATAAATCACAATAAATTCTCATCATCCCTTCATTTATGGGGAAGGAATAATGATGTTTTGGATTATATTTAGTGAAAATACAATTTTGAAGGTCAAAGTGGAGGAATTAATGGTGTGAATATGATGTATGATTATGGTTTAGACCATAGAGAGCTAGGTGGACAATTTTTAGTGTTAACAAGCTTATTTGGATCATGATTCAAATTTGACCCAACAGGAAACTGATATAGCATATAAGAGATAGAAATGTAAGAAATATCTAAATTTCATTTTTATATTTCAAATCTTGCTGTTTATTTCCTATAAAGTATCTTATACATATAGTTAAAATTATTGACAATCGATTATAACATGTTGAGCATGCAAGTGAAATATCATAAGGCTTTGTGGTGCAATGGAAAAAAATATCGCACCAAACAATTGGATGAAGGGAGGAAAACATGTGATAGTGGTATAACTGCAATTATCTAGGTTATTAAGATTTCCCACAGGGGCAATAGACATCCAGTAACATCAGATTTGAGGTACTATGGATATTTGAAATACATATTGGATATAGACTTTAAATCCTTCAAAGTAGTTCTCTTTAAGGTGAGGAAGTATAGATTGTTGTTGCAAGGTGACGAAAGGATGGTTATTATTCATGGTAATGTATTTATCATGATTAATACCAGTATGTATAGGAAAAATGCATATCCCTATGTACTTCCAAGTCAATGTGAGCAAGTATTTTTTTTCAGAGGTACCACGTAGATCAGGTTGGTCATTTGTTGTCAAATTTGATCCAAGAGGAAGACCCATATGTTGAATTTTGTAGAAATATGTTGATATCTTATCTTTAATCTTTAATTACGAAAATACCAAGTACTTGAAATCAATGCACAATTCATACACATAATCATTTACACATAACACATCATATACCTTGGGGAGAACCATCAAAACAATGAGACTGAAAAACCCCAACAAATATCCTCGGTATAATAATGATAGATAGTAGAGAATGTATTTTACAATTGCATATTACTTTCAGCACCCTAGGTGTGAGATAAGAGAGAAATTCAAACACCCCAAGTGTTATCACTAAACAATATAGAAGAGAGGTCAACCATATGAACTTTGCAATGTGTCCAATAGATTAATAACTTGAAAAAATTATTTAGTCTCATGCAAGATGTAGTGAATCACTTCATGGGGAATAAGGATCTCATGAAAAATATATCGAATGACTTAGGAGAATAGCTCTGCACTTCGGTTTCTTCAATCCTGCATAACACAATGTGTAATGCCCGTCATCTTTGACATTATAGTCATGCTCCACTGACTTCAGAATGAACTCGCTTTCTAACTGGATGTTAGACCACTTAGTTAGGATGCTAACTTAAGTGTCGTCATGCAAGTGTCATAACTCAAGTGTTATAACTTAAGTGTCATCTTTTAGTTTAACCAAAGTGTCATCATGCAAAACACTTTAGTTAACTAATTCCTTTTTATTAACACTTTAGTTAACTATTCTTAACTAAAATCATGTTGACTAATTTACTGAAGTGACCACTATGATTTATCCTTAATTAACATATGCACTCATTGTTAATATCACTTGATTTTAACTAATTGGGTTCTCCTTAATAACCTAAAGTCATTCTCATGATCAATTCGAATTATCTTTTTTTCTCTATGCAAATTATCTTGATCTCTTGCCTTATTTGCATGGTCCATATGTGATAACTTTAATTTATCTATCATATTGAATTATACTGATAAGATTTATCCAATGTTGATATCATATTATTTTACTCTCATTCCAAGTGTTCATATGCTAAAGTAATTCACTCTAGAGGTGGCTAGTCTCTAGAGGAGACTTAATAGCTTACACATCTTGAGTGACCATGGTTAGTAATACATCACACAACATTAATGCTTCAACATGCAAAGAATCACCTCTACACATGAGGTGCACCTCAACATATGAGGACCCTATTTGACACACAAGTCCTTAGCCTTGTCCAACAAGACTATACAACATCATCACTTTGACATATCAAAGCATTCACCTCAACACATGAGGAATAACCTTTTACACATAAGGCTTTGTCATTCTTGAGCTCAACTCATGAATTTTACTCCAAGTTCTTGAGTCCAACTTAGGATCCCTACCTCAACACATGAGGCCCAATCCTGACACACAATATTGGATTGGAGAATGACTCGTGATGCTCTAACTTCAACACTATAAAGTATACTTTGTCTGAAGATCAAGATGTTCATGATGAAGAAGAATAAGATGAAGTAGCTAGAGATATGGAGGAATAAATGTACTTAGACAAAGGGGGGGAATCAAATTGACCAAATAGTCATTCACTCACATCTCAATGATGACGACTATATCGATGATGACTTAGCACTAGATGTTGCGTATGTATTTTTGTACAATCCTTACAATAATTATGAAAGATTGGATACAAATTCTAATATTCATGAATCAAATGTTGAGTTTGATGAAGTTTAATATCAATCTGATATGGAATTGTAACATATCTTATTCAATGGATTTGTCATTAACATTTAATAATGGAATAGATATATTAAATGGAAATCTAAGTTATTATATATGCAAATCAAACCCTATATTTTTTAATCCATTACAAGGAAAGTTTTTATAGATTGGGAATTTTAGTTCCAGCCTTATTCCATGGTGGTTGTATTCATAAACTTTTTTGTATAAATAACAACTACTCCTATAGATATGCCCGATGTGTAAATATATTGTCTACAATAATAGAAACAAAACCATTGGAAGATGTGTACTCAAAGTTAAAGGAAACATGAGTTTAGAGACAGATGATTAATGAGACCTATTTTGCAAAAATTTCCATTTTGTTAATTTTAATAGTTTGGAGAAAATATGAAAAAGCTTTATAAATAGAACAATATTTTTATGTAAATACAAGAGTAGAGATGTGAAAACTTAGACATTAAAATTGATTTGAGACTATCCATTTTTTTTGGGGGAAATAAATTCCCCTAACCATCCTATGCTGGAGCATTCATAATAAAATTGTTGGAACCTTCTAAGTGGCCTTTATATTTCCTCCCTCCTCCTCGGTTTTCTTAATGGAGGGAAATATTAATTGCTAGCTACAACAACGGCTGGTAACCCCACTAGACTTAGTGGGAATGGATCCACCAAGCTATTTTTTTGTCTCCTACTATTGGTTATTATCAAATGACTTAGCCATTGTATAACCAAACCCAAGGCGTGACAATTCTTTAAATCACTGATGTCTACCAAATTCCAAGTAAGTTTTCAGGTTATATTGATGTCCTATTCTAGAAATTTCTCTCATCTTTTCGTGTTGTATTGATGTCATAGTCTAGAACTCTCTACCCCAAATTTTCTGGTTTTCGACATTCCCTCCATATGAAAAATGAGTCTACTTAACCCCTAGGTATGCAAGTTGGATGTGCCACGTGACTTGGGGTTCTACATGAGGAAATCAATGATAATTTAGAAAGAAATAATATTAATGCCATATCATTCTCATATTTCTAACAAACTATTAATTTCCATACATCACTAAAGTAGTTCCATGGGACCCACAAAATTCTCTACCCACCTTGGCTAAATACAATAAATACAGGTACATAAGCATTTTATTGGTAACATTTTCATTCATACACAAAAGGCAATGAATATACAAAGTATTGTCATATCATTCTCATTTGTATCTAATGATCTAGACCCCAAGCTCATACAATAATCGAAATATAACTATATATTGTTTTGTAACTTGTATAAAAGATGGTCATCCTTTGAACCATAGTGATTGTGATATAAACACTTTGTATTGTGACTCAAATCATTAGTAAAATATCCTTGTAATAGATTAGTAGTTGATATAACACAATAAAAGATATGGCATCCGTAGGACATAATATAGGTAGATGCCTCATCTCAACATAAAGGGTTTGTTTCCAAATTGTTTGCAGCTACAGGGAATGTTTTTTACTTGAATGGTAGGAGAAACATTATTAGAGAATTTTTTAGAACACATATTTTTTGGAAACATGGATGGTTATTTCTATACAATTATTCCATCCATCAACTTATTCTTTACATCCAGGAAAACTCTCAAAACAAAATAAGGAAAATTAAGACTACACCAGCACTATGCCCATATCTATGGAAAAATACAAAGTTGTCACAAAATATGCCCACAACTATGGACAAAAAGACATACATATTAGGTACTCATCACTATTGTATTATTAGGTGTTAGTCAAAACTCAATGACATTGAATACCCAATTACATCACAAAAAAACACTACACCATGTCATATGTTAACCATTAATTTACATCACAACAAATATACTAATGGAGGGAGGGATTAAATCTTACATTCCATAAAAAAAAAGCATTGCACCATGTAATATGTAAATAGAGATCTTTAGAGGCTAAAGACTCAATGTGTCAATCATATGTGAATAGAGGGATTCTGTTATTTTCTCAAAAACGATTCATTACAACAATATCACCCAAGTTTGACAATTATTCACTAATTCTTGAAAACATGCATACATCATATTTTATATATTATATATCCTTCCTAGGCAAAAATAGATATTAATCGATATCAGATCTTAGTTTGTTTACAAACATAATCATCACAATTACGAGACAAAATATGTTGGTGCACTCCTTGAGCAAAAATGGGAAAATTAGGGAATTTGATCCATCCCTTTGTATATAACAAGTGCCTTTGCTGATTCATACTAACAATTTCCAAGGGTGTTTGTGTCTAGCTATAGGAGGGATGCCCATTTTCTGTTTCTAAATGGAATCCAAGATTTCTATCCACTTCCATCAATATTGTTGTCTCTTCATTTTAATCCCATTGAATTTCCACCCTATAAAATTTATTGTTGCACCATAGTAACAGGAAATGAAACCCGATTCCAAGCCATTTTGTATAATTTTTTTTTTGAAGGAGTTTATGTAGAGATATGATCTTGTTAATGCAAGCATGAAGAGAGGATAACCCATGGGGTCATGTTGTTGTAGTGAGTGAGATAATAAATTCCATATTCTTTAAAAATTTATAAGAGTTGGTAAAGAATATTCATCCCTCACATCCTTAAAGTCATGAAGTGTTGTTCTCTTATTGACACTAAAGGAGTTCAACCATTTTGGATTTCCCAATAACTCCTCATGGTTGTTTAAAATTTCTATAGACAATGGTCATATGATGTTCTGCTCTTACCTGCAATTCATATAGAGATTCACACTCTTAAAAGGACCTCATAACAGGCTCCCATTTTACTTAATGTTGCAGGAAAGAGGAAAATTTTCTTGATTGTACACCTCCTTATACAATTAAGTTGGGATTCCATTGAATTTCATTTGCCAATAAGAAGTTAAACTAGTAAAGTTCACATAGGAGGTCCTGTTCTCTATTTGTAGAAGCACTGCACACATCTATAAAGTCAACATAGTTTTGGTTTCAAACCTACTTCCTGAGTTTATTCTTGATATTCTAAATTGAATCCATTGTTCATGCAAATACATGGAGTATACTCTTTCTATACTACTACATGATATTGCTTCCACAACTAATTGATACATATTTTTTTTATCCTTCTCTAGGGATGCTAACTGATTTCGAAGTCCCTATATTTTGGTTTTCCTTTCATGTTCCTCAACTAAATATTGGGCATACCACTCTTCTTGCATATTTTTCACCTCATGTTTATAGTGTTCCTTGTATATAATCCCAAGTTCATACCATGCTTCTTTTTTATTTCATTGAACAAAATTCAACCTTTGTAGATGCTAAAGCCATAGTATTTGTGCAAATATCATCTAAATTTGAGGATGGATGCATGAACATCCTTCATGGATTATTTTTCTTTCATCTCTATTTTAGGGGGAGGATCAAAAAAAGATTCCCCTAGTGATGTGGCTGCCAACATATCCAATCATGTAGTCTCTAATTTTTTGTATTAGGTTTCTGTTGTAACAACTTGATTTTCAAGACACAATTTGTTCATTCTAACTTTTTATATTTATTAAACCATGTCTTGGCATTTTTCCTAAGGGTCCTCAACTATTATTTTAGACCATAATCTCTTTCTCCCAATTTCTTTCCTTTAATGTTTCAGTTTTTCATTTTTACCCTTGATATGTCTATCTAAAATTTCCAGTTTTCTAACCCGTTTCTTTAGATTTCTAATTGTTTTTTATTTTTGTTATAATGCAAGAGTCAAAGATTCAAGAATTACCTCTTGAATAGGATCAAAGTCTTAAAATTAAATATCTCGTGGGTCTAAAACTTGAATGTCGGGCATGACCAAATCCTGTAACTCAATGTTCTCTTCTTGCACTATTGACTCTACCACTTTATACTGAGAAAATCAAGTTCTTCGACGCCTAGGAGATTCCAAAAAATGTCATGATATATACTTTAATATCTTGCTCTATCGCTTGACATGTTTCCTTTAATCGTGCTACTTGGATTCTGGTTATTCTACCAATAATTTTTGGTTCCTTAAGGGTTGATGTAATACCTTGGTTTTGACCCCATGCTATTAATATTTTACAAGATGTATGTATTGTATTGAGATCATGGCATGGAGCTTAAGGCCAAGGCCTTGCCATGGATTTGGTGTTTTGTATAGGTGATCAAGGTTGATACCTATAGTGACAATGATAAGTCAAGCACAGTGTATATATTTTGATATATCATGTAACTATGCAGATTAATAAAATACCACAGCTAGCTATGGGACTGCAAACATTGAAGAGATGGGGGCATGATTCCATAATGGATAGGGTGGGGAGTTATTCAAACCCCCTCATCCAATAGGGTGTGATCAAGTGTCAATGGGGAAACCCATGTACCTCAACTAGCTTTTGTCCTCTGTCCTCAATCATTAATTCCTTCCAAACATCAGATGAGGTAGTTAATGTCTAGGGCAGTGCAAGGTATGGTGGACTCCAGTCTGCATAGGCTTTCAGCCTGGGGGAAGCCACACTTTTGCTTCTGCAGGAAGCAAGCACATGATGCGTTCCCAGTTCATTAGAGGAGGTCACGTTTGGGTTTTTTTCACTCCTCCTCATTCATTTTTGGGTGATTTGATTCAATTCCATCGTTGTCTAGGGGATTCTGCCATTCAAGATCTGTAGACTTCCCTTGTGTGTTGTACCTTCACTCTCCTGAGTCACGGAAATTATTTTCGCAGTGGTTTCCTCTATCTCAGAGTGAAGCCTGTGTGGATGTGTTTTCCCTATGGTTTTCTGTGTAGTGCACCCTCTTTTAGGTCTGAACGGTACACAAGACTTAGGAGTGGAAGAGACAGGGAAGGGGCTTGATAAACCTTATAATGCAGAAGGAACCTCAGGAAAATATAAGAGTGGTTGGTGAATCGGATCTGCACATCCTGAAGAGCATTGGAAGGGAAGGAATATACCGAGGGACTATGTAACAGAGAAGGGGATGCTTACTTTTGTTGGGTGTGTAGGTGTCATGGTTTGGAGGCTAGAGAGATCTTGTGGAGGTGTCCTTAACTCTTGAATGAGCCACTAGATTATCCATTCCACCTTTCCACTGCCTTAGAATCCCAATAATACCAAATTGAAGGATGGCTTGGCTGGTAGCCTCATAAACCCATCTATTGGCTTGGATGCGTCTTGTTGTGTTTGGTCTTGTGAGAAATCCTTGGCTGGCTAACCTGATAAACCCAACTTGAATGATGTCTAGTCCAGTAGCCTGATAAACCCATCTGTTGGCTTGGTTGGTCCTTAACTGATTGTTGGCTTGACTATGAACAATCTGATAAACCCAACAGTGTTGGCTTGTAATCCTACAACCCGATAAACCCAACTAGGGTTGGCTTGGCTGGACAGTCGGATAAACCCAACTGAAGGTTGGTTTGACTGTGTGTGTGCTTTGGTTTGGATCTGTGTAAGTCTGTTTTTCCCTAGTTCCTTATGGAAATCATGCCCAGATTAGGGGTGGTAGTGTGTTGAGAGATTAATGAAAACAATGGCCTATGGTTGGGTGGAATGTTGTAGTGACATAGCTAGTTGCGGGGAAGCTTAATCATCAAGATAAGTACTTTTGTTATGCTTGTTCATGCGACAAATTATCTATGAATTGCTATGTTCAATGTTGAATGCTTGTTGACGATCAAGTAGAGGTTACTTATGCATGAATGTCCTTGAATTTTATTATTATTCCTTGTATGTTTTATGCATTTTACTTCTGTACATGAATTTCATCTTTGTGATGCTTTTTCCCAAGTTCATAGAGGCTAGAATCCTGTTACAGGGCCAAAAATGGAGCTAAGGTAAGAATTGTTGAGTTTCTGCCCCTTGGAATCCACCCATGGAAGGCAGAAGGTAGAAACCAAAAGAGGAAAAGTTGAATAGGGCATATTCATTGTGTTTCCACACACCGGGATCCACCTGCGGAAGGCAACAGGTGGAAAGGGAAGTTGAAAAACAAGGCAGGGAGTGTGTTTTCCAATTTTCGAAGTCTGAGGAAGGAAGGAGGAAGTCAGAAGCACAGAAGAATTCTAAAGAAAAAAGATAATTTTTATGATTTCCGAGTTCCAAGGTGCGAAAGACAGAAAGCGGAAGTGTGGAAGGAGGAAGGTTGATAATCCACTTCGTTGAGCCCTTGGTTTTTCCAATTTCTGAGTTCTGAGGTGCGGAAGGTGAAAGCTTGATAATCCACTTCATCGAGCCCTTGGGTTTTCTGACTTTTGAGTTTTGAGGTGCAAAAGGCAGAAAGTGGAAGTGCAAAAGGTTGATAATTCACTTCGTTGAACCCTTGAGTTCTAAGGTCAGAAGGGATGAAGGTAGAAGGCAGAGGGAGAAGTACGGAGGAACATGTCCAATGTAGAAATGGTGTTTCTGATAACAGAAGGGATCTGTGAAGGGAGGAAAGGTTGTTATAGTTCTTTCTAATCCTAAGAAAGAAGGTTGAAGTGTGTGTTAATTAACGTTCATGCCCAATGTTACGAAGGGGAATATGTGTTCATGTGACAATTTTTTTAATTAATCTGCATTATATTTTTGTTTCTTCTTGGATGATCCAAGAATATCTCTCTCTTGATGTGCACGAGGTGATGGAAGGTTTTGAACAGAGCCTATGGGATTTACATCTTTTTCTAATTCAAATCCTCATTCTGCAAGAAAATACCCCTAAGATACATTGGATTTATGTAATTTTGTAAGAATGTGTAGCTTAATCAGAGAATGATGGTAGAGGCAATTAATTTCATTCCCTGGTTGTTTATGAGCTTCCATTACCATCTTGGTCAGTATTTTCCATAGAAAGTGGGGTAGGATTATCAAATCCTCACCAATCACATGCAACAATAGTTGAATATGATAAAGAAAAACAATGTTGTATGGATCCTCACATGTTATATATTTTTCCAACCAGAATACCAATTTTTCCCACTTAACAATGATTCGGCTACTCTATATTCATTCTTTTCAATTGGGTCGAGGATCTATGTTATCCAAAAATTTCTTCCATGGGTTAGGGTCTTTCAATCTCTATGTTTTGAACCAACATTCCCCTATATTACTTAGGTGTATGGAAACTCTAGTCATTACCTATGAAACTGGCATGATAAATCCCATAATATTTGCAGATACCCCATCAAAGTGGTGAGCAAATTCTAAGGTCACATATTCATGGTACCTCTATAATATCTCAAAGAAGGAAAACCATCCAATTCTATGAAATACATCACTCATTCTATATTCTTGGAAACAATCCACGGTTTTGACTTCATATCACTTGGCTATAATCACTGCTTACTTTCCCATTTTAGGGATATCGATTCAAAAGCTCGAAATGGTCTTATTTGGCCACAACAAATTTTGGTGAAACACAGGAGGGGTAAAGGAAAAATAAGGTCATGTATATGGAATACATGCAAACATTCAAGTGTTGGTGGAATTTGAAATGTGAGAGTGAATTGTGATATTGTCTCGCAATCATTTCATATCATGCCAAATGGTTTATAGATCATAAATATGATATTTATATGATGTTTCATTTGATTCATGATTTGACATACATCACATGTTTTATGGAAAGCAATAATGAAAGGAAACAGTAAATGGTTCATAGAAACTGCAATGATAATCATTACAAGTTTTCAAAACTCTTGTAATAAGCTGAACCATGAATAAACCAGATGTAGGGGGGGATTTTATTTTATACACCCTTGAAAATAAATGAAATCATATACATTTTAAACATATGTATAAATGAAATCATATACATTTTAAATCAATGGAAGTAAAATTAAATATGGTGCACTTTTCAAGGTTTGGATCACTATGTATTGTTCTCAAAGATATGGTCATGATTTGGGAAAAATACCAATTTCTTAGGCCATCCCATGTATTTACAACTTACGGTCCATGAATGTGTGATCCCTTGGGATCCTTAGTGTGTTTTCAGAATTTGTGGGCATCAAACAGGGTAGGAGTCATAACAATTAAGGATCAAGAAATGTTAAAGAGTCACAACACTTGTTTTTCTAGATGTCATTATGGCCTAGTGTCTATACCAAGAAAGTAGGAAACCATCTCATCATCCTTTTCTTTATGTTGATGACCTTATTCTTATTAGTAGTGTCCATAAAATTTTAACCCATGTGAAATTTATCCTTAAGAAGACTTTTGAAATGATAGACTTAGGAAATTTGCATTATTTTCTTGGCCTCCTAGTCCTACAAACCAAAGAAGGAATTTTTCTTTCTTTGTCTAAGTATTCTTGTGACCTTCTTCATTCCTTCCACTTGGATTATTGTAAACCAACTCCATATCTCTTCCAGTATGAAGTCCAACTTTGTACCAATTGCACTTCACCTGAAGTAGATGCCACCTTGTATGTTATCTAGTTGGTAGTCTCTTATTCTTAACTCAACCTTTGCCTAATATTTCCTTTGGTGTTGGTCTTGTTCCCTAGCATATGGAAACACTTCATGAAATCCATTAAAAATAAACAAAAAATATACTTAGGTATATTGGGGGTACAATTCAATTTCAAATTCATTATAATTTACGAGGGACTCCTTTTTTGGTTGGTTTCATTGATTCATATTGGGTTGGTGACCATGATGATCAGAATCATACTACAAGTTATGTTTCCATTCATGGTTCTGGACCTGTCACTTTGGCTTGTAAAAAAAACAATCTCTTGATATTTCTTCAGTAGAATCGGAGTATCAAGCCATAGTTAATGCAAGTCATGAATATTTATGGCTTCAACAGATCCTTTCATAGTTTGGATTCAAGCAAAAAATAGCCTTTGGTGTGACAATCAAAGTGCCATTAAGATTTCCAAATATCCATTTCAACATGAGTGCATCAAACACATTGAGATACATATGCACTTTTTCAGAGATATTTTTCACGATCACGTTCTCGAAGTACTCTTTTTCCCTATATGATCAAGTTGTATACATCTTCACAAAGTATATTACACAAGAAAAGGTTTCTAAACTTCAATATATCATTAGGATTTCAGGAATTTGTTATTAAGGGGGCATAGGATCTAGGTCCTACTTCCTTCTCCTATAGTGTCCCTTTTGTAAATACTTCGATCCTATCCTAAGTTGTTATTAAGGGGGGGATGCTAGGATATTAAGACAATTAGGAGTTAGCTATGATCAACTTGGTGTAATGTATCTTTAGGTAAAGTTTGTTTCGTTAGTATGAAGTAGTATGCATTTGTATATATGTAATCTGAGGTTCGGGATATGTTCTAGACATAGAGTTATCGAACATTTCATTCTCACCTCGATCTTAATTTCCATCGATCTATGACTTAACACCTGATTGGTCCATGATATCTAATTAAAAATCATGGAGGGTCATTTTCTCGATGATCAGTTGTGAAAATCACCTTTTAGAATTATTTACTTTTGCATAATAATATTGCCTCAAGTAGCTATTTGGTTATGTCCATGGACTGTTTCCCTCTTTGAGCATTTTAACCACATAAAAACCAATGTGTTGATTTGTGATATGTTTGTGTGAGTGGATTCTCACTTGGCCTTGTAAAAAACAACAATATATTTCTCTTTCTATAGGAGAATTAGAGTATAGAGCGACAATTAATGCAAGTCAAGAAGCTTTGTGTCTTCAACATATCCTTTCAAAGTTTGGATTCGACCAGTAGCATCTGAATACCCTTTGGTAAGACAATAAAATTTACATCAAGCTCTCCAAATATCTAATTCAACATCAACATAGAAAACACATTAAGATAGTTATGCACTTCATTATAAAGCTTGTTCATGATCACATTATAGGTGTTCCTTTTTTCCCCTAAAGATGATCGAGTTGCATAGATCTTCACAAAGTCTCTTACAGAAGCAAAGTTTTATAAACTTCTATCTATGCTAGGAGTTTAGGAATTTGTCATGAATGGGGGATAGGATCTAATGCCTATTTCTCCTATGGTGTCACTTTTGCAAATACTTCAATCCTATCTCAAGTTGTTATTGAGGGGGGATGTTAGGATATTAAGACACATAGGAATTAGTTAATATCAACTTGGTTTAATGTATCTTTAGGTAAATTGTGTTTATTTAGTATACATCAGTTTTCATTTGTACATATGTAATCCAATGGTCATTATATTTTCTATAAATAGATAGATCTAACAATTGATTCTCACCTCGATCTTAACAACCATTGAACTATGGTTGACCACGCGATTGGTCCATGATATCTATTTCAAGAACATGGAGGTTCATTTGCTTGATGATTGATTGTGAGAAAATCATTGTAACATTCTTTTTTGTTTTGCATAATATTATTTCTTCAAGTATCTATTTGGCTAGGTCCATGGAATATTTCCCTCTTCGAGGGTTTTAACCACATAAAAATCCAATATGTTGATCTATGATCTATTTGTGTGAGTGTCTGCTCAAGGTGTTCAATATTTTTGAAATATCATGTGTTCATTGAACATGTAATAGTTGATTTATAGTGCATTTCTTCCATCGAATTGTCCTCTAACCTCAGACATTATGGGGCATCTATTATAGCATCATTTTACTAAATTATTCTCAAAAGGCTTCTACAACCCCTTATACATCATACTATGAGAAAAACCCTTCTAAATTTTATTTGTTGGCTTATGTATGCGCTTAGTATGCCAGCAACAAGCATATACACTTGTTACCCTTCAGAAACACATGTATACCTCATGAAATTCAAAAAAGAAAAAAGAAAAAGTAATTTTCACATATGGTTTGGATAGCTGGAGTTTGGTCTAGTCCCAGTTACAATAGAACCAACCATCTAAACCACTCATAATAAAGTATGAATCATGCTTGAAATGGAAGGATGGGGACCAATCATTTTCAAAACAAGTATATGCTGGAGAAGTAGAATTAATAGTGTGCCTCTAATATTTTAAAATACCGTTCTCTTTAAACCCTCATTCATATTGATTCATCCTTGGTCTTCAGAGTTAGTGGGGATAGTCAAAGATAATCCCTTTTACTCATCGTAAGGAAGTTAATGGATGAAGTTTTGTTAGTGTCCTTGGGACATACGAATCTATACTGGTGATGAAGACACCTCACTAGAGATTTTGGTATACCTTGTACATTTTAGTTTCTCTCTTGAATAATATGAGATCGCTCTTGTTTCCCTACCCCACAATGTTCTTGTTTACATTGTAACTTGTTTATGTAGGTTGTTTTGAGTGATTGAACTGCTCTAGATTATTACATGTTGGTTTACTTTGCTCAATTATGAAATCAATTTATTTATTTGATCATTATTGTTTGATAGTCAAAATCATTTGAGAAGTGTATTTGCGTGTTTCTTGATTGTAGGAGTGTGATGATTCAAAGGACGAATGAAAGACAAGCAATGGATCCACACACCTACGAGGATTCAAACATATGGATCCAAGTAAGTACATACCACCATCTCTTTGGATTCAATATTTGTTTTCAAAGTAGGAAAATAGTTCTACCCTAATCTATGATAGACATAACCCTATCTATCTAAGCGAGTGAAAATCCCTTTAATAGAAATGACGATTAGGACAGGGACCTAACTATTAAAATATTTTTGGTAGGGTTTGTGTTTTCCTTCAAACTACAAGTTGATTTGGTTGGTTTAAGTCATTCCATGAATTTCCTAAATCAAACTTAAAAAACAAATCTACATTTTTCACTTATGTAGCTTGTCATACACAACTTGAATTCTACATAGTAGTGTGCATACGTTGCTTTATTTTTGCACAATAGAATACATATGCACGTTGTCTGTATTGAAAGCATGTACATATGTGAGTTTCTCTATAAAATCTCACATAGTGGGTCTCTATGTGAGTTTCTCTATAAATGGCACATATGTAAGCTACATATTATTGGGGTGAGTTCTTTGGCTTTGGCTTCCAAGATTGAAATTCTAAGCTAGTTAGTGGGTGTGACTTTTGATTTGTGGTTTGTATGAATTATTTAGTTATTTATGATATGCATATGCTACGGTCCTTCAGAAAATTTGTGTACACCATGTGAAACAAAAAACAATTGTATGGAAATGCACACACCTTTTATTCAATAAAGTTGCATACATGTGCCATTTGCCTTCAACAAAATCATGTACATGTTTGGTTTGCCAAAAAAGGGTAAACTTTTCCACAAAAAATGGATTTATAGTTTTATCATGTCTAGTGGGGATTTCGGTCTTTCTTATATTTTATAAATTCTTATCTCTTAGCCTTGAAAATATTCATTTAGTGGTTTTTAAATTATGCTCTGAATGAAAAGGAAAATTGAATATTGCACAAAATCATAGTTTTATTCTAATTCATTTATGAATATCTTAGGTATCTTGATTCCCTTGGGAGTGTTTTGACATAAAGGAAAAGATTAGGTTGCTTCATTAGCATTCTCTCATGAAAATCATAAAGAATTACTTGCTTTGGTTAGAATAGTCTCCTTAAAAATTTGTATCTTGCTTAGGTTTTGAAAAGTTTTTCTTGGTACTTCTTCTTTTTGTAAGTTGTTTATGTTCAATTTAAATTATCTATTTCAAAGTCTTAAGTGATATTCACCATTTGCAAGTAGTATATTTGGTATCCATTTTAGTTGAGAACATCATATTTTTCACACCTTCAATGGAACTAAAATGGACTAAAATGAACTAGACTTGTTTTTCTTTGTTATAAAACGAACATTAGTCTAGGTTCTTGGGCCTTGGTTATAGGTTTTGAGAGAAAATTATTCAAGTCCACATAAAATTAAACTAGGATTATAAAGAGTGTAAAATCCATAAGTAACATGAAGTAAGTGTCGAGAAAGCTCCTCCAAAACACATGCATCAAGCAATATGTTAAGCTAGTTAAAGTGTTCATATTATCCCTTGTCACTTGAGTTAGTGGGGTTATGCAAGTCTGGGTGTTATTCAGTTGTGTTAAGTCCTCTAGGTGACACCACTACTATATTGAAAACTTCAAGTCTAGGACTTAGGCCTACATTCCCTTCCCATTCACATAATCCATCTCTAATGACCATTCTACTCAACTACCAAGCGTGAAGTGGTATTCTTAGTTGCTTATTCTAGGTTTGATTGAGGTGAATGCAATTGGAAAGTGCCCATAATACCTGGGACAAACATATATAACATCTTCCTTAGCTCCCTCAGACGGTTCCCATATTCATGAGGGTACTTAAATCTTGGGTGATTTCTACATGAGGGTTACCGTACAAACTGTCTCTATCACCTTCATTGGTTGGAATTGGGCCCTAATCATCCTAGTTTTACCTTTGGAAGGCCCACATTCAACTCTTAATTATTGAAATTAGGATTTAACCACCCTGGTTTATTTTTTGGGATAGTGAGTTTGTTTGGTTGTATCTTAGAGAGTCTTCTATAAGAGTGCGTTGATTATAATTTTTTGACACCCATGGAGGGCCTTATAGGTTTCTTACTTTTCAAATAGAGTACAAGGATAAATTTATGGATGAGAACAACCAAGGGATCCCTATTCAAGGGAATCCTTGTGTTTTTTCATATGTTGGAAATGTTGGTGCTCCCTTGATGGTCGCTTTGATTAATATTCCTAGATTCATCGTGGGACTATTGGTTTGATTATTTTACACTATGGATGTCCTCAATGCTCTTCCTGCTTGTCAAGTAGGAACTATATTTAAAGAGAATCAAGACCTTTACCTTCTTCATTAGTGACACTTTTTCCTCCTCCATATACCCCATGTGGTGAAAGTATATTCTAGAAACCAACATTCTAAAAGGAGTAGAAAGATGAAGATTAAGAAGAAGATGTGGATACAAAGGGGAATTCCAGCAACCACTAGAAGTCATGCTGAAGGGAATTCCCTAGCCAATGCAAGTCATGTTATTGGAAGTCACTAACCATTGGAATCCATGCTATGAGAAAGTTTCCAACCACTATAAGCCATTTTGAGGGAAAACATACAATGGTTGCAAGTCATACTAGAAATAGGCATCGACCACTACTAGTCTTGTTGAGGATACATCATTAATGTTATAGGGAATATTAAATTAGTGTGGATAAAGATCGTTCCCCTAGTCTACATGGAGCAGATATAGAACAAAAAACCACAGTGATGCATCCTTCTCCTATATAATTGAACTAATTGAATGTTAATCTTTCCTTACCTCAATGTTGGAGGTTGTCCTTTGCTTACAAATCCTTTGCGATCAAATGTCCTGCAAAGAACATGAAGGACATGAAAAAATAGTGAAAGAAACAATATCATACAAATACCTATACTAATAGTCAAGGAGAAACATAATGAACAATGACAATTTCCACAAATCATTCATGGAAAAGGAGAAAATGTTTATATTAATAACAAAAGAAGAAGAATCTACAACCAAAGCCTTGATGTTGAATACTCATTCTCATAATGTCTTTGACATCACTCTTACACACACTCTACAAGCTTGATAAGTCTCACTCACAATCACACTATCTTTCGTCCTATAGCAACTATGATTCCAACAACATGAATAAGCTCTCTTGGTATTCTTCCCTCCTTTACCCATGAAGGGGAGCTTGTATATATAGGCCAAAGGATGCCCAAAGGTGTTTAGATATTTTTGGAGAAAGGTGAGGAATAATCCCTAGAGGCTAGGGGCACAAGTGCCACCTACTCCAAGAAGTTGGGATAAGCCTCCATGAGGAATTTCATCTAGAAGGTTCTCGAAATCTTCATGTTTTACCCTTTTTACAGTGCTGAAACTCCTTATGCATGGGAAAATTGCGTCGACAACCTTTGTCTTGAGGCAACCAATGTCATCGGAACACTATATCAGTGGGAAAGAGACATTAGGCAGGTCTAACGCCCTATTTCAAGAGGTAAGGTGCGTTAGACATCCTATAACTGGGAAAAAAGCTCTCCAAAAGATGTCTTGTCCATGTCACTTCAGGGGATTGATCATAGCTACCAATTTCAGGTGTAACGGAATTCCCCCCAAAGTATTAAGCTAGAAGGGGATGATAGGTGAAATTCTTTGCTATATGTAATATGGAATCAGAGGCAAAATATTGGCAAGAGAATACTTGACACAAGACCAATTACAAAATATACGACTCCAATCATGGATGATAACCGATACACTTTATATCCATGTAAAACAACCATGTCATGGCTACTGACAATACACTGTAGATCCATGATCGACAATACTTAAATCGAGACATAGCTATAGAATGTACACTGTATATCTATGTCATCTTGACCCAAACTTAAGCATAGCCACTAGACATACAATGTGGATCCATGCAATGAATCAAGAAATATTCCATTGTAACTTGAAGATAAGCACATATTCAAGTGAATACGTAACCATTCAGGGCCTTCATTCCAAATCCAAATGATACGATTCTATACATGTGAATAGATGTATTTATGTCAAACATGGTAGAAACCACTTGATTACCGGTCATTGATGTATACCATTAACAAGTGTGAGGTAAATCATCATTAATGCCAATGATCCCAAGGTATCTTATTACATCCCTCCGAATGTGAATAGATGAGATGAAGCCGATCAATCGACATAATCTTTCAATCAAAGGCCAATGATGAAAACCTACTGTCAAAAGTGCGGAAACCTGCCTTGAGGCATGCAAGCTTCAAAGTACTTGACTGGTTTCTAAGAATAATTCTTGGATGGTGTTTTGGTGTCAACGGGAATAGACTCATTGAAGGAGAGCCATGGTGTTTTCCCATGATCGACATGAAACTTGAAACAAAAGTGATATTGAAGTGATCGTGATATAGGAACTGAATCAGATGCGATTGAATTTAAAGAAGGTAAAGTAACCATAGAGGTGGATTGTAATAAAGACTCCCTTTGAACATTGAATGACATGAGACATGACTTGGAAGCATTGAATCAATCAAGTAAAAGACCAGATATAATGTGATCGGTTTAGCTCATCGGAGGATGAGTCCACTCTCATATATTTTATGAACTTGAGAAAGGAGGGGATCATTCCCAAAAAGGGTCCTTCAACATTTAATTTTACATGTCCGAAGAAGGTAAAATCAGTCACCATTTCATGTTTAGAGAGTCCAAAATGACTAAGGAGACTCCATAAATGGACTTTTTTGTAGATTTAGTTGCCAAGGTTCGAAAAGTGTAAATTGACACCTAGGAGAACTCTTGTAGTCGTGAAAAACTAGAGTATACATTTTTTGTAAATGAGTCTAAACGGTCTGCAAAAGGGGTAAACTATCACCAAATATACAAGCTTTCAATAACTTTTACAAGCATGAAAGAATCAAGTTCGCTTGGCGATATTTTTTTGTTTAAGGAGACTAAAAAGAGCTTAATGGTGACTCCTTGGAGTTTCCATTTTTCATAATCCTTTTTAAGGAGACCAAAAAAGTAGTAAAAGCACACTTGATACCTTTTCACTATATATTTAACGAGCATGCCAAGGGTATAAAAGGCACTCGATAATTTTTCAACTTAAGCTAGAGTGTGAAAAAGACAAAAAGAAACTCGATCATAACCAAACATGCCCCATAATGTCCTCAAATCCTTAAAAACAATGTTAGACCACTTTCACCATGAAAACTATAGGAAAAACATAATGAAAACCCATAATATTTAAATAATCCATTAATTATTTCTAATAAAAAATAACATACAAATAGTGAAATGGTGAAATTTTTTAACCATTGTGTTTTACCATAGGAAATAGGGTGAAAGTTGTGTTTAGGAGAGGAATTTGCAAAGGAGATTCCAGGAGATCCAGGCATCCGTTCATCGAACCGTTGGAAGTGGGTAAGAGCTAACACCTTTCCCTTCCTTTTCATGGTTGAAAATTTCATTTTTATGATGTTTTTTTAGTATTTTGGGAATATTTTTCAAAGCGTGAGAGTGCACCCAAGGCGACGCACTTCTCCCTTTTAGGAGGTGCGCTGATGCACTCCCTGAAATGGGAAAGAGCGATGGGGGTGCTCTGTCTCCTAGTGGAGATGACGTTGTCGCTCTGTTCCCCAAGGGAAAGAGCATCAGTGGCCATGGGATTCCCAAAACTCAATTTTTAGCATGAAAAATCAAGAAAATTTTCAATGTGAAGGATCTAATGATTACCTTGTGGGTGTCTCACAGGTATTGGACCAAAAAAATGGTGATTTGGAAGGAATGTGAACACAAGATAGAATATGGTTAGGAGGACAATGATCCTATGACTATAAGGGAACTAAGGGAGTCTGGAATTTTAAATTATTTCAGGGTGTCGGGCATGAGAGCTCATGTACATTTGTTGGACCATCTGATACAAATGTGGGATCTGGACCAGAAACACTTTCAGGTTGGGACCCATATTCTAACCATAGATGTGGAAGACATCTATTTTATCACTAGATTGTCTTGGAGAGGGGGCCCAGTATCACTTACACATCCTCGAGGAGGAGAGATGTCCGTTGATGACCTTATAGACGAGTATTGCATCGTCAGGACAAGGTCCCAAGGGGGTAAGATCCCCATAAAACATATTGTGGACTGACCATTGAGGACTGTGGACTTCACCATAGAGAAGTAGTGGGTAGCCAAGATGCACATCAGATGGCTTGAGAAGATATGCTATATGCGTTGGATTGCATGGCTCAAACTGTGTTTAACTAGAGTGAGGGATTGTTGGTAAGTCTCAAAGACCAACTCACAAAATGTAGATGAAGAAAGCTCAAGCAATTTGGTTACGGGGTAGTGGTGGTATATTTCTTCTTGGAGAGGGTGCCTTTAGTATTCCTATAGGTGCCTCTTAATAGGATGGACCCTGAGGATCCATGGACGTTGTTGTGGGTCAAGGTTATGGCTCGCCACGGGGGTGGGGGAGGACCTACTGTGACCTACATTGTTGTCTTCTTCCATTGGTTAAGAGATCAATTGTTGATGATTGAGGACTATGCATACGTGAGGGATGAATTTAGGGGTGACCCTGATCTTCCCTTTCCCAAGGCGAGTAGTGGGATGAACGAGGTGAGAAATATGCTAACACATGGTGTTTTTCTTGTTTTATGTCATAGTCCATTTTTTTTATTTATACTAAGACATATCCTTCAATTTTGCATATATAGGTCCATCAAGGCATACAGGGGCTTCACCTATTGAGAGGCGAGGTGCATTCAAATACATGGATGTCAGGAACATCGAGGTGGAGGAGGAGCTTCAAGATATTTAAGATAGCCTCTAGAGATTCACTGTAGGGGTTCCAAACATTTCGATTGATGACCATTGTATGCGTTATCAATGCCATACTGCAGGAGTGTTGGGATGTTTCAGGAGGTTACTCCGCCGAGTGGCCCGTGCTATTATGTGCTATCATGAGCATGAGGATTAGTCTAGGGTGACTTCCTATTTTTGTATTATATAGTTACTAAAATATTTGAAGCTTCATATTTTGACCTTTTGATGTACTAGAAACTCGATGGTTCTAGATTCTGGGTATCAGAAGCTTATGGCTCCAATTTGTACCTTAGTATTAGTTTATATATATATAACACTCTTCTTTATAGACATGCATGCGTATGTGATTTGTTATGTGCATGAATGGCTACCTATATGTGTTTATGTGATTTTTACTTGTAATAATAATTTAAAATGAACTTCGAATGTGAGCTAAATACTAATCCAAAACATAATTTTCCAGTGAATCAGCTACCGTGTTTACATGTCTTGGGATGTGATGGTAGGAAACATGCTCAAAAGACCTCTCTAAAAGTCAAACTCTTCTGAATGTATGAAGAAGTAAGGGGTTATGCATGGTGTAGACCTGGTTTAATTGATGCACAACTAAATCTGAATGTACTATGAATCTAGATAAACCATAATCTGACTCACATCGATAGCTAGAGATTCAGTTAACAAACTAATCACTACATGGTACTCTACAAGATTGTTCATAGAGAGACCCAAGCAAGTTCACCTTGAGCTAACCAAGTCACTAGTATGGGAATACAATACCCAAGTTTTTGATGCGAAATTCACAGTATAATGTCTAGAACCATTCACAAAGCCAAAATAAGAGGTCATCTGTCCATTTTAACACAACACTATATAAGCAGGCTTGCCTAAGACACATCTTACATTCACAAAAAATTCACACTCCAAACTACACTTGACACTCTATAAACAAAATATACAAAATACCTATGCTAGATGACCTAGGCATAATATTTCTTGAGGTAAATCCCATTTCAGGGTTCATCTAGTGATATCCCATCATAATCTATGATCTTGTATGCTCCTTTCTCTAAGACGGGACTAACAATATAGGGTCCATACCACATGGATTCTAGTTTTCCACCTCCCAACTTATCGTGTTTCTATTCATATTTCAGGACCAGGTCACCTTCATTGAAGATCAGAGGTTGAATGGATATATCATACTAGAATTTGATTCATCATTTATGTGCCTCATTAGCTAAGGTGGAATCTCAACGGGTTTCATCCAACTTGTTCAAATACAAGAACCATTCTTCCTCTATAGTGGTATGAGGTATAAGTTCTACAACGCGTTTTAGAGAAGGGATTTCACATTCGATCAGGAGAGTAGATTCTATCCCATACACCAATTGGAACGGGTGAATCCAGTAGAATTTTTAATGGTAGTCCTATAATCCCACAATGCGGAAAACAATTGTAAATTCCAACTAGATTTGGCTTGCCCTACCATCCGTTGAATCATGATTTTCAACACCTTGTTGATGGCTTTGACTTGGCCATTGGCCTGCAGGTAGTAGGATGTAGAATTATCATGACGAAAACCTAGTTTTGTGATTAGTTTTGACATCATTTTGTTTTGAAAATGTGAACCATGGTCGGTCACAATAGCTTGAGGGACTCCAAACCTAGGAATGATGTGATTGAAAAGTAATAGGGAAACAATTTTTTCATCTTTGGCGTATGTAGGAATTTCCTCATCCCACTTTGTGAAGTAGTCCACAACTATGATGATGTAACCATGCCCCCCAGCTGAGGTAGGATTATAGTGCATGAAATTAATTCCCCATTTCACAAAAGGGCTGACAACGATGATAGGATGTAAAGGAGCGGGGTGGGTGATATTTTTGGATTGGAAAATCTTGCAGGGTGGGAATTGTTTCAAAGCCTCCATGCAATATTTGAAGATTGGGGGCCAAAAGTACCTAGCGCATAATTTTTTTTGAGCAGTAGCCATTTTCGAAATATGACTGCCACATGCTCTGGAGTGAAAGTCATTCAAAAATATTTTAGCCTCTTCACGAGTAAAGCAACATCGCAATATTACATTGATGCCACGGCGATACAATTTATCCTTGACGATAAGGTAGTACTTGGCATGATGATGGATACGATGGCATTCATCACAAGTTGCATTAGGTTGAAAACATGGAGTTTGGAGATATAAAATCAAATCTCCATACTAGGGGTCATACGTACTAATGAGGAACAGGGATTCGTTAGGAAATGAATCCAAGGGGTGCGTATCCTTAGTAATATGGGGAAGGTCACACATGAGCTCCAAGAAGACAAGAGATTTCTTAGAACTGGATTTTACAAATTCTAACTCGAATTACTGGAGAATAACAATCCAACAAGATTATTTTTCCCCAAGCACCTGATGAGTCAATATGTAATACATGGGTTTGGAATCTGCATATATTGTAGTTGTACAAAGCAAGATGTAGTGACGGAATTTATTTATCGCGATGGACATGGCTAGAGGTAACTTCTCCACATGTGAATAAAGGATTTTAGAGCCAAGAAGATTCTTACTTAGGTAGTAAATCACATGTTCTTGGTCATGTACATTTGTTTGAACTAGTACCACATTGATGGTAGTTAATGACCCAACCACATATAGGGAGTGTTCCTTGGTGTAATTGGGTGGCCGCAAGACAGGTGCATGCGTAATGGCATGTTTGAGAATGTCGAATGCAATTGTGTAAGGTCATCCCAAATAAAGGGTGTGTCCTTTATTAAAATACACATGAAACCGCGTGTTTTCTCGCCGTAGTTGTAGACGAAACAACGCATAAATTTTGCCTTTCGTTGCAAACTTTGAAGTTCAATAATGTTTGTAGGTGGGGGTAGGGCGAAGATGGCTTTGATTTTTAGTGGGTGTATAGGGATGTTATCCTTGGAAATGATGAATCCAAGCAATATGTTAGTGTCAACACAAAAAACATATTTTTGTGGATTCAACTGGATGTTGGAATGACGACACCTAAGAAAAATGGCTCTTAGATGGTCAACATGGTGTTCCCAATGTTGCGAATGGGCATGGAAGTCATTGAGGTATAGTTCCATGATATGCTTGATGTCATAGAAAGCATAGGACATAGCACGTTTAAAGATAGAGCCAACATTCTTTAGGCAAAAAGGAAACTTCCTATAGGAAAAGGCCCCCCATGGGAAAATGAAGGACGTTTTATGTTCATCAGAAGGGAGCATATCTATCTGATTATAGCTAAAAAATTCATCCATGAATGAGAATATGACACTTCCAACGTAGTTATCGATGATATGATCGATGCAAAGAGTAGGGAAATTATCCTTAGGACAATCCCTATTGAGATGTTAGAAATTGATACAAACCCTAATCATTCCCTATTTTTTGTTCACGGGGGTGATATTAGAAACCCATTATGTCAACGACCCATGGTAAGTGAATCCAACCTTGAGAAGTTTCTCAATTTCTTCCTTAATGGTTGCCACTTTTTATGGATGAACTTGACATAAATTTTGACGGATCGACTTGGAATCATGGCAAGTCCTAATCTTGTGAACCACGATCGAAGGGTCTATCCCTGGAATTTCTTCATATATCCAAGCAAAAATGTCTCTAAGTTCCTTAAAAAGGGTCATATAAGACCTAAGTTCCGAGGCAGAATAATTTTTGCCAATGTGAATATTCTCTACAAATCCAAGTTTTACTAATATATCGACCGAAATGGTATTAGGAATATTTCTCAGATTACCCTTATACTCAACATTGTGGATGAGAATCGGTGACTGAGGTGTAGTTACAATATCAGACGAAACCATTGTTTCAAAATTATCTTCTACCATATGGTAACTGGGAAGGAATTATGATCAGCGATGATGATCTTTCCAGAGGAATCTCTTATAAATACATGACTTCCATGATTGATTCATCTGACGTAAGAGTTTGAAAAAGTTAATTTAGATATGGGGGGGAATCTAACCAATATGGTAGGTGATAAGGGTCGGATGCCACCAAAAGATGATCATTAATGGTGCGGTCATTGGTGGACTAGATAGCCTATTAAGTCTCTTCGAGATGACTGAACGATGTCGAATCAACAATTGTTTTTCCCTTTTCTAAAGAGTCATGACTCTTAGAGGAGATCATGTTCATAGACGCAGTCTAAGTATAGGGAGGATTAGTTAATGGAAATATTCCCATAAGTGAGGTATCTTTGAGAATACCTACCCCTACGTTCTGATACTGTGGAGTCTTAGAAGCCAATATTGAGACATTATTTGCAAAATTAGAACTCATGTATGGGGAACAAAACTCAAGTTGATCAATTGTAATAATATTTCCCTTTAATGGGAATTGGACTAATTGAAACATGGATGAGGAAACTAGCTGCATGGTGTAGAACCAATTCTTACACAGGAGAAGATTTTAGTCTAAAGGGGAATCTACAAGTTATACATGAATGGACATTTATTTTCCCCCTAGTTCAACCAGGAGGGAGGGAAGTAGTCCATGAGGTTGAAAACCACGCCATCAACGGCCTTCAAATTCATAGGTGAACGGTTGATCTTGGGAGAAACCATGGATATGTAACATGATAGAGACATGACTGAAGTTGAGGCACCCTCTTCTAACAAAGTGCGATGGAATTTATTCCCAATAACATTCGCAGATAGGTGGAAAGCTAACTGATGGGAGAGCCTTGACTTAAAATCCAAGGAGATAAAATTACTATTCTCAGGATCCATAGCTCCAAGAACTGATAACATGTTCTTTATTTGTGTAGGGCACGTTTGGAGTTATTCGAGGGTAGACATAGCACATGGTGCTTTGGATAAATCTTCTACTACATTGTAGTATTGATCAACCCGTGCATTAGGGTTAAATATCGATTTCTGAATTGTACTCTTGGGTGGCCGGAGGACAACATCGAGAACATGTTTCTCAATGTGAATATTGTTGGTAGAAGGAGGGGTGGAAACTGTAGTCTTGTCAGTTAAAGCATTATCATATTTATTTTCTGGATGTGGGTCATAGTTCTGGGATCTTGTGGTAAGATTAACCGTTTCACTAGACATTATTTTAACCTCATCTATAGAAGTTGAGTAAGACCCATACAAAGATTGATGGTCAACCAATTGTTGTTAGGTAGGGAAAGGGTCAGTTAAGACTGTCGGCGTGGGATAATTTTTTCAAAACTTGCTGACCTCTTCACGACGAGGACATTCCTTGGTGAAGTGGTCACCTCCACATATGAGGTAGGGAAAATTTACCTTTCTTCTATTCTTGGATTCAACATCTAGGTTTTGTGTTTTATTACTCTTCTGTTGATTTTCAGGTTGTTTTGATTTATTCTTTCCTTTCTTCTTTGTTCCTGAATATTTTGAGGATTGAATGGAATTTACCTCGGTAGAGGCAATAGGAGGAGAAGCGTTTTTGGGATTTGTGGCGGTTTGGCTAGCAGGGTGGTTTTTGTTTTTGAGGGATTTAGTGATCGGTTGTGTCTATACAAAACCAAGTACAACATCGACAAGTGGTTCTGTTGAGGGTCTTGAGGGGTTTGAAGTGGGACGGGGAGCATGCGGGATCAAGTCATAGAGAGTTCCTGACTGGGAATAAACCAATTCCAGGTACTGAGCTCGGATAATGGCTTGTTCTTAGGTGACAACTCCTCGAATGGAAATATCCCGAGAAATAAATGCAAGAAGATAATTAATGAACCAATCAATAAGTAATTGGTTGGGAAAAGGTTCTTTAATCAATTTGTGTCACCGTCTCCACTCATGTATGTGATCATATATATGGGTGAAGTGGTTTGACGGAGCAAGGTTAAAACATCTGTACCTATTTCTTACCGAATTGGGAGTTGAAAGTGTGTTAAAAATTCCATTGCTAAGGTGTTAAAATCCCAAAAAGAGTGATGGGGAAATTATATATACCACTTGGAGGAAAGGGTCCTTTGATACAATCTCAAATAGATGGAACTATTCATGAGAGAATTGGATGAGCACCACAAATGATAGGTCATAATGTGGTTTTTGGGGTCCTCATCAGCTTTTCCAACAAACTTCGGTATATTTGAAGGAACATTTATTAGAATAGCATGCCATGAAGGATCATGGTGAATATGATCGTTGATCAAATGCGACAAATCTGGTAGATCAAGTGTAGCCAGAAAAGGTAGTTGTTGATTCACTTGTAGATACTGGTAATATTAATGATAAGGAATTTGAATGCCAGTAGGGACATATGATGATTGATAAATGGGATTTGATTGGTGGAACTCTGTATGGACCGAGACCTCTAGGTGGAGGCCCGAGTGGGGGACCTCTAGATGGGCCTCCAAAGGGGGGACCTTTGGGAGAAACTCTAGGTGGAAAACCTCTGGGCAGACCTCCAAATAGGGGACCTCTGAGTGGACCTCCAAATGGGGGACCTCCGGACGGGGAATTCAACGGTGACAACTTGTTTTGGGGATTTCCCCCTAGTGGTAGGATTAACAGGAGAACTAAGGATAGATGTTAGAGTTTGAGTTGACATGGTAGGATGAAGGCTGGTCGGGATCATAAGAAACCACACTTTGAACCAGTATTCTAGATACGGTAGAAGCATAAGACTGAACAGGGGCATGGTGGTATTTGAGAGTTCCTCTTTCTGAACGGCTTGGAAAAGGAGAAAAACTTCTCCTTCTTATGATTTCTTCCCTTGTTCGTAAATTAGACACCATCTCATGAAAAGGTCTAAAATACTCAACACTCAATAATTAAAACCTTGAACTAGGTGGGGGGGTGGCATAACTTAAATAAGTAGTGTTGTACTTGAAAATTGTCTGTCCCAAGGAAGTCTCACAAAAAGGAGCAGTTGTACTAAATTTTGATGCCACGAGGTCATTTGAGGGAGGAGAAAATGCTGAATATCATGCACCAGAATGGCCTTCTATAGAAAAATTAAAAGTTGAATAATGTGAAGGAGGAAATTGTACCAATACCAAAGAAGAGACAACTAGATTCTCCAAAGAAGAATACTCTTCTCCTGATTCAACAATAAAAAAACCTTCCACAGAAGGATCAGTAGTGGAAGGATGGTCCATGGTCACCCCTTGTCTTTCTTCCATGGTAGGAGGAAATCTAGGTGGTAGACCCTGCAATCTTTGACATTATAATTGTTAAGTTGTCACAACTCACGATATACCGCATGTTTAAACAGTAAAACATGACAAGGAGAATTGGTACCGTACCCTTTCTTGAATACCCTACTAGCTGGACGACACATGCATAGTAGGTCCCCGAGTGTTGTTCTTGGTGTATTTCTCCAACAAGACAACCAAAAGGATTTTCTCAGTTGGTATCGGTTCCTAGAAGGGTATCCCTATATACACAAGGTACGTGGGAGCTCAAATCCATGCTAGTGCTATCTGATGCACAATCGTTCAAAAGGGGCCTTCAGATATACTATCAAGTACGTGAATAACGTTTTGATATACCTCAAGGGTACATGAAAATTTGTTTGATATACTGATTAGTACATGGAATAACCGCGCAATCCATAGGATGCAATGTAGGAAAAGAAACAACGGGTCCTATGTTTATAGACTTCGAAACACGTCTTCTAACATATCACTAAAATTACTAAGAATTTTAACCTAAGATACCGTTCAATTTGATCTTGATGGTTAGTGAATGTTTGTGGAATATGAGGTAATTACAAGATTAAATTATCTAAATTCCCATACAATTTTCCTTTTGATGAAATCTATCTAGAGTAAGGGAGAGGTTATTTCTTTTAAAATCACGAAATGAAAACCATGCGATCCAAACAATTCATTCCTCAAAATATTTCTAAACAAGCAAAAATTCCAAGTCTAACATTTAAAATCTCTCTAATACAAAAAGGAAAAGGCTTCATAATGCACCAATGACTATTTTTCTTTAATCAATCTTCAAAAAGAAAACACTTCCGATGATTTAACCAAACCAAAGTAAGAAAGCAAACTTTTCTTTTGTTTTTTTTATATAATTTCAGACAAACAAATGCAAAAAATCACACTAAAAAAGTGCAAAAACCACACTATCTTTCCTTCCCACGGATCTATAAGGAGCTTCTAAAGGACTAGTCATGCAAACCATACACCCAAAACCTGGTTTCCACACAAAACTATTAAATTTCAAAGATTTTACTAAGGAAACTTTTCAAGATATAAACTAGGAAAGTCCATTCAACCTAAACACACATAGAAAGGCTTGTCAATGAGCATAAAAACAGATTGACCAAACACAAGAGAAAGCGTAAATTTTGAAGGAGAAATTTCTAGAGCTTGAGAAATCCTACCTCGACGCACTCTGTAGGGTAGAACCAGGGCGTCGTATAGTGGTCAGTGCACTCTTATCCTTTATCAAAGGCGACATCAATGCTTTCAGACTGTGGGAAGAAGGATTCAACGATTCTTATTGATAGTGGACAACAGGCATTAGGGGAAATCTGACGCTCTGTCAAACACACCTAGGTGTGTCGGTGGATCTAGAAACACAAAGAATCATATAAAATTTAGGATAATCCAATGTGAATCAAACTAGAATTATGGTAAGCATAGACACAAACCAAAGAAGGTAAATGAGGGTGAAGTAAGGCAGATTACTCACCTTAGATCCTTAAATGAGTGAGAGAAGAACTCTATATGCTTGTAATCAAAATGCAACATCAAAATTCACAGATCTGATTGGTTTATTCCCCAGTATGGTCACCAGTTTTGTTATTGAGAATATTTAATTAGTACGGACAAAGATGATTCCCCTAGTGTGCATGGAGTGGATCTAGAACAAAAAACCACAGTGATGCATCCTTCCCCTAGATAATTGAACTACTTGAATGTTAATATTTCCTTACCTCAGTGTTGGAGGTTGTCCTTTCCTTACAGATCCTTTGTGATCGAACATACCTACAAAGAGCATGAAAACCAATATAAAATAGTGAAAGCAACAAGATAATCCAAATACCTATACTAATAGTCAAGGAAAAAAGTAATGAACAATGAATATTGGCACAAATCTTTCATGGAAAAGGAGAACATGTTTGTATTAATAACATAAGAAGAAGAAGCTACCACTGAATCCTTGATGTTGAACCCTCATTCTCATAATGTCTTTGACATCACTCTTACACATTCTCTACAAGCTTGACAAGCCTCACTCACAATAACACTCTCTTTCCTCCTATACTAGCTATGATTCTAGCAGCATGAAGATTCTCTCTTGGTATTATTCCCTCCTTTAGCCATGAAGGGGAGCTTGTATATATAGGCCAAAGGAATCCCAAAGGTGTTGAGATATTTTTGGAGGGAGGTGAGGAATGATCCCTAGAGGCTAGGGGCACAAGTTCCACCTACTCCAAGCAGTTCGGATAAGCCTCCATGAGGAATTTCATCTAGAAGGTTCTCAAAATATTCTTTTTTTACCCTTTTGATAGTGCTAACGCTCCTTGTGCTTGGGAAAAATGTGTCTATGCTCTTTGTCTTGAGGAAACTAGTGTCATTAGTGCACTATGTCAGTGGGAAAGAGGCATCACTCAGGTATAATGCCATATGATAAGAGGAAAGGTGCGTTAGGCATCCTAGAATTGGGAAAAAATCTCTCCAAAAGATGTCTTGGCCATGTCACTTCAGGGGATTGAACATAGCTACCAATTTCAGGAGTAACAATTAAACATTACGAGTCATGCCAATGATAAGAAATAGTCCATTGCAAGTCATGTTGGGGGGAAGTAACTAGTCGATGAAATTCATGTTAGGGAAAACAATTAACCACTACGAGTCATGTTAGGAGTATTGACACAACTGATAAATCTAAAAGAATAGGATGCAATCCTAAGTTCCCTTGTAAGGTTTGCAACAGATATCACCTTACTCACTTGTGCCCTGTTATTACAAAGGTATAAAGGGTGTGTTCCATGTCTCAAGGATCTTCTGATCCTAAACAACCCATAGTTTCCCAACAACCCATTCAACCTTTGGTTGATAAAGTGATCAAATCAATGAAATATTTGGTTGATCCCACTCTTTCCTTGGAGAGTGACAAGATTGAATTGGTTGAATGAATTCAATATTTAGGTAATACCTCTCTCCCCTTAGATAGTGACAAGATTCAAGAGGTTGAATCGATGCATTCTTTGGTCTATCCTGCTCTTCCCTTAGAGAGTGAGGAGATTAGGGTGGTCGAATTGATGCAATCTTTGATCGACCCCACTCTTCCTTTGAATGGTGATGTGGCTATCCCTCAATTTTTCTTCACTACTAGTTCAAAAATAGTGAGATAAGAACTCCATTCACTCTGAATGAGCCCCCCAAATCTCTAGGATTTCTTCCTTTGATTGGAATAGTCTAGTCGAGCCTTGCCTTCCTTATTTTGTACCCTTACAAATAGGGGTTCAAGTTAAACACCAGAAGATTTTTTTATGCATTGTATATGAAGTAGCCTTTGTTAGTATTTTATCTAGACATGTTTGGGTTTTGGGCTCTATCAACCTTGTCTCACTACTAATCAATTGATTGGTTTTGATAGACGACCTAGTAAACCTTTCGGGTTTCTTCCTCAATTTCCTATTACATTAGGTGGGTAGATTGTCTTAGTTGATTTTATGGTCATGGATAGCCCATTGGGATTCAATATGATCCTTGGGAATGATTATGTATATGCTATGAATTTCATGGTGTATACACTCTTTCATGTGATGCATTTTCATCACAACGGAAGCATTATCACTATTTATTGGTTTGCATTTGTTGATCCTCCTCATTACCCGAATTCAAAAAAGCATCCCCTTTGTCTATTCCTATTGTTTTTGGAGACAATACCTTTCCATGGATGAATTATGTGGCCTTATATCCCTTGTGTTCATTTGCTACTAATATGAATCCTCTGCACTCATGATCACCTTCTTGGGAATTGGTTTTGGCAGTTGACGAGGTGATTTATCTAATGGAGGCATTGGAGCTAGCTATCCCCTCTGTTGGTACAAGTGAACATTTTGACATGTGTTCTCTTTGGGATGACATACTTTCCTTAGATGAATCCCTCTTGGAGGATATGATATAGTCTAGAATTCCTCAGGATATTCATGTCATTTCCAAAGATCATCTCCCTAGATTGGACCTAGTTTCCATCAAATCTAGTCCTAATTTGGATTTTTGGTCTATTCTCACTATTAGGGGATCCACATACGATGGAATTTTTTAGTCTTCAGACTCCACAATTGAGTTGTAAGCTAGTGTTCCTATTTAGTTTGATTCTTTTAGTAGATTATTTGAGTACTTCGATGATGAGTTTGTTCCTATAGACTTAATTATTTCTTCCATATTTGATATTCCTCATGAGGTTGATCTTCTAGATGATAGGTCCTTGAGAATTGGAGCTATGGAGTCTTCACTGGTAGAATCTCCCTTGATAATGAATATTGTTGAAGATATTGAAGTTGAAAATACTCCTACCAAAGTGACCCATATCAGATCTTTCTTTTACAGTTTTTAGACAAGATAATGGTATTGTTGTTTCTTGGATACAGGGTTTTTCTCATAGGTATGGTAGCCTTTTTAGTTTTACCATGACATTGAGAAAAAAGAAGCATGTCTTTATTTTCATCTATTTATGGCCATTCCTTATAAGGATTTTATTTTTGTTCATTATGTATTTTCCTTTGTTCGGGGCTACTTGCACATCTATGTCTAATTCTTTCTTACAACTTTCATACTTCCATTGCATTCGTTAAATTACTCGTCTCTTTCATCCATTGCATTTCCATTATGGAATCCTTGGAAGAAACATGCTAATGAGTTTCCACCTCTTTCCCATCACCTTTTTTGCATTTTGTTTCACCAAAGGTATATTCCATGTTCTTGAAACATAGTTGCTTTCCTTGTGACATTCGTTTCTTCCACTAAATAGAGATTTTTTTTTTATTCTTCCTAATGTGAAAAAGACAAAAAAAAAATTATAAACAAAAAGAGTGTGGGGAAAGAATTATGATCTCATACGAATGTTCTGAGAAGCATAGTCACATCTCCTTTGAACAATACACTTTTATCATGTCCATCTGCACAATTGGGTAGTAGTTGTAGCCATAGAAACCGAACCATGATTTGATTCCTAGAAATCCTCCATATGGTCACTCATCCAACCACTATGGAGAAAACTTCATTTCCTTATGCATTGGTGACTGAATATCATTGTATTATCCAATAGTCATCTTTGTTTCTGAAGTTACGGAATGTGTCATTTTCTTATTCAAAGACAATTTTAAAGCTAAGTTGGATATTCCTCATAATCCATGAATTTGCATGTCATCCATCCCTATTGTCAAAAATTGTTCTCAGTATCCTCTCATTCAATGTGTCTACTCATGCTAATGTACAAGGCCCCCATTGACTTCTTACTTGTGGGTCACTTCTCATCGACTATGACACAATGCTTTGAGGAGTTTACCTAGCTTCATAACACCCCGACCATGTTTTCATCATTGGCGTGTGTCCTTGCACACATGAGAAGACAACTTAAACATCATTGGTGTTAAGTTTTTTTTACAATATGTATGTCAAAACAAAGGATCACCGAAAGAACAACAAGCATAGCAGAACATAGAACACAAAGATTTACTTTGGGAAACCCTCATGGGGAAGAAAAACCAACAAAAATTCCTCGATATAGACTTCAACCAAGTACAATGTAAGACCCAAGAAATAATACTATACAACTTCCTTCACCTCAGATGGATTGTTTCTCCTCTCTCTAGAGAAATTTATTGAGTGCAAACCATGTCCAAATGAGGGAGGTTCCTCTCCTATTTATACTAATAAAATCAGAGGCCTAATAACCCAATAGGGATGACTTCTCCTTGCTGTCAGGGCCTACTTTCCATGGGAGACTCAAAAATACATTTTAATAATACTTTTGTGGGTACTACTGACCCAACTTACAACAAAGTTTTTACCTCAAGAATTTACATGACCAAATACAACAATGACATCCCTAATTGGAGTAACATCATCTCCAGAAGGGGTAATAATAATAATACAAAATATAATATCTTCTGAAAATACATTTCTTTTACACTCCCTCTTAATAAGGAAGGTATTCTATGACATAACAATACATCTCTACAACTAACTCGTAATTTTATACATCATAGGAAGTTTTCACAACTACATCAATATAATAATCATCTGTGGAACATCATCATCACAGAGCATCACAACATTATGAGAATCAATTCTCATCACATCATCACATCTCATCGTATCTCGTCGCATCATCACAAGCATCACATCCCATCATATCTTGTCACATCATCACATCTCATCACATCTCATCATATCTCATCGCATCATCACGAGCATAACATCTCATCACATCATCACGAGAATCACATCACATAACATTATCTCAAGCATCATCGTCTTGAGCATCCCCTACAATGCTACACATGCAAACACAACACAACATCTGCAAATTAATTTAGAATCACCCACAACATCAAGAATGGTGAAATATCATCAACTACAAAAGAATGAAGGACCATAATGTCCATAAATGAATGTAGGACCACAACGTACAAAAATAAATGCAAGACCACAACATCCAAAAATGAATGTAGGACCACAATGGATGCAAATGAATGCAAGACAGACAATGTATGCAAATGAATGTAGGACCACCGCGTCTGCAAATGAATGCAAGACCAAAACATACACAAATGAATGTAGTACTACAACATTCACAAATGAATGTAGAACTGTAATGTCTGCAAATGGATGCAGGACCACAACTTCCACAAATGAATGCAGGACCATAATTTTTTCAAATGAATGCAGGACCACAATGTTTTCAAATTAATGCAAGACCACAAAGTCCAAAAATGAATGCAAGACCACAACGTATGCAAATGAATGCCAAACAAAAACATCTACAATTGAATGCAGGACCATAATTTCTGCAAATGAATGTAGGACCACAACATCCCCAAATTAGTGTAGGACCACAATGACATCTATAGGAACTCATATCTTCTCTGCACTACCATCACATATAGACTGAGCTTCCATCTCATCATCAATAACACTCATCATCACTCCCTCTTTCCAGGGAGTTCCTTTTAGACTACACAAAGCTTGTCTCAAAAATATTCAAACTTCACACAAGACAGAGTCTTAGTTAACACATTTACAATTTGTTCCTATATAGGAACATATTGGAGCTTTATAGCCCCTCTCTAAACCATATCCCAGATGTAATGATACTTTACCTCTATGTTCTTTGACTTATCATGAAACACCAGGTTCTCTATCAACTTAATGCAACTCTAGTTGTCACAATAAATATTTGTTGCATCCATCTCGACATTAAACAATCCTGCAAATAAATTGTGAATCCATATTGCTTCACTACAGACTGAGCATGCTTGAAATGTATTAATCTTCTGCTATACTAAGAACAACACTTGTATGTTTTCTACTAAGACATGAGACCACACCTGATCCCAAACTGAAACAACATCCTGAAGTGCTCTTTCTATCTTCAGCACTTCTATCCCAGTGTGAATTAGTGTAGCCACATAATCTGAACTCTCATTCAGCTGCATATGTGAGGCCACAATCCAATGTACCCTTTAGGTACCTCATCACATTTTTTGGTGCAAATAGGTGAGAATTTCTAGGTTCCACCATATACTGACTCAAGGTGTTTACAACAAAACATATATCTGGTTTTGTATTTGTCAAATACATCACAGAGACGATAATCTATTTGTATAGTGTGACATCTACTCTTTCTAAAGAGTCATCATTCATGAGATTCAAGTTTGTAACCATCGCATTGTTCATTTCCTTACAATCCAACATCCCAAATCTCTTTAGGATCTCAACTACATATTTTCCTTGGTTTAGGAAAATTTCATCTGGGAACTACCATACTTCGCGACCTAGGAAGTAATGCATCATACCAAGGTATTTCATTTCAAAAAATTTTGCAAACTTATTCTTAAATTCACTGATGAGCTTCTCCTTTCCTGTAAAAAATAGATCATCTACATACAATAGTAATATCATGATCCCATCATCTTCAACCTTATAGTAAAGGATGGAATCTGCTTTACTTTTGGTAAATCCCAAGCTCATCAGGAAACCATCAATTCTTCTGTACCATGCTCTAGGTGCTTACCTTAGTCCATATAATGCTTTCTTCAGTCGTCACATGTGTTTTCCTGTCACGTGTCTCAAAACCTAGAGGTTGTTCAATATACACTTCCTCTTCTATGACACCATTTAGAAAGGATGTATTTACATCCATTTGATGTAACTTCCATTTCATCTTGGAAGCCAAAGAAAGAATGGTTCTGATTGAAGTGTATTTAGATATTGGTGCAAAATTCTCTTCATAATCAATCTCTTCCTTCTGAGAGAATCTTCGTGCGACAAATTTTTCTTTGAAATTTTCAATACTACCATTTGTTGAATGCTTTGTCTTGAAAATCAATTTTGAAGAGACCACTAATTTATCCTTTGGTCTTGGAACTACTTGCCAGATATCATTATTTCAGATAGATTGGTATTTTTTTATCATGGAATTTATCCATTCATTTCTCTTTGAAGCTTCTTCAAAACATGTAGGTTATTCATCAACAAGGTTGCAAATTAAGGCTAGGTAGTTGGAGTAGAGTCTTGGTCTCTTGCTTCCTTCTGGAGCACCATATCTTTCTGCTTCTTGAATTATATCATGATTCCAAGCTGGTATTCTCCTTGTTGAAAGATCTCACGGGGTGTCTTTGTAGGTTCTTGAGGTTCTTTCATGTCATAATATTTTGGTAAAGGTTCTTTTTCACCATCTCTAACTGGAGGTTTACTGGCTTCTACAATTCTAGGAGCTTCTTGCTCTTCTTCATAAGATTTATTCGCATGGGTATTTCTAAATTTGGTGAAAGATACATCTTCAACAAATGTGATGTCTTTGCTAACCTCAATATGACATAAACCTGGAATGTAGATTATGTACGATTTTGACTGATCACTATATCCAACAAATATTCCCTTCTTTCATAAGGGGTCCAACTTTGATATTTTCTCTTTGGGAACAAGCAGGTAAACATGAAAACCAAATATCTTTAGGTGGTTGAATTCAGGCTTCTCACCGATAAACATATCTTCTGGAGTTTTGTTTCCAAGCACATTGTGGGATAGTTTGTTTTTAACATAGAATGTGGTATTTGTCACTTCAACCCATAAATGCATGGATAGATCTTGATGATGGATCGTGGATTTGATTGGTTCTATGATAGATCTAATCCTCCTTTATTCTACTCCATTCTGTTGAGGAATATAGGGTGTAGTAAGCTCCCTCTTAATCTCAAATTATTTGCAGAAGTCATTGAATTCATTTGAAGTGAATTCTCCTTCATTATCTGATCTCAAGATATTGATCTTATTTTTAGAGAGATTCTCTACAAGAGCCTTGAACTATTTTATTTTTTCAAATACTTCATCTTTCTTTTTCAAGAAATATATCTAAGTATTATGTGAGTAGTCATCAATAAAAGATACATAATAGATATACACGCTTAAGGAAGTATTTGACATCGGTCCACAAACATCTGAGTGTGCCATCTCTAAGATCCCTTTTGCTTTACTATTACTGCTTGGAAATGGATTCTTGATATTCTTCCCTTGAGCACATCCTTTGTATACCCCTTCATGATTGATCTGTATTTCCGGTATACTTGTTACTACTTTTCCCACAATTGGTAATGATTTGTAGTTTAAATGAGCAAGTATTCTATTCCATAATTCACATGGATTGATGGTGCTAGCTATGAAAGATGAATTTGTATGCCCTTTTAGTTTATAGAGTCCTCCTTCTTCAACACCTATTCCTTTTGGCCACATAATAAATTCACCATCTACAAAGGAAACTCTGAAACCTTTCTTGTCTAAAGGTGATATAGAAAGAAGATTCTTCTTTACACCTTGAACATATAAGACTTCTTTCATTTTCATGGACTTCGCAGATTTCATATTCTAAGAGGATTCTCCCATTCCTTTGATGGGATATTGGTAATCATCTCCAAGCTGCACCTTGTGTGTATAGTCTTTCTGAGTGAGGCATGAGAGAGAATATATGTGACCTGCCATATGTTTGGAAGCACCACTATCTATGATCCAAGTGTCACTTCCATGAGAGATTAATCTTGTGAGGGATGATATTAGAGTCTTAATTCTCTTTGGTATTCTCTTCATCTAATTCATTCTCTTTGGATGCATGGGCATTGAACTTTCGGTTCTTCTTCTTGAACTTGTTTTTGTTAAGTGTACAATTTCTAGAGACATGTACTAACTTATGACATGTGTAAAATTCATAATATGAGTAATCCTTCTTAAACATATTACCTCTTTAGAATCGTGTGATCTTCTAGTAGGTGATACTCAATCCTTTGTTTTGTTTCTTCCATTCTTTGTATGAGCAACTAGAGCTTGATCTTCATCTTCATTTAACATTTCTTCTCTATTTTCTATCCTTCCTTATTCTTGTACACATTCTTCCCATAGATTGCTGAAATCAGTTAGCTTTCTTCTAGCACATATTCCTCTAATGAAGGAATCCCATTCTCTTGGAAGACCATTTAGGATGTTTGTCACAACTTCAAATTCTTCTACCATGTCATCAATGACTTGTAATTGTTTTTTATTTTAGATACTCTTGAGAAGTATGCATGCATATTTTCTTCTTTTGCATATTCACACCATTGAGTTGGTTTCTCAAGGTCATTATTTTGTTGATGGTTTTTCCTTCAAATATATGGGTTAGTGCATCAAACATTTCCTTTGGATTATTCTTTGAAGAAACATGGGGGATAAAATGATCCTTGATAGAATAAACTATGATCATCTTGTATTTTATCATATCAATATTCTCCTTGGCATTTTCCTCATATCCCTTTGGTTCCTTGACCTCTTCTTTGATGTAGCCTTCTAGGTCATGTTCTTCAAGAATAAGCATGAATCTATACTTCCATGCTCTGAAATTATTTTCTCCTTCAATATTTTCATCAATCTTGGTATTTTTTGTCATCTTTATTGAATGAGAACCTCAAATGGAAAGATATAAGATAGTACTTACTAGTTTGAGGATTGCTTTTGGAACCAGCTTTAGGATGACCTAGGGTTTGACTGAAAAAACCTAATTTTCAGCTAATATCACTTGTATATATGTTTGGAGGAAAATATGCACCTCCCCAAGGCGAGCTAGACTATATCTTTCTTTTTTGGAATCTAAGGATGGAACCTTGAAAAATATGATTCTACAGTTTCTCCCGATAATAGTGGTAGGTCAAAAAGTGAAAATCCTCATAAATATGTGCCTTCCTAGGGTGAGTTGAATGACCCTTCTTTTATGGATGATGTGTGGAGAAAGGTGCCCATAATATTAAAACATATCTTGTTGGACTGCGAGATGAGATTTTGCACAATGTCTTCTTTCAAGCTGGCTCTGATTCCATGTTAATTTTTCTTTTAAAATATGTCATGCCATAACAAAGGATCACTGAAAGAACAACAAACACAACAGAAAAGAGAGCGCAAATATTTATCCTGGGAAACCCTTATGGAGAAGAAAACCCAACAAAATTTCCTCAATATAGAATTCAACTAAGTATAGTGTAAGACCCAAGAAATAAGACTATACAACTTCCTTCATCTCAAATAGATTGTTTCTCCTCTCTCTAGCGAACTTGATTGAGTGCATACCATGTCCAAATGAGGGAGGTTCCTATCCTATTTGTACTATTCAACTAAGAGGCCTAATAACCCAATATGGCCGACTTTTCCTTGCTTCTAGGGCCGGATTGCCTTGGGATACTCAAAAATACATTTTAATAATACTTTTGTGGGTAATAATGACACGACTTACAATGGAAGTTTTACCTCAAGACTTTACATGACAAAATACATCCATGACATCCCTAATTGGAGGAACAACATCTCTGGAAGGGGTAATAATAATAATAATACAAAATAGAATATCTTCCATTTGTGTTGTACCTTGGTGTCCATTTTCATCATTGGTGGAATCCATTTCCCTTGTTAATGACTTACATCATGGTTTTTTACTAAGAGGGTCTCTTTTTTGTTCTATTAACATTAAGTTTTGTGTTCTATTCACATTCAGTGCATGTGAGAGATGTACTTAGTGGTCCATTTTATAAAATTTTGTCCAAGTCCTTTTCTAAGTCAAGTTAGTTCCAGAAATTTCCTCGTGTTGGTTGATGGATGATTCCCTAATGCTTCCCTTCCAATGGATGTCTCCCCATCAGACTCAACACATTATAATCCATTATTGGGATCTAGAGTTAAGGTACAACCTTGGGGGATTGTAGTCATTAGTTGCAAGTTCCCTACCTATTAGGTTGTGGGAATACATCAAATTATCCTAATTGATGGATTCTACAAGTGTTTGACTCAATGAAATCCATTCACATTTACTGGAATGTATTAGGTACCTTGAGCCCCATTATCACCAATGTTATATTTTTATCATTTAGACAGTATTATCTTAGGATATTTAACTGAGAGAATAACAAGAACAACAATCAAACATAAGAGACAATAGACACAAATATTTTCCTTAGGGAAACCATAAAGGAGAAAACCCTGCAACTTCCTTAGAGATAGAATCAGAACCAAAAGTAAAACCCAAAATAGTAATATGATCTCCCGACAGTAGTAGTCTCTCTCTCTCTCTCTTGTCCCAACTTCTTCTTTCTCTCTCAGTTATGCGCTACAACTGAGTGTGAGTGAATGTGTGATAAATAGAGAGGCTCGCTCTCTATTTATACTAATTCCCAACTTGACAATAACTCACTAGGGCCGACTTCTCTAGGAGAGTCTAATAACCCTAGGGCCCCACAACTACGGGGAATTTAACCCTTGATAAATAAGGAGGGTTACCCTCTATGACTTTACATGACTTGTTTACATTATTGAATCTCACGATAGGAACATCGGGGCATGACATGACTCAATTACATTACATATACTTCCTGGAATAAACATCGGGGTACAATACATAAAATATACAAGTGAATACATTCTGAAGTTACAAATACATCAACACTCCCTCTTAACTAGGAAGGTATTCTCTCAACACAACTTATTAGCACAAGTCTTCTTCTCTGTATCATCTATTTGTATCATCTAGATCATCATCACGTTATCTTCATATTCAATTCATCTTCATCTCTGGATCTGGATCGTCACTGGATCATAACTGGATCTAAATCATCACTGCTGGATCATCATTGGGTCATCATCATTGGTGCTATCTCTCAATTCTTCTCGTCATAGGAAGTTCTACAGAGCCAGCCCTTTTTCATGTTGGTTGTAGGCCTAGCCTCCATGTAGGTCTTATTTAGTGCTTATATCCGACCCTCAGTCAAAACGGCCCGCCCAGCACTTACATTTGACCATGGGAGGAACACATTCAACAACCATGTCATAAAGGCACTCCCAACACTCACATCTGACCATGGGAGGAAAACATCCAACAACCATGTCAGAAAGGCCCAGCACTCACATCTGACCATGGGAGGAACACATATAGCAACCATTTGAGAAAGGCTTCAGCACTTATATCTTACCATGGGAGGAACACATCCAACGTACATGTAAGAAATGCTCAACACTTATATCTGACCATGGGAGGAACACATCCAACAACCATGTCAGAAAGGCTCAGCACTCAGATATGATCATGGGAGGAACACATCCAACAACCATGTCAGAAAGGCTCAACACTTATATCTTACCATGGGAGGAAAACATCCAACAACCATGTAAGAAATGCTCTGCGCTTACATCTGATCATGTGGAAACACATCCCGTAGTCACATGAAAATGGCTCTGCACTTACATATGATCATGTGGGAACACATCCCTCAGTCACATCAGAATGGATCCTGCACTTATATCTAATTATGGAAGGAACCAATCCTACCATGTCAAAAAGGCTCTCGGACTCATCACCTCCCCTTGGAGGGAACCTCAATCTGGAGAACACCAAGCTTCTCCCTAAAGTACTCAAACTTCACTCTAGCTAATGGCTTGGTCAACACATCAACTATCTGCTTGTCCGTCACAACATACTAGATATCCATTGCTCCTCTCTGCACCATATCCTTGATATAGTGATATTTTATCTTGATATGCTTCGACTTATCATGCAACACTGGGTTCTCAGACAACTTCACATAACTATGGTTGTCGCAATATATACAAGTAGTATCTAACTGGAGATCAAACAAATCAGATAGTAGCTTCCTCAGCCATACTGCCTCACAACTAGCTGAACAAGTTGCGACATACTCTGCTTCAGCTATACTCAGTGCCACGCAAGACTGTTTCTTGCTAAACCAAGAGATCACACGTGATCCCATAGTGAAGTAACACCCTGAAGTTCTCTTCCTATTGATGGCACTACCTGCCCAATATGAATCAACATAACATTCTAGGTTAATCTTTTGATCCACCTCATACTTGAGTCCATAATCAGTTGTACCCTTCAGGTACCTCAGAATATGCTTTGTAGCAATCAGGTGAACATGTCTAGGATCTGTCAGGAACTGGCTCAATGTGTTCACAGCAAAGAAAATATCTGGTCTCGTATTCGTCTGGTACATCAAGGACCCAATCATCTGATGATACATCGTATCATCAACCGACTCTGATGAAGCATCACTTAAAAGCTTCAGGTTCGATGCCATAGGTGTGGTCATGGCCTTGCAGTCCATCGTCCTGAACCTCTTCAGGATCTCTATTGCATACTTCCCTTATCCTAGGGAGATTCCATTTGCATTCTGCCACACATCCATGCCTAGAAAGTAGTGCATCATACCCAAGTACTTCATCTCAAACTTTATAGCAAGCTTCCTCTTCGTATCAGCAATCAACCCATCCACACCTGTTACAAACAAATCATCTACATACAGTAGGAGTATTACTGGGTTCCCTTCTTCAACCTTGTAGTAAAGGTTGGAATATTCTTTCCTCTTGTTAGAATTTTATCTTTCAAAATAAAATTATCTTATGATCTTTAACTGAGAGAATAACATGCACAACAATAAACACAAGAGACAAGAGACACAAAGAATTTTCCTCGTGGAAACCATAAAGGAGAAAACCCCCAACTTCCTCAGAGATAGAATGAGCACCAATGGCAGCAGTAAAACCCAAAAACATAAAGATGATCTCCATAGCTTCTTTCTCTCTCTCTCACTTGAGAGAGATACTTCTCTCTCATTCATGTGCCCCAATGAGTGAGTGTGTGTGTGATAAATAGAGAGAGAGGCTCACTCTCTATTTATATTCTTCCATTCACTTAATGTCCACTTTAACATGTAGGGCCCATTTAACAATTACTTACTAGAGCCGACATCTCTAGGAGAGTCTAATAACCCTAGTGCCCCACAACTGTGGGGACTTTTCCCTCTAATCAACAAGGAGGGTTAACCTTAACACAATTGTCAGGACTATTGCCCTGACTTATAATGGAGGGTTAACCTCAATGACTTTACATGACTTGTTACATTATTGAATCTCCTGATCAGAACATCAGGGCATGACATGACTCAATTACATTATAGATACTTCCCAGAATAAACATTGGGGCATAATACATAATATATACAAGTGAATACATTCTGAAGTTACAAATACATCAACACTCCCTCTTAACTAGGAAGGTATTCTCTCGACACAATTTATCAGCACAAGTCTTCTTCTGTGTATCATCTGGATCATCATCAAGTCATCTTTGTCTTCAAGTCATCTTCATCTTCAAGTCATCTTCATTGCCAATTTATCTCCATCATCAAGTCATCTTCATTGTCAAGTCATCTTCATCAAGTCTGGATCATCACTGGATCTAGATCATCATCAAGTCTGGATCATCACTTGATTTGGATCATCACTGCTGGATCATCATCAAGTCTAGATCATCACTTGATCTGGATCGTCACTGCTGGATCATCATCAAGTCTGGATCATCACTTGATCTAGATCATCACCGCTGGATCATCATCAAGTCTGGATCATCACTTGATCGAGATCATCATCAAAGCTGGATCATCACTGAATCATCATCATCATTACTACTTCTACTATCTCAATCAAATGGTGCTATCTCTTCATTCTTCTCGTCACAGGAAGTTCTACAGAGCCAGCCCTTTTTCATGCTGGTTGTAGGCCTAGCCTCCATGTAGGTCTTCATTGATAGAGCCAACCCTTTTTCATGTTGGATGCATATCTATAGAGCCAGTCCTTTTTCATACTAGATGTATTCCTCTATAGAGCCAGCCCTTTTTCATGCTGGATGTATCATCACAGAACCAACCCTTTTTCATGCTAGATGTGGCACCAACAAAGAGCTAGTCCTTTTTCATACTAGATGTGTCATCTAAGAGCTATTCCTTTTTCATACTAGATGTGGCATCACAGATCTAGTCCTTTTTCAAACTAGATGTGGCATCTACACAGAGCTAGTCCTTTTTCATACTAGATGTGGCATCACAAAGCTAGTCCTTTTTCATACTAGATGTGGCATCACAGAGCTAGTCCTTTTTCAAACTAGATGTGGCATATACATAGAGCTAGTCCTTTTTCATACTGGATGTGTCCTCATAGAGCTAGTCCTTTTTCAAATAGATGTGGCATCAGCACAAATATCTGATCAAGTGGGAACACATTCCCTCAATCACATCAGAATGGCCATGCACTCATATCTGATCATGTAATACTACATCCCACAGTCATATCAGAATGGCTCTCAGTCCTAGACTGAGTATTCCTAGTAACTGATCAGGTGCTTCCATTCTCCTAGAGAATGGAAACTCGACACCAAGCTGAGTATTCCTAGTAACTAACCAGGTGCCTCCATTCCAAGAATGGCATTCAACACTTATATCTGACCATGTAGGAACCAATCCTACAGTCACATCAAAATGTCTCAGCACTCACATCTGACATGGAAGGAACCAAATCCTCTCACCATGATAGAATGGCTCAGCCCTTACATCTGACCATGGAAGGAACATAATCCTCTCACCATGTCAGAATGGCTCTAGATCTCATCATTTCCCCTTGGAGGGAACCTCAATCTGGAGAACACCAAGCTTCTCCCTGAAGTATTCAAACTTCACTCTGGCTAATGGCTTCATCAATGCATCAGCTATCTGTTTGTCCATCGCAACATACTAGAGCTTCACTGCTCCTCTCTTCACCATATCCTTGATATAGTGATATTTGATATAATACTGAAGTAGCACCTCAAAGTGCTCTTCCTATCAATGGAAATGCATGCCCAATATGAATCCTCATAACCCTCCAGGTTAATCTTCTGATTCACCTCATACTTGAGCCAATAATCAACTATACCATTCATGTAACTCACTGCATGCTTTGTAACCATCAGGTGAACATGTCTCAATGTGTTCACAGCAAAGCAAATATCCGGTCTCATATTCGTTAGGTACATCAAGGAACAAACCATGTGATGATACAGCATCAACCGAATCTGATGAAGCAACACTCAATAGCTTTAGGTTCGATGCTATAGGTGTGGTCATGGCCTTGCAGTCCATCATCCTGATCTCTTCAGGATCTCTACTGCATACTTTAATGAGTTCCTCTTTTCTGTTAGGAACAAGTCATCGACATATAACAAGAGCCCCACTGGTCTTCCACCTTCAACCTTGAAGCAAAGGTTGGAATCCTCTTTACTCTTAGTAAATCCTAGAGTCATCAGTAATCTATCCATCCTGTTGTACCATGTCAAACCTTAGGATATTTTGCAGTCACTCCCTTTGAAGCGGAGCATCATACTCCCTCTGTCTTTCATACTCTATGCACTAAAACATTCTATACCGGAGTGACAAGTAGCTTCCTCTGCTACTAATATTCTATGTGTCCATCTAAGATCATTGGATACCAAGATCCTCCATCTTGAACTTTTTTCAAAAGTTATTCTCGCACCCATCTGTGAACTTTTCATCCTCTGTAGACTTTCATCTTCAACCTTGTAGCAAAAATTTAGGTCTTCATCACTCTAGGTGATCTTCAAGCTCCTCATGGATGTGTCATCCCATGGGTGTCTTCTGAGCTCGTACAATGCCTTCCTTAATTTGGCTGCAAATGTCTCTTCATAGTCTATGCCTCATGCTACGAATCTTGCCTTGTATCCCAGGATGTCTCCATCTACTGCATGATGGAACTACGAACTTCTCTTCATGTATTGATATTGCATCCTAGACATCATTCTTCTTGAACTAGTCTTCCCTTTCTTCTTGGTTACTTCTTCATGGCTGGAAGGTTCTGCATCAATAATGTTGCTGCATTCGTCATATTATTCTTCAACTTGGATTCTTTCTTGAACTGTCGTCACTTGTTCTTTGGAACAAGTCTCATCCTTCTTTGCTTGTAGGTGATTTTACGCGATCTTTCCTACAAGTCAAATGCATTAGTTGTATGGTTAGAAACATTTCACAAGGTATATTCATAATGAAAAATTCTTATGCATAAATATATGATCATGCAACTACTTTAGCTAATACAACATCCATCCATCTCTCACCAAAACTTTCTAGATGCCTTCCATCTCTACTAGGACAACATTGAGATTGTGCACTAATCCAATATGTCAGTAAAGAGGTTTCATTCTAGATAAGTAGCAATAGAGAGTTGTATAGCACCATGAGCTACTTACCCATCACATGCATATTAATAGTATAATGTCATTAATGCAAACATTCTATCATGCATAATACATCAACTGAATATAAACAAATGCATAACAAAAACAATATTGTGAAATGACAATTGAATACTTATCTTTATTTGTTTCGTAGGTAGACTCCTTCTTGAGCCTTCAGCTTCATCGTCTTCTTTATTCATAATAGCATCGTTTCTTATCCAAATTCTAAGATGGATAATAGGTTCTTCGATATTTGAGTTCTTCATATTCCTCATCGCTTGATAGATATTCTTTGGATGGTGAGAGCTTTATCATCAGTTGCTCCCAACTTCTCTTCTCTTATTATGAGTCGAGCTTCTTCTTCTTTCCAGAGTCTGTTGAAAGTAATCACTTTCTTCTGGCACGCATTACTTGAATGAATGAATCCCATGATCTTGGGATTCCATTCAAGGTGTCTATCACCACTTCTGCTTCAAGTTGTTCTTTGATTTGAGAGACCCTTGTAAAGTATGACTTTATGGTCTCTGCATTCTGGATCTTCACATTCTTCAACTGGTTTCTTAAGCTCATATTCCAATTTGTGTTCTTCCCTTCAAATAGCTTGGTCAAGGAATCAAAACATCTTTGGTGTCTTTAGGTAAGACACTTGTGGTACAATTTGATCCATGATTTAATCAACAATTATCTTCTTATCCTTGACCAAGTTCTTCTTATGTAAGGCTTTGAGCCTCATCTCCCTCTGGAACTGGAACCTCTTTACTCATGTAGGTGTCCTATTCATTTTCTTTAGAAAGGTTATATATTGCCATGCTTGGAAGTTTTCAAATTCACCAAGCTTATCATCAAGCTAATGTGATATATCACTTTGAAATGAGAACCTGAAATGAAAATAGCAAAAGATTATATCTTACCGATTTGAGGTGTCTGTCCTAGTTCCGGAGCTGGCTGATCTAGGGTTTGTCAGAGAAACCCTAATTTTAAAAACTTGGAATATTTAAGATCTAATTGGATAGAAATATATATCTATTCAAGGTGATTTGTCCAATGTACTCCTTTTCTGAAAACAGTGGAGGGAAGCTCCCAGAACAAGAATCCCTAGTTTACCAATTTCTTCTACATAAATGCCTGATACCGTTTCTGTGGTATCTCCAAAATTAATGCTCCTCTATGTTTAAAACTTTGCATTGAGGTAGCCTCACATGTCCCTATTCTAACACCATAGGTTTTCATCAGAATTGGTTTCACCAATTGGGACTTATGTTCGTTTTCCCAAGGTGACATGTTTCAGGACTTTTCAGCATAGCAAAGTTGTACGGACTGCCACGTGTCACTGTTTCATCTTCTAGGTCTGAAACTTGGACCATAGAAAGTATAGTCCATGGAATTTATGGAAGATATTCATAAATTTAATTTGGACCTTTGTAGTGCAAGATATATCAATTCTCCCTAGGTGTCCTATTTACAAATGAATCCTAGAAGAGTCTGGAACCCTAACTTGTAGGGATCATATCTCCTAGAATATAGTGAATCCGAGGCTGAATTTTGGACACAGTGTAAATCAGGATTTTATATTCATCCTATGAATGTTTTTGCTCCTAAGCCTTCTCCAATAGCGAGATATAGCAAATGTACCAAAACTTATTAGTTTTAGTTTTTAGGGTTTTTCTAGCCCGGGGTCAAACTAGGGTTTGACTTTCTTGGAGTTTCACCCTACAAAAATCTTGACCCAAGTCTCTAAAATTATATTTTTATGAGGAGATAAATCCTATGCCGGGCTCACTCAAAAATTTCTCTTCCGTAAGAAACCCTAATTTCCTGCACCAAAAATTGAAAATGTCCATAGTTGAATTCTGCTTCGACAAAAAGATGCGCCCTTCAATGGAGAGTTATCCTAGCATACATTTGCTGATGGATTGTGGAGAGAGACCCAAAAAGTAAGAATCCCTAGCTTCTGCAACTGCACAATGTCTTATTCTCAGGTTAGCTCTAATACCATGTTAGAATTTTATCATTCAAGCTAACATTATCTTAGGATCTTGAACTGAGAGAATAACATGCACAGCAATAAACACAAGAGACAAGAGACACAAAGAATTTCCCTCAGGGAAACCATAAAAGAGAAAACCCCACGAATTCCTCAAAGATAGAATGAGCACCAATGGTAGCAGTAAAACCCCAAAACATAAAGATGATCTCCATAGCTTCTCGAGAGAGAAAGAGAGAGAGAGAGAGAGAGAGAGCTACTTCTCTCTCACTCATGCGCCCCAATGAGTGAGTGAGTGTGTGATAAATAGAGAGGCTCACTCTCTATTTATATTCTTTCATTCACTTAATGTCCACTTTAACATGTTGGCCCCACTTAACAATTACTTACTAGAGCCAACATATCCAGGAGAGTCTAATAACCCTAGTGCCCCACAACTGTGGGGACTTTGCCCTCCGATCAACAAGGAGGGTTAACCTTGACACAACTGTGGAGACTATTGCCCCAACTTATAATGGAGGGTTAACCTCAATTAATTTACATGACTTGTTACATTATTGAATCTCCTGATCGGAACATCGGGGCATGACATGACTCAATTACATTATAGATACTTTCTGGAATAAACATCGGGGTACAATACATAAGATATACAGGTGAATACATTTCAAAGTTACAAATACATCAACAACTCCTAGTAAAGAAAACTGGATAGGAAGCTGTCAATTCTACCATACCATGTCTTGCGTTCTTGTTTTAAAATGTACAGGGCTTTCTTCAATTTACACACATGAGTTTCCCTATCATGTGTCTCAAAACCCAGTGGCTGCTCCACATACACTTCCTCTTCTACTACACCATTCAAGAAAGTAGTCTTGAAATCCATCTGGTGTATCTTCCATTTCCTCACTATAGCCAGAGCAAGCATTGATCTGATGGAAGTGTATTTGGCTACAGGTGCAAAATTTTCTTCATAATCTATTACTTCTTTATGGGAGAATCCATGAGCCACAACCATTGCTTTATATTTCTCTATGCTTCCATCTGTAACATGCTTGATCTTGTAGATCCACTTGGAATTCATGATAGACTTCCCTTCTGGTCTAGGAATAACATCCCAGACATCATTCCTCATGATTGACTGATACTCCTTGATCATAGCATCCTTCCATTCTTTATTCTCTTCCTCTTCTTCAGAGTTGGAAGGTTCTTTATCAATGATGTCACATAATAGTGCTACATAACTGGAGCAGGACCTGGTTCTTTTCCTCTCTCTGTGCATTTCTTCTAGAGCCCCATATCTTTCTATAGCTTGGATAGCCTCTTGTACCCATTTAGGTTTCCTCTTGTGAGGATTCTTCTCTTGGGGTGGATATATAGGTTCTTGGGGTTCTTCTATTTCTCGATCTTCATCTTGATTTGTATCATTCATAGTTGTATCTTGAATTCTAGGTACATTCAGAGTCTTCAACTGGTCTCTTTCTGGATTTGTTGTAAGCTGAATCTTTGTCGAATATTATGTCTCTGCTAACGTCGATCTTCTTGAATCCTGGGAAGTATATTCTGTAAGATTTTGAGCTTTCACTATATCCCACACATATACCCTTCTTTCCATAAGGATCTAACTTTCCCTCTTTTCTTTTGGAATGTGTATGTACACTAGATAGCCGAATATTCTGAGATGGCTGACCTTTGGTTTCTTACTGAAAAATACTTCTTCAGGTGTCTTGTTCTCAAGTACTCTGTGTGGAGTATGGTTCTGTACATACACCACTATCCTGACAACTTCTTCCCATAGATGCATGGGAATATCTTGATCATGAAGAATTGCCCTTGAATCTTCCATGATCGTTCTATTCTTCCTTTCTGCAACCTCATTCTGTTGCGGATTATATGGAGTGGTTAACTCCCTCTTAATCCCTGAATCTTTGCATAATCTTTGAATTCATTTGATCTGAATTCTCCGCCATTGTCTGATCAAAAGGTCTTGATATTCTTTTATGTGTGGTGCTCGATCAAGGATTTGAATTCCTTGAACTTGTTGAATACTTCATCTTTGTTCTTTAAGAAGTATATCCATGTCTTCCTAGAAAAATCATCAATGAAGGAAACATAGTATACAAACCCTCTTAAAGAATTGGATAACATCGGACCGCATACATCAGAGTGGATGATTTCCAATATTCCTTTTGCCTTTCTCTTGCTACTTGGAAATGTATTCTTCGTATTCTTTCCTTTCGCACATCCTTTGTAGACACCGTCATGTTTTGTCTGTATTTATGGAAGACCTTCAATAGCTTTGCTTGCAAGTCGTAGTGCTCTATAGTGCACATGTGCAAGGCTTCTATGCCAAAGTTTATTTGGCTCTACTGAGTTATGAACCAAATCTTGTTTTGTTTGGCCCTTCAATTTGTATAGACTTCCTTCTTGTTCCCCAATCACTACTGCATCATCAATAGTCTTTCCTTTTGGCCACATAAGAACTTGGCCATCTACAAATGCAACCCTTATGCATTTTGCATCCAATTCTAATATGGAGAGGAGGTTCTTCTTCAATCCTAGGACAAACAAGAAATCCTTCATCTTCATAGGCTTTCCAGAGTCTAGATTATAGGAGGATTCACCACTACCTTTAATTGGATACTGGTATGTAGACACTGAGAGGGGGGGTGAATCAGTGTGAAGGCAATTTTAAACTTTTCTTAGCTTATCACAGTTAGCTACCAATTCATCATTCCATTACTCTACCATAATCATTTCATAAGCATCTGTCACTTCATCATTCACATAGCATAAGCATTTCATTCATAAAGAGCCATAACACAAAAGAACACAACACCATATAATTTTGTAATCTTTTTGTATTAGATTTGGTTCGGCTACAACCGTTAGGAAAAATCAGCACCTACTGATAAATAGAGCACCTACTCTTAATCCAGGACCCTGCCTGGTTTTCTTAGACCCTGCTAAGAAGGGTTTGAGGTATCCTAACCTCAAAAGCAAGACAAGCTTGCTTTTACAATATAGTATACTTGTGTCACACAAGAAATCTCTGTCACATCAAAGCTGCTCATCACATCAACTGTTTGTCAATCTGCTCAACACTATTGCAATAGTCTTTTCAATCTTCTTTGTTCATCTTCTGCTGGTCAACACTATTCATCACTGCTGGTCAATCTTTGCTGCTGGTCATCATCAACGCTGCTTATCATCTCTGCTCAGCACACATCAACTCTGCTGGTCCAAAACTGTTGGCCAATCAGCTCATCAACAGTTGCTCATACTTATCATCTGCTCTACTGCTCAAAGATCATACTAATTGAACAAAGATCTGCCCATCCTTTAGTCTCACACTTATGTTGATTCAAGAGATGTCCAACTAATGTGACTGATGCTGGATTCAGTAAAATAGCAGTAACCTCTTACCTCAATCCTCTTGAAGATCAACTCAAACTTACCTTACATTACTTTGCCACCAAAATATGAATATGTTTGTCATAGAACTGTAGCTCTGCTACTCTGCTGTTCACACAGGCAATTTCCCATCAAAACCTCTGTCATTCTGCACATATTGACTTCTCTGTGAATTTTCACTATCCTCATCATGCATATTCAGCTCATCCTGCTTTTTATACACAATTTACATCATACAGCTTTCATATTCAATCAGTAGCATGACACTCGGACATTCTCAGGTCAAAGTCATTTGATATGCTTTGAGTATCATCATAACCTTCACAAACAAATGTATTCAAACACAAACATGTCAGTGTCAATTTTGTCAATCTAATCGCTCCACTGTCCAAGAAGGATGAAACTAGTATGCCACAGCCATCAATCTGTCAATCTATTGCCAAACTTATGATCACAGTTGATTAATCACTGTCATGCCCATATTGTACTGATTGTCATATCAACCTATTGTGAATGTTGAGTCATCACTGTGTATCACTGTCAAGTTATCATGGCAATGGTGTAAGATGGCAATCACTATCACATCACTGTATTCATGGCATGCAACCTCAACAAGCATTGTCATATCATACACTATCATACCAATCACTGTCATGAAGCATACATCATAGTCTTCACTGTGCAAGCTTTACTCTAATGTCTTCATCAACATCATGGCACTCAAAGTGAGGTCAATGTTTGACTCTCAAAACATCACTGTGACTGTCACTATTTCAAGCATGTCACTGTGTACATAATTATCATCATAACACCATCAAGACATCATCACAATCAATTTCATCAACAACCTTTGTTGACTGTGTGTATATCATAGTTTATGGAAAGGCATCATCATATCATGGTGTATCAGCATATGTCACAACTACATACTTCAGCTTGCACCTATACACTAATACCACTGTACATACTATTTTATGTACATATACTACGAATGTTCATACATACCTCTTCACTTCAACAGGATGTATCACATCATCGTCATACTATATGTCACTGCTTGACTATGTGCTGGTTAGACATCATCATAAGGTAGGCAGTGAGTGGAGTGCTGTACACATACATCATCACTTCTTTACCTCAATCAATAGTCTTTGAGCATATATGTCCTCACTAAGCATTACTGAACATATTACTATGTAAACATCATCTCACTTGCAAAGCCAAACTAGTGATTGTGTAAATCCTCTGCTGCTGGATATCAGCATCAATCATTAACAGCTTCCAAAACTCTCACCACCATGAATATTATCATAAGAACTTGTTCCTTTTGGGCAGAAAACGAGTTTCCTTAGGGTATCAAGATGATGGTAGAACTTGGAATAACCATTAGCCCAAGAAGGAATATCATTCTGCTGTAAAGAATAATACTCAAGATGCTGGTGTCAACGCAAGCTGAGGTGAACTGTACATGCCCTAACTGGGCTGTCAAAACATGAGATCTGTAAACTCTGCAAAAAGGAGGTCTGCTGTAAACTTCGGGTCTTTTTATCACTATTTGACTTGGTAAAAGATACAAACAGTGCTTCTGCAAATCTAGGTCTGTTAGTCCCTCATCTGAGCATCATAACTCCAAAAAAAAAAAAATTACAAAAAGATATCCTTTAAACCAAAAAAAAATTGGGTCAACATTCCATCATTGTATTGTTGCTGTTGTTTGAACATTTCTAAACCAGCGAGATTCCTCAGTCTCAACGAGATCTCTTCTCCATATCACATTCTTTGGTTACTGTAAAACCTTGTCAAGACATAAAACAAAGACAAATTTGCTGCTGCTGTAAAAAAAAATCATTTACTGCTCCATCACTGAATTTAGACAAAGTGCTCTTCCTAGGGCAGCGAGCTCTCCATGGTGAACATTTGCCTCATACAAAGTGCCTGCTGCTGCAAATTTCCTTACTACTGCTCCTTCCCTACCTCAAAGAAAATCTCAGAGCTATCCCACAATAAACGCTGCAATGAATTGCCCTCAGTCCTCCACCGAAAATTTCCACAGTCTGCTGCTAGCTGCTCCCGAAATTCTCCTCAGTCTAACTGCGGCTTTCCTCAGAGCTCCATGAATTTTCTCATTAAAAAATGAGGATTTGGTGGGGCATAAATACTAAATTTTCACCCATATTTTGCTGAGCCGACCTGCTTTTTTTTAATATTATTTTTGGAGCCGACTTTGCAAAGAATTTTTTATTTTTAATTATAATTCTGAGCCAACGTATAATATATTTTATATTTTATGCTGAGCCGACATGGCCTCATGTTGAGCCGACATCTTCAAGGTCATCTTCAAAATATCCATGGGCTCCACGATGTGTTTTATCATGCCATTTAACCACAAGGGAGACCATACATCATCATCAACCTTCTTCTAGAGCTACAATGACTTCAAGGGCTTTGAAGGACATCTTCAAGGATACAATTTCATCAAGGTCTGCACCAAGTGCAAGCAGTGGGGCTCTAGAAACATCAAATGACACATCTAAGTGTGTGGGGGATTCATGACCAATTTGTGGGTCTAGGAACTACAGGTGGGACTTGGTGTCATTAATAACATCTCGTGAAGCCACTGCAAATCCATGTTGGCATCAATGATAATTTCAGCAACATGGTAGTCATCCCCAAATTTCACCTTGTGAGGTGACTCATATTCAGACAGTTTCACAAAGGATTCTTTGAATCCCGTCATATATTTGGAAGCCCCACTATCTATAAGCCAATCATTGCTTCCATGTGTAATAGTTCCCATGAGAGTGAAAATCAGAACATATTCTTCATCACTTGAAGAATCATCGCTTTCTTGTTTGATTCTCTTTGTGGAAGGTTCATCATCCTCTGCAGCATGAGCATGATGTCTTCTCTTGTTTCCCTTCTTCTTGTGAGAGCCATTTTTGTTTCTAAAACAATCTCTGGAAAAGTGTCCTCTTTCATCACATGTATAGCATCTGAATTTAGGTAAATTTATGCTAGATCTTCTAGGTTTATCTTTATGGTGGGAGTGCTTACCTTTGTGATATCCTGTTATGCTTTTCTTGGATTGCACTATGAGAGCTTGATCTTAACTTCCCATCTTTTCTTCTTGGGCTACTATTCAAGCTTCTTCTTGTGAGCATTATTCCCATAGCCTACTAAACTTGAATAGCTTCTTTCTTGCACAAATCCCTTGAATGAAGGAGTCTCGTGATCTAGGGAGACCATTCAAGGCAATCATCACAATTTCCGCATTCTCCACTTCTTCGTCCACTACTTCAAGTTGTTCTTTGATCTGGGAGACCCTTATGAAGTATGATTGTATGGTTTCCGTATTCTGGATCTTCACATTCTTTAACTGGTTCCTCAAAGTCATCTTCTGATTTATGTTCTTTCCTTCAAACAGTTTGGTCAGGGCATTAAACATTGCTTTAGGTGTCTTTAGGGAGGACACATGTGGTATGAGGTGATCCTTGATTGAATTAGCCATGATCAATTTCTTTTTTTGTAAGGCCTTAGCTTCATCTCCCTCTAGAACTGGAACCTCTCCACTGATGTAAGAGTCCAACTCATTTTCTTCCAGGACCAGGGAGATCCTATACTTGCAGGCTCGGAAGTTATCAGTTCCCTCAAGCTTTTCATCAATCTTGGTATAATGAGACATATTAACTGAGAAACTCAAATAGAAATACAAAATATTTAGATCTTACCAATTTGAGAAGCTGAAAAACAAAATCTGGAGCTGATCTTCTATAGTGTTGGTTCTTTGGTTCTAGGGAATATTAGGGTTTGGATTTCCCGGAGTTATACCCAACCAAAAACCTTGATTCTTGTCTCTAAAATTCAATTTTGAGAAGGAGATTAATCCTGTCCTGGGCTCACTCAAAAGTTCTTCATCAGTGAAAATCCCTAATTTCTCGATGTAGTGGTAGGTCAAAAACTCAAAATTAGATTCTGCTTCGATAGAAAGATGCACCCTTCAATGGAGGTTTAACCTAGCCTCCTTTTGTTTATGGATTATGGAGAGAGACCCAAAAAATAAGAAGCCCTAGTTTCTACAGCTGCACAGTGTCTTCTTCTCAGGTTAGCTCTTATACCATGTTAGATTTTTATCATTTAGATAGTATTATCTTAGAATCTTTAACTGAGAGAATAACAAGAACATCAATCAAACATAATAGACAATAGACACAAAGATTTTCCTTGGGGAAACCATAAAGGATAAAACCCTATAGCTTCCTCAGAGATAGAATCAACACCAAAAGTAAAACCCAAAATAGTAAGATTGTCTCCTGACAACAACAGTCTTTCTCTCTCTTGTCCTCGCTTCTTCTTTCTCTCTCAGTTATGTGCTACGATTGAGTGTGAGTGAATTTGTGATAAATAGAGAGGCTCACTCTCTATTTATACTAATTCCCGACTTGACAATAACTCACTGGGGTCGACTTCTCAAGGAGAGTCTAATAACCCTAGGGCCCCACAACTGCGGGGACTTTAACCCTTGATCAATAAGGAGGGTTACCCTCTATGACTTTACATGACTTGTTTACATTATTGAATCTCCCGATAGGAACATCGGGGCATGACATGACTCAATTACATTCAAGATACTTTTCGGAATAAACATTGGGGTACAATACATAAAATATACAAGTGAATACATTCTGAAGTTACAAATACATCAACAATCAATGGTGGTTTTCCTTATGTTTGTTAACGGTATACACTAATGACCGATAATCAAATGGTATCCTCCATGTTATACTTCAGATCATCTATTGACATGGATGAGATTCATACCTTGTAGTGGTTTGGATGGAAGATAGTGGGACAAAATTAGCACTACCAAATCTTTTTGTTGCTCGAGTTACACAATATTATACCATACATTATCTCATGTTGGAAACATAGAAGAGAAGTAGTTGATTATCATTTATATTTTTTCTCCTCATATGTGTTGATACATAGATCCATTATGTATATGTTCATGGTTATGATCTACTTTTCACATGTATCCATTGTGTATCATCTCCATGGATTTATTATGTATTTTTGTGTCCATGATTTTGCATTAATTATATGTCATGGATTTCCAATGTACTTTGATTTGGTGGCCATGTTCTTTTCACACCTAATCATGGGAATACCCACCTTAGGAAGAGAGTGTTCCGATGCTTGGTTTTTAGTCACAGGTTATCATCTAGATCATTTCAACCATCTAATTCTCCTCTGACCTCATACATTAGGGGGAATATTTTATAACATTAATTTACTCAATTATGCTCAAAATCCTCTTGAAACCCCCTCATACATCAGATTGTGAGTAAAATCCTTCAAAAAATAATTTTTGGCTTATGTGTGTGCTTAGAATGTCAACAACAAGCATATACATGCATTACCCTTGAGAAACACATGTACACCTCATGAATTAAAAAAAAAAAGTAATTTCCACATATGGTTTGGATAGTTGGAGTTCGTTCGAGTCCTATTTACATTAGAACCAACCATCTAAACCACTCACAACAAAGTATAAATCAATCCTAAAATGGAAATATCGAGACCAATCATCACCAAAGTGAGTATATGTTGGATAAATAGAATGAAGAGTGTGATTTAAGATTTTACAATACCCTTCCCCTCAGTCCCTCATTCATATTGAATCGTCTTGTCCTTGAGTTAGTGGGGATAGTCATGCATATTCCCTTTTACTCATCATTCGAGGAAATTCATGGAAGAAGACTTGTCAGTGGACTGATCATGGGAGAATCTAGATAGGTGATGGAGACACCTCGTTGGAAAGTGAGGTATACCTTGTATATTTCATTTAATCTCTTGATTAATATGAGAACACTCTTTTTTCCCTCCCCCAAAACGTTCTTGTTTACATTGTAACTTGTTTATTTAGGATGTTTTGAGTGATTGAATTGATGTAGATTATTACATGTTGGTTTACTTTATTCAATTATGAATTCAAGTTATTTCTTTTTTCATTATTGTTTGATATTCAAAAGAATTTGAGAAGGGTATTTGCTTGTTTCTTGATTTTAGGTGTGAGGATTCTAAGGACGAATGGAAGACAAACATTGGAACCACACACCTATGAGGATTAAAACATCTAGATCCAAATAAGTACATACTACCATATATTAATTGGATTCAGTCTGAAAAGTAGGAAATTTGAGTCAGTTATCCCTCAATCTGTAATAGGCCTAACCCTTTAGGTGAGTGAAAATTTGTTTAAGACTCTTCCACCAATAAAATTTTGACACAACATAATCAAGTTGTTGGTGACAAAAACTTTCTTTGAATGTTTCACTACCTATCAAATTGCTTTGTCTTATTTATGTTCTATGAATATTTCTATGTCAATGCCTTAGTCTAAGGTCTACATACTCTTACATCACTTCTAATGTATATCATAAGATATTTGTCAATTTGAGAAGTAATATTTATAAGACAAGCTATAAATTTAGCACACAAAATATAAATTCCCAACATTACATGTAAACAAGCCATCTAATAAATTCATAGTATGGTGCACAAGCAATTAATATAATATTAATAGTATGGATGAAGCATATGTTATATGGACATTTTACATTCTTGATGTAAGGAATACAAATACAAGGTACTCCTAGCTATAAAAATCAATGGAACAAGTGAATGCTACTAGCTCTGGATAAGTGGCTTTAATGCTTGTGAATATGTGGCCATGTGTTTCCTTGACGAAAAGTGTGGGTCTCATAGTTATTATTAAGAGGATATGTGGTTGGCTACAAAATTTCTAAACAAGAACAATAACCATCTCAGAATTCCTGTCCTAGTTAACTAAGGGTTTCCTTAGGGTAGTCAATTCCAAATTGACGGTCTGGACCTGGGTGTACTTATGTCCAAGGAAGTGATGAACCTATAGGTTGGAAAGAATTTTTATTTAACTTCCATAGCACGTGTACTCATCTTCAATCACCATTTTTTTCAACTTTAAACCTACTTGACCTATCATGACTAACAAATGACCCTATCTGCCATCATCCTACATGGTCATTCATTCTGACTATAGTTCCATTTGATATTCCTAAAGATTATGATTGCAATGGAGAAGATTCATCCACTCATGTCATGATTTTTCACCTTTGGTTCTTGTCAAACTCTTTAGTTGATGACAATATTTTGTTGTGTCTCTTTCAATGTACCTTGATCAATAATGTTTCCAAATGGTATATTGAATTACCTAGCACTATCTTGAATCAATTCTTGACAGATTAGGTCATGAATTTTTTTGTGTCCAATATATCCATATATGTATCCATGTTAGGGGATATTATGCGCACAACATCGAAAGTGATTTTATACACACAACATCTATATTTGATTTATTTCCAATTCAATACTACATGAGTTAATACCTCATGCACCTTGGTCTTGATTTGACATTTTAAAACCTAATCTAGAACCACATCTTGATGGTGTTATTTTCTCTATGCCATTTATAATATTGTTGATCAATTTAATAGTTAGATGGGACAAGTTTCCATTCATGTGACTACAACTAATCACCCTACCCAAAATGTCATGACCTTAATGCAGAATGATGATGTTCTTTATGTTTATTCTATTTCTTGGAAAGACTGACAACCCAAAGGAAAGAAGAAGAATAAGAAAAAATATAACACTTAGGACAACACAACTCAAAAAATTAAGGTTAATGTCAGGGGTAAGTAAGAAAATAAAAACACAAATTCCCATGTACAATTTGTATAGAAGACCACACTACTTATGAACATCCTAAGTAATGAGGTTCATCATTACTTGAACCAATGGCGTACTACACAACAACCTATGGTCCTCATTCAACCTTTTCCTTCTCAACATCCACATAAGATTTCCATAAATCTTGCACCTCTATAAGGGGTAAATGAGGGAACCCCCCACCAAGGGGGTAGTACCTGGATTGCAAACATATACATGTGTGAGTAAGATGTTAAACTTGAAATTTGCACCCAGACTTACTAAACTCTCGAGGTCAAACCTTGAGAGAAAAATTATTATCTTCCTCCGCTTGGTGGTTCTCTTCACATTGAGAGACCATATGATGATCTATTGTCTATAATTCCTAAAGGAACCTTGTTTCAATTGACACATAATCCCAATGCTCAAGAACCTAAAAAATATAGTATAGTTGAATATCTTTCCTGGGCCTCTTGAGTAAAGTCAACCTTGGAAGTGCTACAAAGACACCCTTCATATTAGAAAGCATTATTGAAGACCAATAGTATAAATGACCCTGCATATTCTCATATTTTGACATTTTATTTCAATGAGGCACATCCAATGCTACCTCATCTTCTCGCATTCCAAACCCAAGTCTCATCATGAGGGATGAACATATTTCAATGCATTGTTGATAAAGGATCCTCTACCTATGCCATGTCATTAAATTTATAGAGATATTTGGGATTCCCAGAGATAACTCCATCATCCACACTATTGAAATCTTTTGATGGTCACTCTTTCAAGCTACACATAATTATATTTTCCTTTCTCATTACATTGGGGGGCAAGCCCATCTCAATCAAAGTAGAAGTAGTTGATGCACCACTTGACTATAATATTGTTCTGAGACAGAGTTGGAAATATGCAATGATAGATGTCATATCTTGTTAGTTTTTCAACATTAAGCTAGCATTATTAGGATCTTTAACTGAGAGAATAACAATCACAACAATCAAACACAAGAGACAATGAACATAGTGGTTTTCCTCAGGGAAAGCATAATTGGAGAAAACCCCACAACTTCCTCAAAGATAGAATCAACACCAAAATAGAAAATCCCAATACATTAAGTGATCTCCCGACAGTAATAACCTTCTTCTTATCTAGCCCCAGTGTCTTCTCCTTCCTCAACTATGCGCTACACGTGAGTCTGTATGAGTTGTGTGTTAAATAGAGACTCCAGTTCTCTATTTATACTAATACCGGCATGACTAAAACCCTACTAGGGCCGACCTCTACTAGGAGAGTCTAATAACCCTAGTGCCCTGGAATTGCAGGGACTTTAACCCTTAGACAATCAGAGGGTTACCCACAATGACTTGACATGACTTGTTTACATTATTGACCCTCCCGATCGGAACATCGGGGCATGACAACATGACTCAATTATTTAATAGATACATCCTGGAATAAACATCGGTTTACAAGACATAAGATACATAGATGAATACATTCCAAAGTTACAAATACATCAAAACTCCCTCTTAACTAGGAAGGTATTCTTTCGACACAATTTTCAGCACTGGTCTTCTTCTCTGCATCAATTGGATCATCTCGTCATCTTCAAGTCTTCTTTAGTCTTCAAGTCTTCTTTGTCTTCTTCATCTTCTTCATCTTTTGAGTCTTCAAGTCATCTTCTTCTTCAAGTCTTCTTCATCATGGGATCTGCATCATAATGACTATTGGCTCATCATTGTTGGATCATCACTCAATCTGGATCGTCATCAAGTCTGGATCATCATCACATCTGGATCATCATCACATCTGGATCATCATCACAACTGAATCGTCACTTAATCTGGATCATCATCAAGTTTGGATCATCTCATCTCGATCACTTGATTTGGATCATCATCAAGTTTGCATCATCATCTGTTGTCTCATAATGGTGCTATCTCGATTCTTCTTGTCACATGAAGTTCTACAGAGTCAATCCTGTAGGTCTACCCTTCATGTAGGTCTTCATCAGAGCTTATATTTGACACTTAAGTCAGAATGGCCCACCCAGCTCTTACATTTGACCACATCTTGTCAGAAAGGCACGCCCAACACTCACATCTGACCACATCTTGTTAGAAATGCCCAGCACTCACATTTGACCTCATCTTGTCAGAAAGGATCAGCACTTATATCTGATCATGTGCAAGCACATCACATCAAAAAGGATCTGCACTTACATTTTACACCATCTTGTTAGAAAGGCATTGCACTTAAATCCAACCTCATCTTGTCAGAAAGGCACAGCACTCACATCTGACCATGTGTAAACACATCACGCCAGAATGGCTCAACACTTATATTCGACCTCATCTTGTTAGAAAGGCTCTGCACTTACATTCGACCATGTGTAAACACATCGCATTGAAAGGGCGTGCACTCACATCTGATCATGTAGGAACTAATCCTATCATCACATCAGAATGGTCCCCAGTCCCAGACTGAGCTACCTGGTAACTAACCAAGTGCCTCCATTCCCAGAATGGCAGTTTCCCTTACATCTGTCCTACTCGACAGAATGGCCAACACTCACATCTGACATGGGAGGAACTTAATCCTTTAGCCACGACAGAATGGTTCAACCCTTACATCTAATCTAGTGGGAACACATCCCTCTATCACATCATAATGGCTTCTCAGTCCTAGACTGAGTTTTCTTGGTAACTGACCAGGCACCTCCATTCCCAGAATGGCAATTTCCCTTACATCTGTCCTACTCGACAGAATGGCCAGCACTCACATATGACATGGAAGGAACCAATCCTCTCACCATGATAGAATGGCTCAACCCTTATATATGACCTACTCATCAGAATGGCTATCGATCTCAGCACTCATATCTGACATGGAAGGAACCAATCCTCTCACTATGACAAAATGGCTCAGCCCTTACATCTGACCATGGAAGGAACCAATCCTCTCACCATGTCAGAATGGCTATGGGTCTCAGCACTTTACCTTGGAGGAAACCTTGATCTAGAGAACACCAAGCTTCTCCCTGAAGTACTCAAACTTCAGCCTAGCTAATGGCTTCGTTAATACGTCAACTATCTATTCCTCCGTCGCAACATACTGGAGCTTCACTACTCCCCTATGCACCATATCCCTGATATAGTGATACTCGATCTCGATATGCTTCGACTTGTCATGGAACACTGGATTCTCTAACAACTTCACGCAACTCTGGTTGTCAAAATGTATACAAGTAGCATCCAACTAGAGATCAAATAAATCAGACAACAGCTTCCTCAGCCATACTGCCTCACAACTGGCTGAACAAGCTGCGACATACTCTGCTTCAGCTGTACTCAATGCCACACAGGATTGCTTCCTACTAAACCAAGATATCACACCTGATCCTATACTAAAGCAACATTCTGAAGTACTCTTCCTATCAATGGCACTGCCTGCCCAATCTGAATCAACATAACCCTCCAGGTTAATTTTCTGATTCGCATCATACTTGATCCCATAATCAACTGTACCCCTCAGGTACCTTAGAATATGCTTTGCAGCAATCAAGTGAACATTTCTCAGATCTGTCAAGAACTGGCTCAAGGTGTTCACAACAAAGCAAATGTTTGGTCTCATGTTTTTCAGGTACATCAAGGACCCAATCATCTGACGATACATCATAGCATCAACCGTCTCTGATGAAGCATCAATCAATAGCTTCAGGTTCGATGCCATAGGTGTGGACATAGCCTTGCAGTCCATCATCCCAAACCTCTTTAATATCTCTACTGCATACTTCCCTTGTCCAAGGAAGATTCCATCTGCACTCTGCCACACCTCCATATCTAGAAAATAATGCATCATACCCAAGTCCTTCATTTCGAACTCAGAAACAAGCTTTCTTTTCATATCAGCAATCAACCTATCCATACCTGTCACAAATAGATCATCTACATACAGTAGAAGCATCACTGGGTTGCCATCTTCAACCTTGTAGTAAAGGTTGGAATCTGCTTTACTTTTGGTAAAGCCCAAATTGGATAGAAAGCTGTCAATTCTGCCGTACCAAGTCCTGGGTGCCTGTTTCAAACTGTACAGGGATTTCTTCAATATGCATACATGAGACTCTCTGTCATGTGTCTCAAAACCGAGTGATTGTTCTACGTACACTTCCTCTTCCACTACAGCATTCAATTTGGCAGTCTTGACATCCATCTGGTGTATCTTCCATTTCATTACTGCAGCTAGAGCAGGTACTGATATGATGGAAGTGTATCTAGCTACAGGTGCAAAGGTTTCTTCATAGTCTATTCCTTCTTTCTAAGAGAAACCTTGAGCCACAAATCTTGCCTTATATTTTTCAATGCTACCGTTTATAGCATGTTTGATCTTGTAGATCCATTTGGAAGTTACAACTGACTTCCCTTCTGGTATTGGGACAACATCCCAAACATCATTCTTCATGATCAATTGGTACTCTTCGATCATAGCATCCTTCCATTCTTTCCATTCTGCCGCTTCTTCATAATTGGAAGGTTCTTTATCAATGAAATCACATAGTAAGGCTACATACCCAGAGCAGAATCTGGTCCTCTTTCTTTCTCTGTGATTCTCTTCTGGAGCTCCATACCTTTCTGCACCTTGGATAATTTCACGTACCCAAGTAGGTTTCCTCTTATGAGGATTCTTCTCCAGAGGTGGATCTATAGGTCTTTGTGGTTCTTCATATTCTCGATCTTCTTCTTGATGGTTGTATCATGAATTCTGGGTGCTTCTGCTTCTTCAGGTTCTTCAGCGGGTCTCTTTCTGGATTTTTTGTATGCTGTGTCTTCGTCAAATGTCACATCCCTACTGATTTCAATCTTATTGTATCCTAGGAAATAGATTCTGTAAGCCTTCGAGCTTTCAAAGTATCCCACAAATATACCCTTCTTTCTTGAAGGATCTAATTTTGTTCTCTTCTCTTTTGGAATGTGTATGTACACAGGACAGCCAAATATTCTGAGATGGATGACTTCTGGTTTCTTACCGGAGAAGGCTTCTTCAGGAGTCTTGTTCTCGAGTACTCTATGTGGAGTACGGTTCTATACATACACCGTTGTTCTTGCAGCTTCAGCCCAAAGATGCATAGGAATATCTTGATCATGAAGCATAGCTCTTGCATCTTCCATAATAGTTCTATTTTTCCATTCCGCAATCCCATTTTGTTGTGGATTATAAGGAGTGGACACTCCCTCTTAATCCCTAATTCTTTACATAGCTCTTTGAATTCATTCAAAGTGAATTCTCCACCATTATCTAATCGAAAGGTCTTGATCTTCTGTTCAGTGTGATTCTCAATCAAGGCTTTGAATTCCTTGAACTTGCTGAATACTTCGTCTTTGTTCTTCATGAAGTAAACCCATGTCTTCTTAGAAAAATCATCAATAAAAGAAACATAATATGCATACCCGCTTAGTGAGCTTGATGACATAGGACCGCATAAATCGGAGTGGATGATTTCCAAGATTCCTTTTGCTTTGCTTTCACTACTTGGAAATGTCTTCTTTGTGTTCTTCCCTTTCACACATCCTTTGAAAACCCTGTCATGTTTTGCTTGTATTTCTGGAAGACCTTCAATATCTTTCCTTGCAAGAGGTAGTGCTCTGTAATGCACATGTACAAGCCTTCTATGCCAAATTTCACTTGGCTCTGTTGTGTCATGGACCAATGCTTGTTCTGGATGGCCCTTCAATTTTTACAAACCTCCTTCTTGTTCTCCAATCACCACTGCATCATCGATAGTCTTTCCTCTATGAATGCAACCCTTATTGATTTTGCATCCAATCCTGATATGGAGAGAAGGTTCTTCTTGAGTCCTGGCACAAACAATACTTCCTTCATTGTTATATACTTTCCAGAGTCTAGCTTATAGGAAGATTCCCCACTACCCTTTATTGGATATTGGTAGTCATATCCTAGCTTCACCTTTTGAGGTGATTCATGTTCTAAAAATTTCACAAAGGATTCCTTGAATCTAGAAATATGTTTGGAGGCCCCACTCTCAATAATCCAATCATAACTTCCATGAGTAATGTTTCCCGTGAGAGCGGAGATCAAAACATATTCATCATCGCTTAAAGAATCTTCACTTTCATATCTGGTTCTCTTCGATGAAGGTTCATCATCCTCTCCAGCATGAGCATGATGTATTGTCTTGCTTCCCTTCTTGTGAGAGCTACTTTTGTTCTTAGGAAAATCTCTAGAAAAGTGTCCTTTTTCATCACATGTATAGAAAATGAACTTAGACCTATCTCTAGGCTTTCTAGAGTTATTCCTGTGATGAGAGTACTTACTTCTGTGATGGCTGGATCTGGGTTTCTTCGACTGCACTGTGAGAGCTTGATCTTCACTTCCCATCTTCTCTTCTCGAGTTGCTATCCGAGCTTCTTCTTGAGAACATTCTTCCCACAGTCTGCTGAACTTGACTAACTTCTTTCTAGCACAGATCCCTTGAATGAAAGAGTCCCATGTCCTAGGGAGACCATTCAAGGTGGTCATCACAATTTCTGCATTCTCCACTTCTTAATCTACTACTTCTAATTGCCTTGATATGAGAAACCCTTGTGAAGTAAGACTGGATGGTCTCTTCATTCTGAGTCTTCACGTTCTTCAGTTGATTCCTCAGAGTCATCTTCCGGTTTATGTTCTTCCCTTCAAACAATTTCGTTAGGGCATCAAACATAGCTTTAGGTGTTTTGAGGGAGGACATATGTGGGATAAGGTAATCCTTGATAGAGTCAGCAATTATCCTCTTTGACATAACCAACTTCTTCTTATGCAAGGCCTTTGCCTCATCTCCCTCTGGAACTGGAACCTCCTCATGGATGTAGGAGTCCAACTCATTTTCTTCTAGGACCAGGCAGATCCTATACTTCCAGGCTCGAAATTTATCAACTCCCTTAAGCTTCTCATCAAGCTTGGTATTATGAGACATCTTAACTGAGAACCTCAAATGGAAACACAAAATATTTAGATCTTACCAGGTCAAGATGTCGGATCTAGATTTGGAGCTGAAATCCTGCAGTGCTGGATCAGGAGCAAATTAGGTTTTTACTTTTCTAGAGTTTTGTCCACCCAAATGCCTTGAAATTTATCCCTAACTTCTATTTTCGGGAGGAGATCAATCCAGGCCTGGGCTCACTAAAAAATTCCTCTTCTGTGAAAAGCCCTAATTTTCGGCAGTAGTGTCGGGTCCAAAACTGAAAAACCTTAGAATTGGATTTTTCTTCGACAGAAAGATGCACCCTAAGGAGGAGAGTTATTCCACCTTACTTTTGCTGAAAATTTGTGGTGGAAGATCCACAAACTAGGAACCCCTAGTTCCCGCAACTGCACAGTGTCTTCTTCTCAGGTTAGCTCTGATACCATGTTAGTTTTTCAACATTAAGCTAGCATTATTAGGATCTTTAACTGAGAGAATAAAAATCACAACAATCAAACACAAGAGACAATGAACATAGTGTTTTTCCTCGAGGAAACCATAAATGGAGAAAACCCCGCAACTTCCTCAAGATAGAATCAACACCAAAATAGAAAATCCCAATACAGTAAGTGATCTCCCGACAACAGTAACCTTCTTCTTATCTAGCCCTAGTGTCTTCTCCTTCCTCAACTATGCGCTACACTTGAGTATGTATGAGTTGTGTGTTAAATAGAGACTCCAATTCTCCATTTATACTAATCTCGGCATGACTAAAACCCTACTAGGTCCGACCTCTACTAGGAGAGTCTAATAACCTTAGTGCCCCAGAACTGTGGGGAAATTAACCCTTATACAATTGAAGGGTTACCCGCAATGACTTGACATGACTTTTTTACATTATTGATCCTCCCGATCGGAACATCGGGGCATGACAACATGACTCAATTATATAATATATACATCCTAGAATAAACATCGGGTTACAAGACATGAGATACATAGATGAATACATTCTGAAGTTACAAATACATCAACGTGTCTTTTGTCTTTAGGGTTATTTATTCTCTACAAGAAGGAAAATTCATTACCATTGACCAATTAGATTATTGTTAGTTTAATTCTAGAGCCAACTTTGAATTTACTATTCCATTTATTGGAAATTCTAAAGGAAAGCTGGATAGCATTGATGTGGGGATGTTAAAAGATTCATCTCTTATAAGTAGTTTTACTTTACCCCCACTAGTTTTCTAAATTGGCACTTCCCACATCTTAACCATTGTTGCATCCATAATTACATTTGGGACACATGTACCATCGTTCATATTTTTTACCTGAGCTGGAGAAGATGGAGGTTAGACCTAAAAGTATCGTTTTTCAAGGATATCTTGATTAGTTCCAATGTTCTACTCTTACACATGATGTGTTTTCAAAAGGTAATTTGGCCAACATTTCAAAAATCATATCCATCAACATCTTTGTCAAACTTAGCATAGTCAAGAACATTTTCATTTATTTTGATTATTATTCTCAAGAAATTGAGGATTGCACTACCCTTTTTAAAGAATTTCCTGATGTTTTCTCTTGGTCCTATGAAGAAATGTTTAGCATCAATTCGTACATTGTCGAACATGAGCTTAGAATATATGATAAGGAAAAACTAGTTCAACAAAATATTCAACCAATTAACCTAGAGAAATCAATTTATATCAAGAGATAGGTGGAGAAATTACTTAATGTTGTCTTCATATGTCCTATCCCCTTGACATAATGGGTATACAATCATGTTCTTGTGAATAAGAAAGAATTCATGGTTTGAGTTTGTACAAATTTTATGTATTTGAACAAAGCTTTTCCTAAATACAACTATTTTAGTACCCCATTCATTGATCAGATTATTGATGAGTGCATTGAGAATGTTATATTTTCATTTATTGATGGTTTTTACAACTATAACTAGATTCAAATTTGACCTAAATACCATCATAAAACAACCTTTGTCTATCCTTGGGGCACATTTTCTTATTGAAAGATGTTGTTTGGTCTAGAAAAAGTTGGAACCACATTTTAGCGATCCATGTCCTATAATTTTCATTATACTAAGAACATTGTTGAGTCTTTTCTAAATACCTTAGTGACTTACTCTCAAAATATGATAGCACATTCGGCTCATCTACATGTAGTTTTTGAAAGGTTTAATTATTATAATATTCAATTAAACCCCTGGAAATGCATCTTTTCTGTGGATTCTATAATATTACTTGGTTCATTGTGTCCAAGTGTGGGATCATGGTTGATCCCTTCAAGGTTGAAGAAATAGTTCAATTTCTTTCCTCGTGTAAAATTAGACAACTCCAAATAATGAAAAGGAAATAAAAATTCTTGTGACAATTTATAGCTAACTATTCCTTTTGAAACAAGGCCAGTTCCCATTTATTTTAGATAATCAAGCCCAACAATCCTTTGATGCTTTGAAAACCTCTTGTATGCCTACTCTCTTATTATGTCCTTTGGATTACAACAAGTATTTTTTGTTATGCCTAGCATTGTCAAATTCAACCATATCCATGGTATTAATTCAAGAATATGAATCGTAAAAAGAACATGTGATATACTACCTAGGTAAGGGAATTCTCGATATTAATCACTTGAGATATCCCCATGTCAATAAATTTACATTGGAAATAGTGCATGCTCTACAAAGACTTAGACATTACATCTTTCTTAGATGCATTTTTTTTGGGTAGACTCTAATTCTATGTAGCATTTTCTAACTTAACACATAATCGGGGCAAAATATTCAAAATTTATTGTCATCCTCCAAGATATTGATTTAGATTTTGTCGCATACAAATCCAAGAAGTTCTTATATTTTGTTAAGTTAATGTCTTAGTTACTAAGGGATAAGGAGGATATTCTAATAGATGAGTCCTTAACAGGTGAAACTTTATTCCTTTTTTCCTCTTTCGAACATTGGTATGGAAATGTCCTAATATATCTTCAGTTTCAAGAGTTCCTTCCTCACTTATAACATTTTGAATGAAAATGGACTCACCATCAACCCAAGAACCAATTTATTATTAGAGACACTTTGTCTAGCCAAGGTATCAATTTTATCTTACAACATTGTTATATTCATCAGGAAGTTTAGAAGTTTCTAAATGAATGCCAATATAGAGCATATGGTGTTCATCTTTTTAGTATGACGATAATCCAAAAATCCTACATACAAGTTCCATTTTCAAGAATTGCATTAAAGCATTCCAAAAGTGACACCCTCGTAAGGTGTTTACCCCCAAAATGCACAAACCCCTTTCTCATCTTCACCGCTTAGTTATTGTTAGTTATTTTTCAAAGTGGGAATTTGATTCAATGAAATGTAATCCATCCTTGATGAATGGTCACCATTACATTATAGTGGTAATCGACTACTTCACCAAGTTGGTTAAGGCCATGCCCACCTCAACTAATGATGGCACTACAATGAAACATTTCAAATTTAATCACATTATCACTAGGTTTGATGTCCCTAGATAAATGATCACGAAAAATGGATCTCATTTACATAATTACATAATGTCATAATAAGCCAATAAGTTGGGTTTTTGGCAATGCCATTCTTCACCTTAATATCCTCATTCCATTAGCTAGGTAGAAGTTGTGAACACATTTTTGAAAATTATGTTGCAGAGGACAATGAACAAAAATAAAGCTCACTAACACTTGATTATTTTTCTACTCTATGGGATTACCAAAATTTGGTGAAAACAACAATAGGATTTACTCCTTTCTAACTTGTTCATGGCGTAGGATGCAATGATATAGATTGAATGTGAAATACCTTCATTAAAACCAACAATCAGATTCCTTCTTGATACCTTTGTCGAATAATAATGTCTAATATACTTAGAACAACTTAACAAACACCATCAAGATGTATCACTAGATAACAAGACTCATAAGAAACATTTCAAAACATAATATGAAACTAGTTTTCATCCTCATATCTTTTCTAAAGGTTACCTAGTCTTGGTTTATGATCGAGATAATGATAAATTAGGAGCACATGCCTTACATTGTGATTCATGTGTTGTCCAAGGGGGGATATGAGTTAGTTGATTATGAAGGGTTTTCATCAGCAAAGCTTCATAATGGGCTCTACCTAAATAAGTACTATGCATGATGTAGTCATGGTTTACAATTCCATGTAACATGTTGTAATCTAAAATTTGTATTTTAGATAGTTTTCTTCTTTTAGATTTATTACCTAGGTTCGGTTAATAAATTATCATGCTTTGGTATTTCGTTTATAGATGAAAAACAATGCCCATTCATAAGAAATATTAGTAAATGGTGCCTTCCATCACACTTAGAACATTGCTTCCTCTACATGAGTGATTTTTTAGCCCATCGATTAACTTGTAAATTATAGTGGTGTTTGTATTGGTGCTACAAATAACAATGTAACTTAGTATAGTACCATTATCCAACTTCTCACAAAGGCTATCATTCACAATTTGACACAACACTATTTGTTTAGATTCCCAATTAGTAATATCTTAATTAAACAATGTTTACCAAGTTTGTGATATGTGCCTATATATGAATTTTTTAAGGGTATTTCTTCTTAAACAACAATATGAATTCATCACATACAATCACATTCAAATGAGATTTAATGCGTTGGATTATTCTTTAGTTAATTATATCATTATTTTTACTTAGGTTGTGAACCATAAAATCACACATTTAAAATAAAACCCATGACATTTCAATGAACACACAATTTGAATTTGTATAAGTAGACCCACAAAACCATGTGCGTGTGTGTGCACGCATGTGTATGTGTATCAAAAATAAATATTTATACCATCATTTCTATACAAAAGATGAATATACTTTGTATATATACAACATCAAGCTATCTATCCTAGCATAGAAAAATAAGTTAAGTACAAAAAATAGAAGATCTAACCTAGGGTCTAATCATCAAACTCCTTTGCATGAAAACCATGGTAACAAACCAAAAAACTAGTACTCACATCAACAATATGATCATCTTGGAAGGAACCACAACCACATGATGCAAAATTTTACCAGGAATCTCCTTAATTCATGTCATAAAAACTCCCATAGTGATTTCCACTAGGTTCTTGCATAGAATGTGCAACAGTCTCTGTTGCATCCTCATCCTCAAAGTTGGGCTCCAAATACTCCTCTTCCCCCATATGATGCCTATTGGGGGGAATCCCCATTAATTACACTATACCAACATCTACGCCATCAAGAGCTGGTATGGTTATACACATTGTATATTTCATATAAGTCAAAAAGTTTTTTCCTTTTTGCAAAAATACCTAGAAAGTTAAATAATTTCAAAAACCCATAAAATGAAACAATTTGAGAACATAGAAAGGAAAATATTCTTACCTACAGGGCCCCATTGAGCTTTAAGACAAAAGGATAGCTTAGTATCATGCATGGAGTCTATCTTGAACTAAGTGTATTCATCCATGTTGATCGACTATGCCCACCAATAAAAAAACTCAGGCTCAACCGTACTTATCGATAGTCTATGTCACTTCCCCAACGACCTCAGTGGCCTATCTTGACCATCGGGGATGATTTTCCTTCTAATACCATGACAGTTCTATGTCTCCTTCATTAAATTTATTATTTTGTAGTAGTCTATGCATGCATTTTATTTGTTCTATCTGATGTGCCACACACATCAAACCTTACTCTATGCACAATACTACATTCACTAATTTTAACCCCGCACAATCACATGCTTAACAATTTCCCTATCACATAGATAGACTATGTGCATTGAATATGATTGTCACATGATCCACCATGTGACAACCTTTAACCAGTACACGTTAACCAAGACACACTATAACTACTCTAGGGAAACTTTAACTCTAATGGCATGTCATTGAACTCCTACAGAATTAGCAATGTATGAATAATGGGACTTCATATACAAGACATACATCTATATGCAATCATTTCATGAAGTGAAATATCATATATCCAACACTTATATACCAAGAATCATGATCACCGTAACTAAACCAATTCATATCCATAATCACTATTTGCAACATGCATCTCATCATTGTAGATCAATATTCATACACTAAAACTAAAATAACAAGAATGAGACAACAAGTTAACACCTATCTTGGGTGTATATTCTCCAAGCAACTGACTACACAAGAGAAATGTTCCACCCAACTGTAGGCACTCTATCTAGCATATAAAAAAATTGTTAATAGGCCACCCCCATTTTTGGCATGATTTCCTTAAGGAAAGGGAAAATATCCAGAGATCACTCATAGTCACACAATTCCATAACCATTAATTTAGGTCTCTTATATATTAACATGTTATACATAGTCACATAGACGCAATCTCAAGCCAGTATAGTGCACATCTGGGTTAAAATATTACAAAGGTGATGGAGGGAAATGTTGAAATAGTAAACTCACTACAAAGCTACATGAACCTTAGTTAGTCTCAACCATATTGGGGTCCATAATTCCCACCCCACACAACACAAAGAAGGTACCCATTCACTACTCAACAATCCCCCAAGCGCCACCTTCCTCTAGGTGTTATTCAATGTGTGTGTAGAAATACCACCCAAACCTGGTCATCGACCAAAAGGATGCAACCTCCACTATTCTCATAAAAAAAATACATGCTCCATGCCACTTTGGTACTCAATACCACACAATTATCTCCACAAAGGTTTAACAATTCAAGAGATAACAATCAAATTCGGTCCATCATTTTAACTATAGGAACCTCATGCATAATTAGCTAGCTTGTGGTCCAAATTACCCACCCCACATAACACCAAGAAGGTACCCCTTCACTGCTCAGGAGTCCCTCAGGAATCACCTTTCTCCATGTTCCATTCAGTGTGTGCATAGAAACACCACCCAAAACCTAGATCATCTACCAAGAGGTCATTCTGTCCTCTTTAGGCTTGCAAATCTTGGTTGCACTCAACCTATCAACTTCTAGGAATCCTTCCAATAATTGTTTAGTAGACCACTCAGTTATAACATAAATAATAGGAAACCATACTCAAAATGTCATCAACATAGCAATGAGAAAACCTTAACTGGAATCTAAATGATACCTAGGGAAGGATCTAATAGTCTAGGCATGCTATTAACAACTAGCGCACTATAGGGAATTCATAGTAAACTTCCCACTAGAAGAAACACTTAGAAAGTTATGGATTATTCATAGTAAACTTCCCACTGGAAGAAACACTTAGAAATTTATGGACTATTCATGCACCCAATTCCTACATACACAAAATCATGCACACACGCACAAGATAAAAACTGGGATAAGATTTACTACCATCCTGTACCAAGTAAGATGGCAAAGGGAAATATAGAAATGACGCTCACAAAATTCTTCATCTACCTTCAACCATGCTCACAAACCATACTTAGAACCACTTTCAGAATGATACTAGTATTTCGAAACGATGGTAGTCTATCCCAACATTAGGGTCGATACCCATGACAAGGTAGATACATAGATGTGAGGGGTTAGGTTACTTAGACCAGGGAACTACCTGCATCAACTTCCAACTAACATAAATTAAAGTATTAACTCAATTCCACTATTTCTTACAGCCTAATAAGTAATCCCCATTCCCAATTATGTAGGGAAAATAACATAAGAAATATCAGACCCACGCCTTCCTTTCCCCAAGATAATAATTGCCTCAACTACCTCCCTATTGGAAGCATTAAATGATTTGGGTGCATGAGTCAACATAGCTTCATGGGTTCAATATGTCCCTCCCTAACCTTAGGAAAATCATGCTCCTTACTCTTGCTTCCTTACATAGTCATCTACAATTTCTATTTATTAATATCATGCACATTTACACAACATTTACAGAGTCTACCATGCTTTGAGCAGTGGATGTATTACTAACCATATTTACTACTGAGGTATGCATATCTATTTGGGATATCCATGCTAGGGCCTTGGACTTGAGTTCCTTACCATGTTCCTTACAACATCAAAAATATTACATCATTTACATAGCATATTCCAATGGGTAAACAATGGGTACATTACAATACCCCCCCCCCCTTGAAACAACATTGTCCCCAGTGCGCTTAAAAAATGAACAAAAATATTCCTATCTCATGGAATCTTCCAGCTCCCATATAGCCTCATCTATACCAAAGTGCTTCCACTACACCTTTACGTATTTGATGGCTCAGTTCCAAAGCATTGTTTCCTTCCTATGTTGGAACCTAAGCTCTTGATGGTTCATAACACCCTTGGATCTTCTGGCAACAATCAGTCATTAGAAAACAAATGACTAGCAGAGTAGTTGACTAGATTCTTAACTAGGAAAGTTGAAGGAATGACTGAATATTTAGTTGAATGGATGATTGAATGGTCGATAAGGCCATGTTCGATGAGACTACAACAACTGACTAGCCTTTGGGATGTTGCATATTTTATGGAAAACATTATAACCAATGACCCCTATTTGTGGACTAGATCTTCCTCACTTGCAAGGAATTGGCTAGCTCTAGAGACTATAAAATAATAACCCTATGGGTTGTGTAATGTGTGTTGAAATATGTTGAATAATGCTTAATATGCATTGTGATGGTCCAATCATAATGTTATGTTCTTACGTGTTGTAACGGTGTCTTTGGACACCACTTTTCTTCTTGAAATATTGTTTCCTTTTGTATTTTTTTCTTTTTTGTTCTATAGTTCAAGGTTACAAGATTCCACCTCCCTGTACTTTTCCTCATTAACCTCGATGTTTCTCCAGTATTTCCAGTTACCCATTCGATATGATGAGGGCATGGAAATTCTATTATCCTGTAGACAAAACACGGCTACCCATATCACAGATCATATCCATGAATGGCGATGTCATCGTAGCTTGTGTAAGATCCAGTTAGATGATAGGATTTTCCTCAATTGGTTTCTCAAAACCTTACTCCCACCCATTGCCAAGTAGGTTTCATATGAGTGCCCAAAAACTAAGGAGGAATCGATCCTAAAAGCACTATAGTTTGATATCATCTATGCCCAATTGGGTTATCTGTATACCATTATACCCGATGCTCCCCATGCTGGCTCCTCACGTTGAGATACATTTGGGGAATCCCATGTTGCTAATGGAGTCATTGGATCCATTACCCAGAATCCCCACTTTTACAATACCTCTCCTTCAATTCCACCCCATTATGGTAACACCTCTAGTGTTTTCCAACCAGGTTACACCCCTATTTTTTCATGCGTAATGTTTCAGTCCGGAGCCACACCTTCATATGCGCCTCTACACTAATTCCTCATGTCTACGCACCAAATTGTATGACAAACTCATATAATGGCCAGACAATCAGCTTCGCAACCCCACTAGCTTCTCCTGCCTATTACCTACCACCTTTGCAACATATTCCAACTTCGACTTTGACTCCTCCTAGTCCTCTAGAATAGGTCTACGCACAGTAGAACCTCCCTAATCAACCCACCTCCAGTAACCAATAAGGGTAGGGAAGATGAAAGAGATGTAGTAATCAGGGTAATAACCAGACTCAATGAAGTGGCCAACAACCCAACCCTTCGAACAATAACGGAGCCAACCCCCCTGCACAGCATCCCCAACATCCCGCTAGACCTGGGAAGAACCCACATTTACAGACTATCCATTTGTGCGCCATTTGTAACACTAACTACCACTACACACATCCATGCCCTCATATAAACCAGATCTTCCATTTACTCCAAACTATTAATCAACATGACTCAAATGGGGCTTCTTTGACTTAGCCAAACCCAACACCACTAGGTCCTCTACCTATGGTGCTCCAAAACCCCCTACCAAATCAAGGAGTGGTTGAAAACCAACCCTTGGTACCACAAATTCCTACAACCACTTCTGCAGGTCAGCCCATTAATCATGGTGTCAATTACCTAATGATGTTATCGTCTGATGTCAACCTACAGACTTGATGAAACCAGTATGGATCCACCATAGAAATCATTAATACCTCTACAAATTATACCTCCACCTCTCCATATATGTCTTTGCATTTGTCGAGACCCCCCATGGATGATAATGCTAAAGTCCTGCAGTTTCCTTTGCGTCACATCGTGAACAACGCCACTGCCAGAGATGTGCTCAACTATAGTATATTCGCTGACTTGACTTAGTCTGCCTCATCCATGTCCACTCTGGAATTTCTCAAAACTTGTCTTTTGCAATGTAAAGCGTTGTTATCTGAGTTATGTGTCGTCGATCCCTCTGACTCTAGGTTGATCACCTTCGATCTAGATCAAGAAGAACCCCAGATTCCATCATCAGTTTCCTTCCAAGTTCCAGTCATGATTCAGAATTTGGTCATTCATCGATACATCATTGATGAGGGGGAATCCACCTGTGTTATGTCAACCTTTGTTTTGAAGAAACTTGGATCCCCAACAATTCAACCTTCTTCCACCGCTCTTCGTGCCTATGATGGTCATGCTGCTCAACCCAAGGATTTCCTCATGAATATCCTTGTTGAGTTAGCCGACAAAAAAATGTTTATTGACATTGAGTTTGTCAACGCCCAACTCGATTACAACCTCCTCTTAGGACATAGTTATATGTATGCAATGCGAGTCATTGCATCTACTATCTTTCAACTCTTGATGTTCCTTCATGATGGGAAGATCGTGACAATCGACTAGTTGACATACTATGATCCAAAGGGACTGACCACACTGGAACACATCCTTCCTACTATCAACACTACCATCGATAGTGTATCCATACCTTCCCTATCTATCACTGGCCCAGGCTTATTTTCCAGCGCTCCTATGGTAGAAACCTTTTTGTCATTAACACCTCCTCCTTTGTCGACCAATATATCAGACTTGTGCACTATCACATTTGGTAGCATTCCGAACTCCTCGCAACCCCAACCGCATACCTTGGGAAATTAATGGGGTTCATTCCCTATCCACATGATTCCCTTCCTCTTTCCACCTTCCAGCATCGTGATTAATCCCATCATGGCTACTCTCAACCTGCCTGGTTTGAATTTGGTTATTTCTGTGTGGTACCTCGATCTACCTACTCCTCCCTCGACTCCCCATATTGTGTTGACTCCCATCCAAACAATTGAGACGATGTCGCACGCACCTCCTGGTACAAAGATAATTGCTTTTGTCTTTACTTCCGCTCCCCCTTATTCCATGAAGAGTGGGGGAAATATTCCCAAAGAAATGATAAAACCATGTTCTCCTCCTACATGTGATTTACGCAATGTCCAAGGCCATGCGACACCAAATTGTCTTGATTTTCCTATCCTTGGCACCCACATGCACATTGCAGTCGAGACCGACGATGTTCCAATTGTCAACATACCAACCATAACTCTGGTTAAGAACAAGTCATTGTGAACCAACCATCCATGTGTCGTTTATGTCCTATATGGTCATTATTCACACCATTGTCCAAACTTGTCTAAGTACTGGTCGCTCCTTAGTGACCTTTGCATGCACTCCCATGAGTCCGACATTATCGTCCTTGAGGAGATCCACCCTTCAGTTTCTTCCTAGGACACCAATAACACCATTTATACTATCTATAGCTCTAGTAGTCCTTTCTCATCCTTGACCATGGAAGATACACCTGATCTATCCCGACACCACTTTCGCGATGACGAAGAGATCTCTAAAACCACCACCATTGTTACCCCATTTCACTTAGTCCATGGTGTGGAATTGGTTCTTCCCATTGAATGCCATATTTTGTCTCTCCGCTTTGTCATCGAACTTCTACCTGATACTTCATTGTTAGAATAATGCCTACTTATGCTTGAACATACCAATGAGGACTTCATGCTTCTCTCTAAATGATCAAAGCGGCCAAGATTCGGTCAAAGTCCCACTATGACTCCCACATCCACCCATGCAACTTTAGCAAGGTAGAACTAGTCCTTGTCTATGACAAAGCCAATGATAATATTGGGAAAGGGAAATTTCAATCCACGTGGTATGTCCCTTATGTCATCCATTGATGTCTCGATAAAGGGGCATATATCCTTTATGACTCTGATGGCCGCCTCTTGAAGAATTCCCATAATGGGCTCTACCTCAAGAGGTTCTATGCTTGAAGTCACTCACCATGCATACCCTTGTATCATAGTTTTTCTTTCTTGTTTTGCATCATTTTTACCACGATTCAGTGACCCCCTCCAGTGTCGCTCCATGTCCAGCCGTAGTGAGTCCAATGTCGCACTCCATCACCTCCTATGCTTGTGAGTGGGTGGATTTAAACCCTCCACCCTACCCCTGCGCCGCTGGTACCCCATTGGAGGGTGCGGTCCCACATATGCACATGCACATAGTATGTCATTAGTATCTATCACATTTATGATCTAGCTGCCACTATGATAGCATATCGTCAGGTCCCCAGACCTGTCCTAGAGGTCAAGGAATCTCCGAATTTCCCTGGTAGTCCATGCTCATGTATGGATAATACTCTATGAGGATAAAAAGTTGTCGCCACTATGCAAAAAGATCCCAGGTGAAGCAATGACCTACTAGACTTCCTCCCTACCTATGATTTTCCAGGCCATTTCTCAGAGTCACCTAGATTTGTGTGCCATCACGCGAATTAAACCTTGTATGTATTGGCATGTTCATGAGCCATTCACTCCATCCATTTTATAAACTTGGACTTATTATACCACCATCCATCATCCTGTAAGGAGGCCTAACTAGTGTTCCATTGTTATTCATATTAACCATGTTCACAAAATCACCCCATTTGGTACATCGAACACTTCCTCCTTGCTTGACTGACCATTGCGGATTTTCTTTTAATCTCTTTTCTGACTCCTAAAAGAATGAAAATATTGTCAAGAAAGCTTACTTCCTATTTGAAGATAGTCATTTACACAAAAATTAAATTGAGAGTCGAAGAGAGATGTGTTGCAAGAATTTAAAATTCCTTTTACGCTCGTTAAAGTATTTGAAAGGGCATCTATGTGGCCTCGTTTATCTCTTTTTTAGGACTACGTAGACTATTGAAAGAAAAGGACCACCTTGGCACCTTCCAGCTAGGAATGTTTCCCTTTGTATCCTTTTATGATTTGTCAGACATTAGGACTATAACTTTTGAAAAATCTCATTTACGAGTTGTATTTAAGCTCTTTTCTAGCCCTCTCATAAAGAAAATATCGTCAAGCAATCTTGGTTTCGTTCATGCTCGTAAAAGTAATTGAATGACTATCCAGTCAGTATAGGTTTAAGCTTTTTAGGCCTGATTGGACTACCAAAGGAAAAGAAGTCTCTCTGCCCCTTTCGGCTGGGAGATCTCTCCTTTGTATACTTTTATCCTTTTTCGGACTTAGGAGACTATTGCACAAAAAATAGAACCACTGGATTCTTCTTCATGTTTTCATACTCTCTAAAAATGAAAACACCATCAAGCATTTACTATCTCTGACTTGACATAAATCCATGAGATAGTATCATATCAAGCATACTTCTATCCCTTCGTCATTCTCCTTAAACTATGAAGAAGGCCCAAATGGTGTCTTTAGGAGCCCACATATTTTCCATATGATCTCACATTATGGAAGCTTCCCCCCATTGGGTCGCCTTTGTTTAGAGTACTCTGCGATGAGTCTCCCTTGGATCCCCTAGATATCACTATTCCAGTTACTCCCCCAAGTATTTCCCATTGCAGTTATCTCCCTGGTTTCACAGCTATGATCCCTTCCCCAGGATTCATATTCATTTTCTACCAGGTCATTCCTACTATCATACTCTAAACAAAGGAAGTTTGAGTCCCTCATATTCCTCTTCCCATATTCCCCATTTAGTGTCTCATTCCCCTACCCGTTCCACATCTTTGGTTATCCCCCCCACGCTTCTATCAAGGAAATAACATTGCCTTGTTAGTTTCAGGTGTCCCTCTGTCGACGAAAGCACATCTATTCTAGAAGATAGACCCAGAGATCCCTATATCCTGGTAACATTCACCTCATTAATGAGTTCCTTGGACCACTTGAAAGGAGTCATTAGTGCCTTTCGGGTTGGTTGTGTCTCACGTGCTTGAATTCAACTCCATCATTGCACCATTGAGATTCGTACATGGTATTCGTTCCTTCATTATTTTGTCGAAGACCCCGCTTGTCACCTGAATCTAGCACATTGGTGAGTCTACCATGGGACCCATACAGTTTCATGTACCTTATGATTTTTGGGTTGTGTTGGCGATAGTGTTTGGAATCCCTCTAGTTCTCATGCTTTCGTGTATCTCCAATACTTGATGTCGCTTATTATACCATAGAGATTCTGACTCTCAATCATTGATTCCATTCAGTTATGTACACCCAGATCCAGCAGAGCATCAATTGTTGTGATATTATATTCCATGAGAATGTCATTGTTCTTATGTACTAGTTCTTCATATCAACATTTGTATTTCATCCTCCCATTGAGGCCACCATTATGTATCACCAGTTGTATATGTGTTGATTGGCTCCCATGTTTTGATCCTTGATCCCCATTTTTTTTTTGAGACATTGTTACGAGAATGGGTATGCCCGTCTAGTCCATATACATGTATGAGATTATATGTACCTCATCCAATTTTGAGAAGAAATACAAAACAAAATCCACTAAAAGTTCAAATGAGGAAAATCCACTCCTCTGTGGTACTCTCCACTCTCTTCATCATTGTCACCATTTTCCCTTGATCCTATGATGTCTATCAACCATACGATGAGCTTCTGTGCTCACACATCAGGGGGAAATATGCTAACACAAAAAATTGTTCACCTATCTCTCCATGGTCTAAACCATAGTCATACATCATATTCCCATCATTATTTTCTCCATTTTAACCTTCATAGCTAAAATTCCACCAAATATGGTCCAAAACATTATTATTCCTTCCCCATAAATTAAGGGAAGTTGAGCATTTATTGTGATTTATCCCCACTCTCTCCAAAAGGGACAAAAAAACCCTAAAAATAAGAATGGGTAAAAAAGCATAGATAAATACCATGGGTCAAAAAACCTTGGACCATCCTATAAATACATTATGATAACCTCACCAAAAACACTTTTTGTCATTCATTCTTTTACTCTCAAACCTTTCACCATTATCCCCATATTTTTCCATATCATTTGCCATAGTGTATGTTGAGATTACTCCATACCTATTTGGATCCATTCCCCCTATTTGACAACCACTAGTGGAGTAAACTATAGGCCCAAATCATGGAGTTGTAGGACCACTTCTCGGATGGCTACAATGGCCAAACTTCAAAAGAAAGGTAGTTTTTTGTTCTTGTTTTGCATTAGTTAGTAGAATATATTTAAAAATAAAAATTTGTTATCATTTATTTTTGTTAGTTAAAGTCGAGTAATCCTTTGCACCAATGAACTCTACACTATGATATGGATGATCTAGGGTAGGTGCTTTTGCACGTAGTAGGGGAGAAATCCCCACTATAGTCTCGACGAAGTTTTGGGTAGAAGTTGTTTCTTGTTCAAAATATCTCCTAAACCTTGTTCTGACTAGAGCAATCATCAAAACAAATCTTGTTGAGAAATGGAATGGAAAGAAACCCTTTGTTGGACACCTCAGAACCTTTGGATGTGTTTCTTGAGTTCATATCAGTGATAACTGCATGGAGAAATAAGATGCAAAGAGTATAGCTTGCATCATGATGGGCTACTTTGATGAGTAAAAATACTATAGACTTTTGATCTAGTAAAACAATGGATCATCTTAAGCAGAAGTGTGATATTTGATGCAAATATTTCAGCCAAATAAGTAGTTGAATTCCTCCCCCGGTCTATTGAATAATGATTTGTTCTACATTCTTAAAGAGACTGGATCAATTGTACCTATCTATGGAGTTTCGAACAAACCAATGAATTTTTCTCCCAAGTTGATTAACAGTCGGTTTATTATGATAACATAAGTTGAAATTTTGACTTATCCTACTCATTCAACTGATGCTAACTTACCTGAATCACCATAAAATTTATTACCTTGGTGGATTGTTAAGAAAATTGAGGATGCTAGATAGAATGCTTGAAATCCTAGTGTTGGTCGACATACTCACTATTAGAAACAATTTAGCAATGTTTTCTTGATGGCATGTGTTCCTGACACCTAAGATGTTGAAATGTATTCCCGTGCTAACGGTATACCAAAATGGGAAACTACTGTGATTGTTGAAATTGATTCCTTGAATAAGAATTAGATGTGGGAACTTGTCCCTCAAACGCAAGGAAATAATATTGTGAAGTGTTTATGGGTCTATAAGACCAATTTTACCCCCGACTGTGTTGTTGAATGCCACAAGGCTCGTTTGATCACCAAGGGATTCTCTCAGTAAGAAATCATAAACTACCTACATAGTTATCAGATTATGCATAATGGGACTTCATATACAATACATACATCTATATGCAAGCATTTCATGAAGTTCAATAACATATATATAACACTTAGATATGAAGAATCATGATTACTACTAACTAAGCAATTCATATTCATAATCATTATTTATAGCATGCATCTTCATCATTGTAGATCAACATTCATACACTAGAACTAAAATAACAACAATGAGACACCAAGTAAACACTTATCTTGGGTGTAGCTTCTCCAAGAAATTGACTACGCAAGAGAAACATTCCACCCAACCATAGGAACTCTGTCTCACATGCACTATTTCCATGCTAAGAGGCCACCCTTGTGTTGGGCATGATTTCCTAAAGGAGAAGGGAACTATTCAAATCTCACTCATAGTCTATAGGCACAAGGCCACAACCAATCCCATCATGTGTTGGGTTAACAGGGTGTCCACAGTCACATAGACTCAATCTCAAGCCAAGCCAATGCATAGATAGGTTAAAAGGATACATGGGTGATGGAGGGAAATGGTGAGTTGGGAAACTCACCACATAGTTACAGGAACCTTCATTAGACTCAACTAGATTAGGGTCCACAATACTCTCCCCACACAACACTAAGAAGGTACCCCTTCACTACTCAATAGTCCCTCAACTGTCACCTTCCTCTAGGTTCTATTGAATGTGTGCATATAAATACCCTCCAAAATCGGTCACCTACTAGGAGGATATAACCTCCACTAGTCTCATTATCCAGTTCTACACTCCATACTACTCGGGTACTCAATACAACATAGTCAATTCCACAAAGTTTTAACAATTCAGGAACATGGGAAACCAATCAACTTTGGTCTATCATCTGAAGTACAGACATGTTGCACAAACTCAGCTAGCCTGGGGTCCACATTACCTATCCCATAGAATGCCAATAAGGTACTTCTTCACTACTCAATAGTCCCTTGGGCGTCACCTTTATCTAGGTGTTATTCAATGTGTGCGTAGAAATTCCACCCAAACCCCAGATCATTTTCTAAGAGGTTTTGTCCTCTTCCAGATTACAAATATTGGTTGCACACAACCAATCAAAATTTAAGGAATTCACTCGAACCATTGTTTAACAAACCACTCAATTATAACAGGTCTAACAAGCAACCATACTTATCATGTCATTAGTAGAGTAAGGAGAAAATGTTATATAGCATGAAAATTATACCGAGGGAAGGATTGAATAGTCTAGGCATGCTCTTGACAAGTAACGCACTATAGGAAATTCACAAGAAACTTTCCACTGGCAGACACACTTAGATAATTTATGGATCAGTAATGTAGTCAATGCCTATAGGCATGAAATAGGGCTCACAATCACAAGTTTACAACTAGGATAAGATTTTATACCACCATGTACTTGAGATGGAAAAGGTAAACATAACAATGGTGCTCATAGTTTCCTTCCTCAACCTTTAACCATGATCATGAAATAGAATTATAACCACTCTCAAATTGATACCACTTTCTCCAAATGATGGTAGTCTCTCCAAAAACTAGGTTCAATACCCATGACAAGGTGAATACACAGATAAGTGGTGTCAAGTTACTTAGATCAAGGAACTACCTGTACCAACTTCTAACTAACAGATAATTAAGGATGGCTTCAATGTAATTTAATGCTTACCCAATAAGTAATCCATGTTCCCTGGATTCTAAAATCGATTGACATAAGAAATCTCATATACATGCCTTCTTTTATTCAAGATAATAATTGCCTCAACTACCTCCCTCTTGGAAGTATTAAATGATTGGGGTGCATGAGTCAACTTAGCTTCATAGATTCAATGTGTTCCTCCCTAAACTTAGGAAAATCATTCCCCTTTCTCTTGTTTCTTTGTATAGTCAGTTGTGGGTTCTCTTTATTAATATCATGCACATTTACAGTTTGTACCATGCTTTGACCAGAGCATGGCTCACTAACCATATTTACTATTGAGGTATGCATATCTATTTGAAATATCTATGGTAGGACCTTGTACTTGAGCTCCTTACCATGTTCTTTACAACATCAACAATATTACATTGTTTACATAACATATTCCAAGGGGTCAAAACTGGTGACATTACAATCCACATCCTAAGTGAACCATCAAGCCACTCCATCATGATATCTTGGTATCTCATGGACCAAGTTGAGGAGTGAATATCCTAGGGTGTATCAATAGCACCCTCTCCATGAAAAATTCATGAATAATTGAATCATATTAGGATTTATTCACCTTCCCTATCCCGCATCATGTTAATTGGTCTCACATGTTGACCATGACAACCAAGCATTAGTCAAGCATAGTGGGTTTTATGTACTCTAGGTAATAGTACATATGTATTCCCATTTCCAAGTTCTTTGTTGTCAATCCCGATACTGAATTAATAGTAAATATTATAGTCTTCAGGTTCAAATACCGAATCCCATTATTTGACACCTAGTTGCTTCTATTTTGGGTACTTGTTGTGCAATGTGCCAAGATTTACTCTAACAAAGTCATGGTCCCTTGAATTTTTCCCCATCCCTTGAGGAATACTAACAAACCTCTTTGAGAAATTCCTATAAAAAAGTACATGTCCTCAACATCTAATTATGTAATCTCGTGTCCCATGTGGAACACTTTCTCATTGGGGTCCACCAACCCTCCAGTCTTTATAGCAAGTCCTTCTACTTGCACATATTAGCGTAACAAAAGAAATTCAAAACCCCATAGTCATGTTGGGAATCTAAATTAGGTTGATTCCACAAAACCTCATGATTTTTATCCTCATCCTCTCTCTCCTTCTACTCAAGCATGGTGGAATAGTTCCCTACTATAAACACCAAGAAGCAAAAAATTAGGGTAAATTCCTTTCCAAAAACAATTGTCCTTTTCAAGGGTCGAACGTGAATGTTACCATATATATACATGACCAAACATGGTTATTACATGCAACAACCACAAAATAGGCCCTTCTTCTCACAACTATTAGATTCCAAAACCACAACCATGCACACACATTCCAAACGAGGTTTAACATCCCTAAGAAATCCCAAAAAATGAAAACTAAATGATTAGAATTGAACAAGGGGTTGAGGTGACCTACTAGGATGGATTGGATAAAAGGCTAGTTGAATCCTCCATAATCTATGGCTAAAACTCAAGGGCTCCAAAGCTCTCTCCGAAATCACCCAATTGCAACGGTAAAAAATGGACTAAACATCCAATTTTTCACCTATATTAAGTAATTTTGGAGCAATTTTTTTCTCTAGAGAACTATATAATAGATTTTTTTCACTATTTTATAGGAGATGACCAAAGTACGTCATGTTTTTCATACCAAACATAGTTTGTTGATAGACTTTGTTGACTATGTGCAGAATTGTGTGGAATTTTTTCTTTGACTCGTTCTTGAATTGCGATAAGGTAAATTGATGTTTTGCATATAAAAATAATTTTTTTGATTGTGCAATCACATATGTAACTTGGCCTTATATTGAAATTTATTTGATCTTGTCATTATATATCATCTTATGCCTTAAATTACATGTGACATTGTGCATAATACCTAACTCGGTTGATTTGTTGTCTAGTTCTTACAAATATTACTATGACTTTTGTTGCTTATTCTTTGGAAAAAGTAACTCTTCTATCTTGATCCCTTGTCCTCAGAGGGGACACCTTTTATTATTGTTTATATCTATCCCAATAAATGATGTTCCTTCTCTTTGCACAAGATTGCACTATGCTCTTGGATGTAGCTACATGCCCTTATGACACGTGTTTCCTCCATTGTACCATAGCATAGTTTTTTTTTCACTTTGAAAAGCATGAAAAATACAAAATCATTAAAAACACATAAAAAACCAAAAAGGAGGGGAAAAAATATCAACATTTTTTATTTTTTATGTTTAACATGGTAGCAATTACAGAGTGTCACCCTTGAACTCAACACCTATTTGCATTGGAAACTATTCTAGTTGGGATTATTATTACTTAGGAACCCATACTATAATGATTCTTATATAGTGATCCTTAACCCATAAATTGAATCACAACGAAAATAAGAACCCTTATACTTCATAAAATACCAAAAGACATTCACCATAAGAATAACACCAAGTTATAAAGAAAGATCCTTAAGGTAGGGTAATGACATCAATTACTCCTTATGGAAGGAATCACTCCACAAACCATGGGTTTTATAATATAATTCATCCAACATATTTCATACAATGATATTCTTTTATATTTATACTTTCTCATGAGTATTCCTAGGGGACCTATGCCAACTACTCCTTATTATTATATTATTTTCTCCAACTACCTAGTGGGCCCATTTATTATCTACTAAATACAAAGTGGCATGATTGCATATTTTGGACACATTACATACAATATCCCCTTGGGAACCTCCCTAGGTACCCCATATTATCCTCCCTATGTACATAAAAAACCTTGTGTGCAAGATGTTGAATTTTTAAGCAAATATGAAGATCTTTGAACTTTAAAACTTTCATCACAAAAATAATGAATACTTGAATCAATATAACATTCAATCAAATTAACATTCAACCACAAAACAATATGTACCCTAGGTAAAAGCCTAAAAAAATGAGGATGAAAAACCCTAGCAAATCTTCAAAGTGTAATTGTCATAGATTGGAGGGAATGCCTTTTACAAAAAAAAGAAGATTATTTTCGGCACCCCGGGTCCTAGATAAGAGAGAATAGAGAGCAACAAAGAATAGAGATCAACTATATCAACTTTCCATTTTCCCAACACATTAATAACAAGCAAGAAACACTGCCATGCAATCTATAACGAATGGTTGCATGACAATAGTGCACCACATGCAAAGAACAACGAATTTCCTTAACAAAATATCATGTGCTTCGATTTCTTCAATCCTGCAAACATGATGTGCAATTTCCTTTCATCTTGGCATTAAATCATGCTTTATTGAATCCAAAGTAAACTATCCTTCTAACTGATTGTATGATCACTTAGTTAACTTTCTAACTTAAGTGTCATCATACAATAACTCAAGTGTCGTCATGTGAACACTTAATTAACTGAAGTGTCATCTTTTGTTAACTAAAGTGTCATATTTTAGTTTAAATAAAGTGTTATCAATGAAAACACTTTAGTTAACTAATCCTTCTTTATTAACACTTAGTTAACACTTATTAATTAAAATAATGTTGATTGATTTACTTGAGTGACTACTGTGAGTTCTCCTTTAATTAACTAATATGTCTTGTGTAGCTTTAACTGAAGCTTAACAATATTTAATTGAGGCATACATTGTTATATTAATTGAAGCTTAATAATTCGAGTTCACATTAGTCAACTGAAGTCATCTCATGTGCAATTTGAATTCTCTTGTTCTCTATGTGTTATCTTTCTATTTCTTATCTTTATTGCACGGTCAATATGTGTTAACTTTAACAATCTATCATATCATATTATAATTAGAATATTTGTCTGATGTTGTGTTCGTATTATATTACCCTAGACTAAATGATCATATGCTAAAGTAATTCACTCTAGAGGTGGCCAACCTCTAGAGGAGACTTAATAGAATCTAGTGACCATGGTTAATAATATATCACACAACATTAATTCTTCAACATGCAAAGAATCCACCTCTATAACTGGAGGTCCACCCCATGAGTACCTACTATAACTAGAGTTCCACCCCATGGGTACCTACTATAACTGGAGGTCCACATGAGAATCAACTACCTCTATAACTGTAGGTCCACCTCATAGTTACCTACTATAATTGGAGGTCCATATGAGAATCATGACTTGATACATACAAGTCCAAAGCCTTGTCCAACAAGACTTTACAACAGCATCACTTTGATCAATCAAAGAATTCAACCCAACACATGAGGAATAACCTTTTTAACTGAAGGCTTAGTCATCCTTAGGTCCAACCTAAAAAACCACTCCAAGTTAATGAGTCCAACTCAGTCTCTCTACCTGAACAAATGAGGCCCAATCTTGGCTACACAATATTGGATTAGAGAATGACTCATGATGCTGTACATTTAACATAAGATGCTCACAAAATTCTAAAGGAATATAAGGATGTTGGAGAATTCTTGGTGATTGAGCAATACTTCATCAATCCAAAATGTTTCCTTATGCTATGTCATATTTCTAGTTCAATTTTTCAACATTGTTTGGATTTCATTGTGTGTGTGATTATAAGAGACTGAACAAGGAAAGTGGAAGATTCCACCTTTGTCCTAATGATTTTTTGAGTTTCCCCAACTCCATATGAGTGTCCTTGTCAAAGTTATTTTGGAACTAGTATCCCATTAATCTTTTCATTGGGGATATTTTGGAGATGTCACGTGACACCACTAGGTTATTCACACCAAATTTTAAGCAACGAACACATACAAAATACCATTGAAATCATCGTTATGGCTATGTAATTGGGTACTACGTCCAAGAAAAGACCGAACAACTCCAACTCTTTGTCCCAAGGATATTTTGTAATTTCCCCACTATAGGATGTTGTATTTATAGGAAAGTATTTGTAGTGCTACATTAGTGAAACTAGGGAAAGTTTTGGGTTTCCCCAAGAAAATTTTGGAAATAGTTGCTTTTCCTATGTCAGCAAAGTCCAAAAGCTAAAATAGGAATCCAATTGGAACACATTGGTTTGGGATTTGAAATAGTTTGCATTCCAATTAAAACAATCTCTTTACGAAAATGTCAACTATCTTGCAGTTACAACGATCTTTCTAACTCGATGTATAAATGATATCTTAAAGAATGGATAAGGATTTTTTTCCTTTGAATGTTGTAGTTGTGTAAGAGATATTGGCTAGATTATAGCAATGAAGAGAGTGCAGGGTTCAATCCTGGGCTTGTAATAAGCTTCTAGAGGAATTTAAATCATTTGATATTGTATAATAGAGGTAGTAAAATTGCCTAATATTTTAGAGCAATTTTTTACAATGTTGTGACTACTATAGCCATCAATGATACCCAAAAATCCTCGAAAAATATAACATAACTATTTAAATTGGTAATACCAAACCAATTACAAACACCCAAAAATACAACCTATTTGCAACGCTTAGTGATGTATGGAATTTTTTCCCATATAATTTTCCTAACCCAAAGGACCATATGTTGGTGACCTACCAATTTAACTAAAAGGAAATACCACCACAAACATTTGAACTATGAATATGGCTTTGGTAAATAGCTAAGTTCATAATCTTTTGTTGATTCTTGCCAATGTGGTCTACCTTGACCATATGATATGAGGAATTATGTTAGGTGTAAAAATACATATAACAATAAAAATAGAGACTATCTTAATATGGTGCTTGTTTATAGGTAATGTGGATGGAGTATTAAGCAATTCACCAAGGTTTCATTCTCATTGTAATAGCACATAGAATGAGGTTGAGTGCAAGTTTAGAGTAGTATTTTTGGAATAAACATACAAGACATAAAATATGCTAATGGGACATTGATTCATCGGTAAGGTGGATAAAATGTGAAGCTATCCTTTGAGGTTTCATTCTCGTTGTGGTTTTCCCCATCCATATGGCATAGGGATGATACTAGGTTCAAGTTGTGGGTCATATTGGCATAATAGTAATCCCTAATACCTTCATTATCATGTGGTTATTCCCATGCATATGAGATTAATTTCAAAAGGATGCATCCAAGAACATGACTTGGGTGATTTTCGGGGATCACGTACCCCAATTCCTATCTTTTTTATTGTTTCTCCACCCATATCACATAAATTTCAAAAAGGTGGAGAATGATGCAAATCTTGGGAAACATTGGTTGAATCGATATTCTTGAGACCTCCATTCTCATTATGATCTCCCCCACCATATGAAATGAATTCCAAAAGGAGTCCAATTTCAAGTATGATGCAATTCCTAACCAATTTTGGTTAAATAGATACCCCTTATCCACAACACTAAGGAAGAACAATTTAAACTAAATAATCACATACATGTTTGGAATCACTAAGAATGATTGATAATTGGATCATTGGTATCCTCCATTAATTCTCTCCAATCATTTTTGCATGAATGACATAGTGAAAATGTCCACATTGGCCTCCATTTTTTATCCATGGCTATGCATAGTGCATTCAACCCCAACCACTGAAGCAAAAGAAACAACCTCACCAATATTTTTCCCTTTATCGAAGGTGAAAGGCACTTGTAGGAATTTGAAGTACCATTCTCTTGTCTCTTTTCTTCTGAGTAAATAACACACACACAAACTATGCTTTGATAGACCCTATTCACTAGTCCCATCCTACTGTTGTTCCATAGTTTATTTTCATCTTCAATGGCCAATGTAATGCAGAATTAAGACCCCAAAGGACTACCTTGAATACCATCTCTCCATCATATTTGGAAACCATTATTCTAGAGGTAGCATTCATATATTTCAATATTATAATCATGTATACAAGGGAACCCTCAAGCACCAATATTGGGAGATAATTCCATACTATGATGCAAGCCTTGTTCATAATTTATTGATGATTATGATTGTCACATCCCTTGAGCACTCAACCACGCCCCCATCCATTAGATCAAGCATAGGAGGGGGTATTTACGAATTTTGGGATTCTAAATCTCACCCCTTGGGCTATATTATGGAATCATAAACAAGAAATGTGTGTGTGATTGCATGAATGCAAAACACATAGGAAATGACACGCTACACACACACATAATGCATAAACATGCATATTCATTCATGGGAAGAAAAGATAAACCACCACATAAACACAATATATAATGAATACTTATATTTAATAGAAACCATTCTAAGCGACTAGCTATATAGGATCAACGTTCCACTCAACTATAAATATCAACCTCTAATACCACTGTCGAGTCAGGCTATGAGGCCATAAGGGAAAAGGACACCTACAAGGTTTTCTGTCCTAGTCCAAAACCCAAATGGGAGTCAATGGTTATCCAAATGCTCATCCAGAGCTTCTATAGGAACCTCACTTAGCTATCAAAACCATGACACTCCTTCCAACTGCCCCACACAACACAATGAAGGAATTTCCCTTCATTGATCCACATTTCCCTCAAGAAATCAAACCCTTGTATTGCTAACCAATGTGTGCAATAAGATTCCAAGCTATTGAGGTCCTTTCAAGCATTCCAAGTAGAATAAACCATGGCCTCTCAAGCATCTCATGAGCAACAAAACTCAATGGGCACGGGTTCTTATCCTGCGAAGCCTCTATGCTCACCTACAACCATCTCATTTCTTTGATGTATGCAATTCTCTATTCCTAATTCCAATTTTGGTTATATTTCAGTATGGTATGGTTTTGGCAATGGAATGAAAAACAAGAGGAAAAACTCTCATAGTGTAAAATCTATTGTCCAACGATATGCTTTAGAGAAAGAGTGGTGGTCTCCAAAGGAGATGAGAGGATGGTGAAAAGGAAAACAAACATAACTTGTAATGTCCTCATTTTATTAGGCATTGAGGATCAAAACCGCTAACCTATGTGATTCCTGTGGGTTCAAGCGGTTATTGACAGTTAGGGAATCAACTAAAGACTGATGCCATCTATAGAAAATATTGGGCATCAATATGTTATCACCATTAGGTCAAAGAGGGCCACCAGGGCCAAAGGCCATCGTCATGCATGACATCTAAGCAGTATTTAATGATGCATGCACCCATTTAAGTCTCCATGCGCCTGCATGCAAGTCAACTGCAAATTTGAAATTAAAGTGACCTAATTAGGTCAAAAGTTAGGGTTTTCACAGTTGAAAGTTATAAAAGGAAGATAAAGTGAAAGGAGACTCACTTTTGATGATTATTGATTTTGGATCTCTTGAGTAGCAGCACAGCGTGTGGCCACAACAGTTGGGGTTGGAAACAATGTATCCAATTAACGGGGTTTTGACAGTGAGATATCTGCCATAGTCTCATCTAGGGTAAGCCATTCAGGTTCACCATTCACTCTTCAATTTATTCACAGTTATCCAATATCCATCAAAGATTGTTTGTAGGGGCACGTGTGCAGTCGTAAGGGGTTTTCAGCTGGAAATCCCAAATCATTCGCTGGGTCTTCAGATCTCAGTTTACCTTCGGAACCCAAGCACCATTCTCATCATCGGTATCATACTCCAGTACCAAGTGATTATCAGATCCGATCTTGCTCATCTTGAGCAATTATTATCCATTTCGGGATCAGGGAGGCATGAGCAGCTGAACCTCCAGAACAATTCGCTAGCCTACTTAGAGACCTCTGAATTTTCACATGTGCCAGGCATTCTCTTCGACACAGGAAGACTATAAATCCTGCAAATTCTCAGCTTCATTGGACACTTCCTTCACTGAAAACGTCACCCTTAGCTGATTTGGGGTTCATGCCGTTGGGGTATCACCAGAAGCAGAATATACCAAGTCATCTCTGATTCAGCTCTTGATGCATGCATATTCTCTCAAGAGCATTCCAGCTAGCTTATCAGTGGTAAGTGTTCATTCTAGCCTACAAACCCTAACCCTAATTATTAGCTATAAAATAGGGAATTTTGCATGGTAGTTTGCATGCCCAACTATTTTAGTATATTTGCATAGAATTAGAAAATATCTGGATTTGGGATATTAAAGTGGTATCAGAGCTATCTTCTTGGCCAGCTGTGGGATTAAGAAATGAGAAATAGATGAATACAAAAGGAGACCCTTTCGTAACCTACAGGAAAAGAAGGAGTAGATACACAGGGGACTTTGAGGATATCCAACTACAGGATATCAGCTCAGACATGGAATAAACAAGTATACACTCTGACAAGGGAAAGGGAACGGGAGAAGAGGAGGATAGGATGGATTTTTGCAACTTAGTATCTGCATTGCAAGACTTAGCCAAAGGGAAAAAATATGTACTCAATGCAATCAACAGATTATCTGTGAAACCAGAAATAGGTAAAAACAGTACACCTCCCTCACCGATAGATTGAGGATCTACAAGCAGCGGTGGAAAGGTTGCATACATCAATATACAGAATACACCGCACATATATAGCAGACCTTCCAACACGCCTACTATGCCTCACTTCTTGGTAGATGTAGTAGGTGGTCCAGTCATGCAGGTAGATCCTAGCGAACCTTTTGGGGCTTATTTGTAGGAATACAGGGACTTAGGGGATGAGTTTCATGCTGCCATGTATTTCTCAAATTTTTGCAACATGAAGAGTAGGAACAGGCCCAGGAATTTCAACAAGGGATTCAATCACAACTATGAGTTGCAGAAGACCTTGGGCAGGTTGACCATCCAAACTTTGATGGGACTCATAGAGGTTCAGTGAGGATATGGGTTCAAAAGTTGGATACCTATTTCCAACTCAATCCCATGACAGAGATAGATGCCATTAAATTGGATACACTCCACCTGGACAGAGAGAATCATGAGTGGTGGTACCGCGGATTGGTGACATTGGGTCACAACACCATACACTCCTACAGTGAGTTCAATCAAAATCTCATGGAGCGGTTTGACAGGAAGGATCCAGAGATACATTTCAGGGAGTTGGATCAACTCAAACAGACAGGTAGTGAAGAAGCCTTCATCTCAGAATTCCATAGGATAGCATTCATGGTAACAAATGTGTCAGAGAGCAGGTTGACTATGTTATTCACTGAGGCCCTAATAGAGCCACTACGGGGATGGGTGAAAGCCTACAAACCCCCCACTCTATAGGATGCCATTAGCAGAGCCATAGATCTGCAAGATTCAGTCCCAAAGAACAGGTTCTCGATCAAAACCAACTTTCCTGTTAGGGACAAGGACAAGAAACCTTTCCAGCAGGATGTTCCCAAGAAAACATGGTTAGATGAGGACACTAGAAAATACTTGAGGAGGAAGAAACTATGTTTCACTTGTTAGGAACCATGGGTTCCAGGACACAGGTTTTCAGGGAAGGCGAAGGCTCACTACATCGAAGTGTATTCGGACAGTGATGAGGAGGACTATGAGCAGGAAGCCAAAGAAGAACTATGGGTAGCTGAGGAAGAATCACTCCAGGGTGATACACCAGAGGGAGTCATTGCTACAATATCTAGAGTACCAAGATTCCATACTCTCAGGGTCAGAGGAGTAGTACATGGTCATAGAGTAGGAGTATTGATTGATGGGGGAACAACCCACAATTTCATTGACTCCGATTGGGTAGCCAAGAGAGGTACTCAGGCCAAGAAGTTCGAAGGATTCACTGTAGCAGGAGCCAAGAACTCCAGCATGGAGTGCAACTACTGTATTCCAAAATTGAATGTCACATTAGGTAACTATTAGATGACAGATTCATTCTATGTAGTAGATGTATCAGATACTCATGTAGTATTGGGTGTTCAGTGGCTTTATTTAATAGGGAAATACACTACAGACTACTGGGCAATGGAAATGGAATTCCAGGGGCCAGACGGCAAATGGGTAATTTTGAGGGGCATGAACACTTATCCCCAAAAACCAGTATCATCACAGAGAATGGAGGTAGTACTCAGACATGATGATATAGTACTTATCCCCAAAAACCAGCACACAACACCCAAGTGACATTCAGGACTTGTTACAGAAGCACGAACACATTATTGAGCTAGACCGAGGCTTTGAACACATTATTGGGATAGAGGAGGGGACACAGGCAGTCATCACCAGTCCCTATCGACATCCCAAAAGATACAAGGATGAGATCGAGAAAACGATGAAAGAATTGCTAGAGCTTGGATACGTTCGGCCTAGTTCTAGCCCCTTCGCATCTTCAGTAGTCTTGCTCAAGAAGAAGGATGGTACACTGTGAATGTGCATCGACTATTGAGCACTCAACAAAAGACCATTAAGAACAGGTATCCCATCCCTAGAATTGATGAGCTCATGGAAGAGCTACGGGGTGCCAAATACGTTTCCAAGATTGATCTTCGCTTGGGGTACCATCAGATCCGAGTAAGGGACCAAGACATCTCCAAAACAGCTTTTCGTTGTCACTATGGTCACTATGAGTTTTTGGTCATGCCTTTTGGACTTACCAATGCTCCAACCACTTTTCAGTTGTGCATGAACCATACCTTCAGAGTTCAGCTACGTAAGTTTTTGCTAGTATTCTTTGATGACATCCTGATTTATAGCAAAACATGGGAGGAGCATCTGAAACACCTGGATGAAGTACTGAGCATTCTAGAAGAACACTCACTTTACGCGAAAATGTCTAAGTGTGAATTTGGCATGAAGGAAATGTTGTACCTAGGGCACATAATCAGTGAAAAAGGAGTACAGGTTGACATGGAGAAAATCCGAGCTATCAAAGATTGGCCTGCGCCAAAAACAGTCACAGAATTGAGAGGTTTCTTAGGTCTGTGCACTTATTATCGAAGGTATGTTAAGGGATTCTCCCAATTTGTAGCACCCCTCATAGATCTCACAAAGAAGGGAGCATTCACCTGGACAAAACTAACATAGAAAACTTTCAAGGAGATGAAAGTCATTATGAGTTCTTGTCCAGTTTTAGCATTACCAGATTTCTCACAACCATTTGTATTAGAATATGATGCCTCAGGGGAAGGACTAGGAGTAGTATTGATGCAAAATCATCACTCTATTGCATTTGAGAGCCACAAACAGAAGAACTACGAGTGCCACTACTCCATATATGACAAAGAAATGCTAGCCATCTTACATGCTCTCACGAAGTTTAGATAGTACCTGATGGACAGTAAGTTCAAAATCAAAATAGATCATAACAACCTCAAGTATTTCTTGGAGTAGAAGGAACTGAATGAGTGCCAACAGAAATGGGTTGGCAAAGTACAAGCCTACGATTTCAAGATCGAGTATGTAAAAAGTAAGAATAATGTAGTAGCTCATGGATTATCTAGGTGACCTGCCTCACTATCTCTCATGAGTATATCCACATATTGGAGGGCACTTATCTTAGTAGAATACTCCAAAAATAAATTCGCTTGCGAATTATTGGATGGACAAATTCAGAATGACAGGTACAGAATTGTCGATGACATCATCTATTACAAGAACAGGATATACCTCGTCCTAGAATCCACTTTGAGGAAAAAGATCATACAGGGAGCACATGACTCTCCATTATTAGGACATCAGGGTTTCTTGAAGACCTACAGACAGATTCGAGAGAGGTTCTCATGGAAGGGCCTCAAAGGGGAAGTTATGTAGCACGTACGAGAATGTAGCATATGTCAACAAAACAAGATTGAGAACATCCATCCAGCAGGGTTTCTTTAGCCACTACCAATTCTAGAACAAAAGTGGGAAAGTGTCTCCATGGACTTCATTACAGGATTGCCCAAGGTCCAAGGGAAAGATTGTTTATATGTTGTAGTTGATAGACTGACCAAGTTTGCACATTTCTTTTCTATATCATCTGATTACTCTACAACTTAAGTAGCTGAGTTATTCTTCAGGGAGGTCTTCAAGTTACACGGGTTACCTAAGACCATTGTCTGTGATTGGGATAGTAGATTCACAGGTGCCTTCTGGCAGGAACTATTCAGATTAGTGGGGACCAAACTGGCTACCAGCACGAGTTATCATCCCCAGAGCGATGGACAAACTGAAATTGTCAACAAGTGGATTGAAGGATATTTGAGGAACTACGTAACATGGCAGTAGCGAACCTGGATTAAATGGCTACACTTAGAGGAGTACTGCTACAATACTACCTATCGCATGTCTATTAGGATGACACCTTCTAAGGCATTATATGGCTACGAGGCCTTGGACTATGCAGATTTAGCATTCGAAGAGAGTAGGGCTACTAAGGCAAAGGATTGGATATAAGACAGTAAGGATATTCTTAAAATCTTGAAGGGAAACTTACAGACATCCCAGAATCAACAGAAGTTATATGTAGACAAACACAGGGTTGAGCGAAGCTTTAAGGTAGGGGATTTGATATACTTAAGGCTCCAGCCTTATAGACAGTCTTCACTTAAGAAGAAAGGAGAGAAAAAGTTAAAACCTCGCTTCTATGGACCCTACAGAATAATCAGGAAGGTGGGATAGGTGGCATATGAACTAGAACTACCACAGGAAAGGAAAATTCACAATGTATTCCATGTGTCCAACCTGAAAAAGACCCTTAGGAAAAACATTGCTCCATCAACAAAATTACCTTCTTTATATGATGAAGGACTATTGATACTGATTCCTAAACGGATCATACAGGCTAGAGAAAGGAAACTTAGGAACCGGGTAATTAGGGAATACTTGGTTCAATGGAAAGAACTACTGCCAGAGGATGCCACATGGGAAGGTGAACAGGTATTGCAACATCCTAGTTTGCAGTTGCTTGAGGACAAGCAATCTCAAGCGGGGAGGACTGTAATGTCCTCATCTGATTAGGCATTGAGGACCAAAACCGCTAACCTATGTGATTCCTGTGGGTTCGAGCAGTTACTAACAGTTAGGGAATCAACTAAAGACTAATGCCATCTACAGAAAATCTAGGGCATCAATATGTTATCACCATTAGGTCAAAGAGGGCCACCGGGGCCAAAGGCCACGATCATGCATGACATCTAAGCATTATTTAATGATGCATGCACCCATTTAAGTCTCCATGCGCATGCATGTAAGTCAACTGCAAATGAGAAATTAAAGTGACCTAATTAGGTCAAAAGTTAGGGTTTTCGTAGTTGAAAGTTATAAAAGAAAGATAAAGTGAAAGGAGACTCACTTTTGATGATTATTGATTTTTGAGCTCTTGAGTAGCAACACAGCGTGCGGCCACAGCAGTTGGGGTTGGAGACGACGTCTTCAACTAACGGGGTTTCGACAGTGAGATATCTGCCCTAGTCTCATCCAGGGTAAGCCATTCAGGTTCACCATCCGCTCTTCAATTTATTCATAGTTATCCAGTATCCATCAAAGATTGCTTACAGGGGCACGTGTGCAGCTGTAAGGGGTTTTCAGCTGGAAAGCCCAAATCATTCGTTGGGTCTTCAGATCTTAGTTTACCTTCAGAACCCAGGCACCATTCTCATCATCAGTATCATGCTCCAGTACTCGGTGATTATCAGTTCCGGTCTTGCTCATCTTGAGCAGTTATCATCCATTTCGGGATCAGGGGGGGGTGAACAGCTGAACCTCTAGAACAATTCGCTAGCCTTCCTAGAGACCTCCGAATTTCTGCATGTGCCAGGCATTCTCTCCGGCACGGGAAGACTATCAATCCTGCAAATTCTCAACTTCATCGAACACTTCCTTCACTGAAAACATCACCCTTAGCTGATTTGGGGTTCATGCTGCTGGGGTATCACTGGAAGCAGAAGATACTAGGTCATCTCCAATTCAGCTCTTGATGCATGCATATTCTCTCAGGAGCATTCCAGCCAGCTTATTAGTGGTAAGTGTCCATTCTATCCTACAAACCCCAACCTTAATTATTAGCTATAAAATAGGGAATTTTGCATGGCAGTTTGCATGCCCCACTGTTTCAGTATATTTGCATAGAATTAGAAAATATCGGGATTTGGGATATTACATAACTTTTGACCATAGAAGAGAGGAATCTTACACCAATCATAGAAGTATATTCATCCCATGCTTCCATAACCACATGAGAAGACTTTCCCCACCAACCTCCCACGTGCATTCCAAGATTGGATTTAATAGTCAAGAGGAAGTAATTGGCTCATTTAAAGCACATGGTGGCAAGAGATGAGTTGTAAGGAAGACACTTTCCAATAGCAGATTTAATCTCCCATATGCCCCCTATCTCTTCCTGTAATGTCCCCGGGTTTGGCCCCGTTTGTATGATGTATGTATACCTAGCGTGGAGCTCAAGGCCGAGGCCCCGCTAGTGTATGCTCGTATTTTATTTAAAATGGCAAAGCATTGGACCTGATGTTACCCATGTGCTATTTAGCCATGGAACATTGTAAAAATGATGTAAATAAACATCAAGCAATAAAATACCAAAACTGACTATGGAGGCAACGAATGAGAAGGGGCCATGTGTATCCACTAGGGAGAGGTGAAGGGGTTGTGGGATTGAACCATAAGCTGCCATATGTCATCGTGATAACCCATTTGACTTTCCTTGTTGACATTTAATTCTGTTGTAAGGAAGTGGTTGAAGAAAACAATCCATGGCTTTAATGGAGCATGGGCAGCCCAGAAATTCGTATGGCAGAGTATGGGCTCTGTTTTCTTGTACCACAAGTCACTCTACCTCTTGGGGATTGCTTCTTCCTCATCCCCATTCCAGTGTGGAAGGACCCAGCATCATTTTCGATCCAAAAACGAGTTCCCAGCAGGGTGAAAAACCAGAAATCGCGACTGTGCAAAAACCCACGTTTTGAAGAGCCAAAAATGCCCAGATTTGGTATTGGACAGTAAAATCCAATGGGGAATCCATAGGTATGAACCTTAGGGAGAATTTGGGAGCATTAGCTACCCCGAAACCCATGGGAAACCCCAGTTTTTGCAGCCCCGAAAATCAGTGACGGATTTGAGTTATTCGTTGACAGAATGGTGAGAAATCCAAGTGTGGATGCTGGAACAGAGGTTGGGTTTGCTTGATAAATCCAGTGAAGGCTGAAAATTCAGGAAGCTAGCAGCTGGAACTTTCTATGCCCATCCTAAAGAGAACTGGAGGGAAGAGTTTCCTGAGGGACTGTGTAGCAGAGAAGGGGACCTTCCTTGTGTTGGATGTGCATGACCATTTGAGTGAACCCATGGCTGTGAGTGAGCCCATCTAGTTCCTCCTTAGTGGATACACAGCCCAGCTCGGGGGTGATCTCTCAGCTGAAAGAATAGAGGCTGGACAGAGATCTATGGTTGGGTGGAACGTTGCTCTCACATAGCCAGTTGTTGGATAGCTTCATCTCAAGATAAGTATTCTCTGTGGTTTGAATGATGTTCATCTGTGGTTTTCCTTGTGCGTTAAATTACTCATGTTACTTGGAAGAAATGATTATCTTAAATTAGTTGGTATGATGTTGGTGCATAGCATGAGAATGGAGTTGATTATTATGTGATTGTTTCACTATTCTGCCCGAATGAAATAGGTTGAAGCATCCCCCTTCTACTTGTATGTTAATATGGTTATTCCGTTGTGTTTACGAATTGGGTTGTATTAATCCCATGATCTGTAATGTCTTAATTAATGACTGATGTTTACATGTTGAATGAATGCTTGTTTGAATGCTGTTGTTTCCGCTGTGAATGAGGATTAAATTGCATCTGTGCATGATGAATAATCCTGTGTGCATATTTTAGTTTAAATCATCTTTCAGCATTCTGTTTTGGGCAATTCTTAAGCCTGTACATGTTCATGGGCGGTTAGCCTGGTTGTTTGAAGCATTGGTCGCGTCCTCTTTGCCGGTCGGAGGCATGGGGACGTGACACTTCCCCTCTAGTGGAATCATAACCCCTCTTTATTGCTCTTTACACAGCCATCTTCGACCATTTTATTATATTTCAACATAATATTTACATAGCTTCACTTCGTTGTGATAAGCCTACCACATGGTCTAATACATGGATACTTGTGTAATACATGCCTAACCATTCACTAGTTAGGCATTGGCATTGAGCTCCACACTAGGAATCCATACTAGCATATTTATATCATTTAGATTGTTTCATTTAATACATTCCAAGTCAAAATTGAGGTATTAAAATGATGATGATGATGAGTCTTGTTGATGCCTTCAAAACTTGAATTATTAATGTTGTTGGGTTCTATTGATTGTTGTTGACACTATTTAAAATTCCACTCTTCAAATATATTTTACTTCAATAATGCTTAAAATCAAAATGAAAAATAAATAAATCTCTAACATAAAATTAAGTATCCAAAAAATAAAAAAGATAATTACACTAAAAATGACTAAAATTAATATACAATCTATTATATTAAAGATCATAATAAAATAAAATAAAAATTACAAAAGTAACAATAAAAAAATACTATAATAAAAAATATAAAATATAAAAAATTAATCTAATATCATCTTAATCGGCATATTTAAATTTTTAAACATTTAATTAAAAGTATCATAATAAAGCAAACCAACTTGGACCAATTTTATTTCACATCATTTAACCTTCTAACCCCGTTTGGAATATATATATATATATGCCCTAAAAAACGGTTTTTAAGGAGGCTTCCAATTTACTCGGAGTTGTGCAAGATCAATTTGTGACTTTGGAGTCCTACCTCAAAATAATAAAAGGTCAACCATAAATACTAGCCGTTGCACATGACCGTTAGAGCTAGAGTTAAAATTCAAATATGGATCGACACCTCTCGATATCTTTTTCCTTCCTGCACTCTTTGATTTTCCCTTTTCATTAAAAATTCTTTTTTGATGCTAAATTACTCGTATTCCTCTGATACTTGTGGCCGAATGAAATTACAACGGCATCCTTCTACCCAACAGGCTGAGCTCGCAGATTGCAAACTTTTAAACGAGAAAGAGGCCTTACAGCGATGCGTTTGTCTTCCAAAGAATTCCGCAATGGACCACCAAGAACAGAGCTCGGAAGTTACTCAGAAAACTGAAGAAGAAACCGTGCAGAAAACTGAAGAACAGAAGAGTCCCGAGATTCTGGAAGTTAAGGAAGAGGAGAACCGGGGTATCGAGAAATCAGAGGTTTCTGAAGTGGCCGAGATCCAAAACAGGGACAAAGCGGATATCAGAGGAGGAAGAGGGTTCATGAGTGCCCGCTCTGTGCTTTTGAATGAAGCTAAAGAGAATATTCTTAGCCCAGGCTTCAGGTCAGTCGCTGCAATGGCCGGATGGGACGACGAGGCACTCTTATTGGCGAGTTTCGAAGAGGGGTCCTCTTCTCTGGCAAATTTGAACTTGGAAACTCTGGTAGTGGAGGATTCGCCTGTTAGAGAATCACGCCAAAGGAAACGAGAGGTCCGAACCCCCGCCCTTGCTAAAACCCCAGCAAGTGCTGGAAGAAGGTAAATGATGAGCAACTTTTTATTGATAATGAATTTTATTTTGGTGAGCTGCTGACCGGCTTAAAATGTAAGTCTGAGCTTATTAGATGTCCACGTTCTTCTGGTTGTTTGTACACCTTCATCCCCACCATTAACCCTATCAGGACTGAAGCTGTATGATTGTGTACAGAAAAGCACATGGTACATATATACACATGGTGGCTTGGGAGATCAACCCTCCCTAGGGTGAAGGTATACATTTGATTACACAAATGCACACTATAACTTGGGATGTCTATTCCCCTAGGGGTGAGGATGTGCATTTGAGTACACAAATGTATGTTATGGTTAGGGAGGTCCACACCAATTTTAATCACCATCGAAATCCACTCACGTTTCTGCATGATCATCTTGGTGAATATTTTTAGTTTGCAGTCTGAAATTGATATTGGTAGCGATAAATTCAATTTCGGGTTTTTTCTCAGGAACAGAAGGGCAAGGAGGCAAAGTGAGAATATTGACCCCATTGACCTGGATCGTGTTGGTGCTCTTAGCCTAGAGGATGATCCAGTCTCTCAAAGAAATGAACCCAGGCCTGTTCTTCAAGCACAGCCTACGCAAGGTAAACATTTTGTTTTGAGCTCTCTAAGTTGAGGGCTCAAATATAACTTCATGCTTATTTAGTATTGATGTTTTCGGCTCAAACATAACTTCATGCGTATTTAGTATTGATGTTTTCACTGCTACTGGGGGAGTTTGTATCAGCATCTTATAAATTTCTGATCATCACCGCTTATAGTTTCTGCATCTCTCCTCAAAGGCAAGCTTTCAAGAACCACAATTCATAAATGCTTTGATGCCCCATCTTATCTCCTGCAAACATCTTCCAATCCCCTTGAAATAGGCACTTGAATTTGTCTGCTGTAAGGTTGCGGAGAAGCAAATATAGATCATGAAGAATAAAGTTAATCTAGAGAAGGATAAGGAGCTCAATAAAATTGTAGAAGGAAATGTATTATTCAGAATTGAGAAAATTGGAGAAAAATCTATAAGAGTTGTTAGATAGCTAGTATCGATGTGGATATTGGTGAAAAACTATGGATGTGGAGTAGTTTTAAGTTTTGAACAAGTAACTTGTTGCCCAACATTCTCCCATATTGCTGACTTTATGAAACCAAGTGTTTTTATTTTTTTATTTTAAATGCATCTCACATTCATTACTAGGCAATGAAAAATACATCAAAATCATACATCGTTGAGCTAGGTTAGGTGTATACTTTTCTGAAAATCCTGATTCTGGCAGAAAACAGTGTAGTCAAATCTGATTTAAAAACTGCAGTCTCACCCAAAAGAAAGGAACTAGCACACTCATCAAATGTGGCACCACATCGACCTTACCACAAAAAGGAAAATCTTGTTCAATCTCATGGCATTCCAAACTCTTCTCCAATCCTGTCAGACCATCCGACCATTGCCGATAGTGACCCCTTTCCAATGGAAGAGATCAACAAAAAGTGTAGCGAACTCAGCAACAACCCAATCCAAAAGGCTCTGACAACTTTTGCACCCCTAAACACGCAGATTTAATTATCTCTATGCTATGACAAAATAACAATGGCCTTTCATTAGGCCTGATTAATGTAACCAATATTTAACCGCTTGGTTGTTATAAAGCACCAACCTACCCAGCACTCTGACCTTGAAGGAAGAGTGGGGCTTCCAGATATGTTAAGACTGCTTTGATGGAGTGGCAGATCAAGATGCTTATTCTCAGCATTCCAGCAATCAAGTAGTTTTAATGTAGCATATACCCTGCATCTTATAACAAAGATGTTAGATATATGAACCTGGGGACTGAGGATTCGCACCAAAAGCTGGACTGTTTATAGGCTTTAAGTCCATACTCTGCCTTACGAGTAAGTAATCTTTGGCTTTTAGAGAGTTTCAAAGAGGATAAAATCGAATACACTAGGGCAGCAATAACAACTCAAGCTAAAGTAGTTTTAAGGTTGCACGGATTCCACAAGCTAAGCACATCATACGGCAATGAGATTGAGCTGCTAAAACCTACTACTTGCTTAATACCTCCACAAAATGCAGTTCTGCAACTGGAAAGTCTATCATAACGAAATTCTGAATTCTGAATTCAAGCTTTTAATGGATCAATAATTTTACTTGCCCAATACCTTCACAAAATGCACTGTTTTGCCACTGAAGAGATTCTATCGGAAGGGAGCTTTGCAATTTTTCTGCAAAATTCTGAATCCAAATTTTTTATGGTACAACATAATCATGTACGACATATGTTTATATTGCTTGAATTATTAGTTTTGGCAAACCTTTGACTGTTATAGAGCTCTGGTTTTGACAGCGAACGTGATTGCAGACGAGGCTTCTGCAGTTGCTACAGCAAAGAATGAGAAAAATAACAGTCCATTAAAGGTACAGGTGCATGGTATCAAAATTGAGCCTAGGCCTGCTCAAAGCAAAGAAAGGTTTCCTACACCTGCCAAATCTAGTCCATATGGAAGTGACACGGGATTTTCCAACACTGGTTGCCTGAATCAATTGAAAGAAGAGCTTTCCTGCGCGGTAATTTAACTCTGATTATTGTTATGTAATAACTAGCGTATGGAACTATGTTGATAGAAAAAAATAGTTGAGGTGAAAAGGGAGCTCTTTCCTATTTTTTAATCATTAACAGAAATTTCCAAACTGGCATGAATTCTGTCTTTTATGTTGATTGGCATTGATAAGGATCCATCTTCGTGCAGGTTTGTCTTGATATCTGTTTTGAACCTTCCTCCACATCTTGTGGTCATAGGTAATCTTTTACTGCTACAGTCCCACCACGCAAGAAAATTCGTACTAAACTGTATAGATTTATCTCTACGGATTGTGTGTGTTAGAGCTACTCTCAAATTTATCTCACTGATACTTTTACGCAGTTTCTGTAAGATGTGCTTGCAAGATGCAATCGAGAAATGTGGTCCGCGTTGCCCTAAATGCCGCCAGCCATTGAGGTCAGTCCACGAAAATTGATGCTTGAGCAAATTTTGCATATAACTAAGAGAGATTTTGAGACAATTTTATATATCAAATGAAAATCTTGGATTTGGCTGAGTTCGATATTGGGAAGTTGACCATAAAGCATTTCCCTGCCAATTGAACCCCCCGCGAGGGTTTAGAATTTCAAATCATGACTTATTAATAGTGTATCTAAAACAAGGGTTGTCATTGCAGGGGGGACTTTCAGAATTGTCAGATCAACACTGTACTTTGGAACACAGTTCAGATTCTCTTCCCTAAAGAAGTTGCTGGGAAGATTAAGGAAAAGAATGAGAAAGAAGCAGCTTTGAAACATCGACAAATGAAAGAAAACAAAAACTCCTATACCAGTCAAGCGAACAGAGGTGCTAGGAACAATAATGTCAGTTGGCAAGGTCACTCAACTCGGCCAATTGGATTAACGAGGCCTACATCTAATGCAAACTTCAGGAGAGCCTTCCAATCTTCAGCAGAAAATACTCAAAGAAGGCCGATTTTGGTTCCAGGCGATGAAGAAATAGGGCAGGAAGAAGCCATTGTTGCAAATCTACAACAAGAAACGATGGGAACAAATGAACGAGCAGGTAGAAGACAGGAGAGGCGTAGGAGAAATAACTATCAACAAGAAGAACAGGAGGAAGTGGATGCAGCACTAGCCACAAGGTTGCAGCAGGAAGAGCTGATGAGAAGCTTTAGAGGTGGAGGAAGAAATAGAGTGCGATCTTCAAGGGCACCTGCTGAGCAAACAAGGACTGTCTCTTCGGCTGCAGCAAATTTGAGAGCAATGGCTTCGCGAGCTATCAATTTAAGAGCGAGGAGTTAGTCGTGATTACAGGTAGTGTTGATGATATTCCTTGAGAATATCCTTCTTTGTCTACGTATTAATCTATTTGTGGTTTCACTTGTCTAGCCATGAAAAATGTATATCAATACAGAATTAGTCCATGCAGTTCTGAAACAGAGGAAACCAATGGCATCCGGCTTTCTCTTTGTTTCTCCTGTCCGATTGATGATGTTCCATTAGATTCCGGAGCATGAGAAACTAAAATCCTTTCAATTGCAATTCGTTACAACAATATCATGGTTTCGTACCACACACTTGTGCTTCAAAGAAATGTGTTGTGTTAATCTTTCTAGTTCTGATCTACTTGATTATATTTGTCAATAGTGCATTACTTTCCCTGATCTGAAAATCATGAACTTGGTAGGGGCTGTTGTAATTTATGAATCCATGTTTGACCTTGTGAAGATTTACAGAGTTTTGTATGTGCTCTTTGCAGCAATTTGATATCATTTGTTGTTTTTTTTGTTTCTTCCAGTATAGATTACTCTGTCAAGTTATGCTGAATTCAAACTAAAGCCTATAAATAGTGAAGTTATGCAGAATTCATAAACTCCTATTATGTTTGTGAAGATTTACAGAGATTTGTATGTGATCTTTGCAGCCATTTGATATCATCTGTTGTTTTTTATTTCTGCCATTATAGATTTCTCTGTCAAGTTATGCTGAATAATGATATCATAGTGAAGCTTATAAATATTAAAGTTGTGCAGAATTCATAAACTGCTGTTATAATTTATGAATCCATATTTGACCTTGTGAAAATTTATAGACCTTGTGAAGATTTACAGAGTTGTGTATGTGCGCTTTGCAGCAATTTGATATCATATGTTGTTTTTTTTGTTTCTTCCAGTATAGATTACTCTGTCAAGTTATGCTGAATTCATAGTAAAGCCTATAAATGGTGAAGTTATGCAGGATTCATAAACTGTTAGAAGAAAACTCCTATTATGTTTGTGAAGATTTACAGAGTTTTGTATGTGCTCTTTGCAGCAATTTGATATCATATGTTGTATTTTTTGTTTCTTCCAGTATAGATTACTCTGTGAAGTTATGCTGAATTCATAGTAAAGCCTATAAATAATGAAGTTATGCAGGATTCATGAACTGCTTAGAAGAAAACTCCTATTATGTTTGTGAAGATTTACAGAGTTTTTGTAAGTGCTCTTTGCAGCCATCTGTTGTTTTTTTTTCAAATTTCTGCCATTATATATTTCTCTGTCAAGTTATGCTAATAATGAGTTCATAGTAAAGTCTATAAATAATAAAGTTATGCAGCATATTCATAAACTGCTAGAAGAAAACTCCTATTATGTTTCATGCCATTTTCTTTGTTGTGAACTTATGATTGTAGGACTACTATGAAACTTGGGGGATGACCTTTTTAGATGAGAGATTCTATTTCTTAAAATCCCTGATCATTCTATCCAGGAATAATATCAACACCAAAATGGACCTTGAAGTGCTCCACCTATCACATTAATATGAAAAACAATATGCAGGTATCATGAATATCCTAATTTGAGAAGATAAAAATGTTTTAAATTTATGAATATTGAACAATGATGTTTAATGCAAGGACAATAATAATAATACCGTGAGTGATAATTATCTTCTAATATTTGAAAACCTTGACATAGTTACTTATAGGTCTTTCAACATGTTGGACTTATAAAAAAAAACTTTATTATACTGAAATTAATTTAATTGTATATATGTGTGTTGTGTGATACATGTAAAGTTTGTTAGAATCAAATAACTAGCATAACTCCACAAGTTATGGTGTCATGTGATCTGACTTAATGGTCATAGTCAGAACAAGTTTGTCAACCACACTTAATAAGTCTATCGTGCACTCAAATCTCTTAGCAACCATAAATGCCATTTTTTATTTTACAATAACTTAGATATTTTTTAACACAAACACCAACAATATCATGAATATACATGAAGGTTCTCAATCAATCACACAACTCTCAAATTTATCATTCACACAAATATGTATAACATCTATTGTATTTTTGTAGATTTCCAAAGCAAGGGGGACGTTGAACATCTATTCTCTCTTTGTAGATTTTCAAAGCAAGAGGGACTTGATATTTTTTAACACAAACACCAACAATATCATGAATATACATGAAGGTTCTCAATCAATCACACAACTCTCAAATTTATCATTCACACAAATATGTATAACATCTATTGTATTTTTGTAGATTTCCAAAGCAAGGGGGACGTTGAACATCTATTCTCTCTTTGTAGATTTTCAAAGCAAGAGGGACTTAGGGATGATCACCCCTTTTGCTATGGGGTATAGAGCGCTTTTTATCTTTTTATTTTATCTTTTTTTTTTTGTTTTGAGTTTTTATGGCTAATGATTTTTTTACCCATTGTAAACTATTTTTTATTAAGGAATTAAGGTTGTAATCTCATCTACGTTAATGGATTAGGCTTTTGGATGTTATAACATTGTATTGTAAACAATGAAGATGATACAATGAGATAGAAAGTGGAGAAACTCTTAAGTAGGTTGGCTTTTTTGGTTTTTGGTTTCCAAGGCAAATCTTCGAGTACAAGGTGTGAACCATTGTTAATTCTTTTGTTTTTTTATTCAGTATTTCTTTTTTTACATAGGTTAATCAAACTAACTATTCATTTGGTATACGAGCAAGGTTATTGGATTTAGGGGGATGCCTTTGTTGCTAGGGTTGAGCTCATCCTGAGAAGAGCAAGGGTATCTTGGGTTTACGATAAATATGTGTTGGAGTGGGGGAGCTTTGTATATAGTGAATCTTGTGGCAAGCAGTTCAATAATAGAAATAGAGAAGTTTAATGGCTAGAGTTTTGAGTTATGCAAGCTAAAGATGTAATATCTTCTTGTGTTTAGACTTGCTCATATTTTGTCACTAGGTAGATCTATGTAATGTTTTGTTCATTGATGATTTCTCGAGAACACGTGGGTTGTGTCTTCCATAAAGAAATATGAGGTTTTTGGTAAATTTAAAGAGTTTAAAGCCCTTGTAAAAAACTCGATAGAGAATACAATAAAGATGCCGAGGATAGCTAATGGTGGAGAGTTTTGCATAAATAAGTTTTATAAATTCTGTAGGAATTATGGAATATCAAGGAAAAATACTACTCCATGGACACCTCAACATAATGGAGTTGTAGAAAGAATGAACACAATACTGATGGGGAAGGAAAGCAATATGCTCATAGGTGTAGGGTTATCACATGAATTATGGGCAGAGGCAATGGATATTGTATGTTACTTGGTAAATCAATCACCTACATTAGCATTGGTTGGCAAAACACTACATGAGATATGGATTGGTAAAAATACCTTCTTAAATATCTCAACATTTTTTGTTGTGATACTTATGTGCATGTTCCAAAGGAAAATAAGAGTAAGCATGCTAATAAAACTGGAAAGTGTATGCTAATATGTCAAAACCAGGGATGAAACATTGGACATCAAAAAATAGGTTCTTCAGATATTTGTGTGGGACTTCATATTATGCAAACTTCTATGAAAACTGGCTTTGATGATGCAAATTGTGCTAGAGATATTTACCGCATAAGATATACAAGTGGTTATATTTTTAACTTACTTGGTTGAGAAATTAGTGGGATGAGTAAGAGGTAAGGTATAGTTGCATTGTCAAATACATAAGCTAAACACATGGCTACCACTCATGAAAGTAAGGAATCCATGTGTTGTAAATATTGTATTCATGTATTGGTTATGCTCAAAAAATAACGAGAATAGGTTGTGATAGCTCAAGTGAAATTTTGTGACAAAGAACCCTACTTGTCATTATGAGACAAAGCATATTGTTGTACACTACAATTTGTTAGAGACATGATTGAACATAATGAAGTATATTTGGAGAAGATTGATACCTTCAAGAATGTTACAGATTCATTGACAAAATATGCTAGTATTGAAAAATTCTCATGGTGTAGAGAATCGATGGGCATTGTTGCCTCTAGCAATTAGTTACATGAATGCTTTCCCTTCCCCCTCTTTTTTACATAATACAACAAGTGGGAGGATTTCAAAATGCCTTGTAATCTTTGTAGGTTGCCAAAGCATTGTGGGTACGGGCGGTGATTACCCCCTTGGATAGGAGGCTCCAAAGCCCCCACAATAAAATTTTAGGTTTGTTTTTTATTTATTTTGAGATTTTTCAACCAATGGTTTTTTGGTCCATAGTAAATTGATTTCGATTAAGGAAGTTGGGTTGAATATAATCCAAGTTAATGGATTATGGTTTTCGATGCTATAATATTCTATTGTAAACAATGAAGATAATACGATGATATCTAAGAGAGTGCAGAAGCTCTCAAGTAGGTTGGTTTTCTCAATTTTGGGTTTCTAGGGTAAATATTTATATACTATGTGTGTGAGACATTGTTGATTCTTGTGTTTTACATTTTATTTTGTATTTGATTTCTTACACATGTTTACCATACTCTTCAAATATCTAACAACAACAAATGTCTTTCTAGATTCTATAATAACTTAGATTCTTTTAGCACTAAGAACAATAACATGTTTTTTCAAATGAGCAAGGTAATCATAACCATGATAAAAAATTATTGAAACAATAAAAGTATCACATGAATAATTTATCAATAAATTAATAATATTCATCTCATAACACAATTCATAGAGGGTAACATTATCGATTCCCACAATGATCAATGACCCGTTTCATCATTGACATTGACACCTCTAAACCATCAACAACATTTACTATCATATATCAATGATAAACTAGTGAAAACCATTAAAATATCTCAAATCCCTTATATAAACTTTGTATGTATTCCACCTAATTGTTTTGAGGGTTGGTTGCATTTACAATCCATTACCCCCTTTTTCCCACTCCAAGTATTGTGTATTGTATGCTTATCCAAAGTACATGCTCAAATTTCACTAACATTGCATACAAAACAATTATTAGGCATTAACCATGAGGCAATAAATTCAAACCAAAATCCAAAAGGTTGTTCACATTAATCCCGGTTTCACTAATGAAACAAAACAACATACGAAACACATTCAAGCCCATAATGCCTCTTGGTCTCCCTCGATGAACAAGGTCTAATCAAGAGTAAAGTTGGGTGCCTTCATGTGGAATTATTTGGTCATACTGCTCCTTGCTTTGGAGATGCTACATGCTTTGATATTTCTTGATGCTCTAATGCCATTGTGCATGTCGATTCTACATGTGTTGGTGAGCCTCTTGATGTTAATGGTATTTTTTTCTCAATGGCCCTATAGCGGGATAACTCAACTGTATACCTTCAAAATGTGTGGTATTCCTCTCCCATTTTGATATGCATCTATGCATCTCTCTTTCCAATTGGAAGACTAATGCCATTTTTTTTAGTTTGTTCCTAAAGTATGCTCACCTTTTTCCCACACTTATGTCTTAATAGTCGCCAATTACATGGAAAGTTCTTGAATATATTTATTATTCTAACTGCCATGATTAATATAGATTAGATTTACACAAGCTTCAAAATAATCCACTTTTCTTCTCAACATTGCCTCAAACTCCTTTGACAATGTAATCATATTGAGTTATTCTTTGTTTATGAAAATGATCATCCAAAATCTATCTTGCGTAGTCACCAAAACATGGATTGATTACATGGTGTGAACCCTTCTCTAATAAAAATATTCTATAAGGGTAATCATCTATATTGTATTCATTAACATTATTCTCTCTCTCTCTCTCTATCTTATTGGAAATTTGGTCAATGTGAATGTCGGGCTCATAATTGTTTAACGCATCATTTCTCCTCCATCGTAACTATGTTTCTCTCTAATTGTAATCTATGGACACTGAAGATTATTTTGTCGTATGGAATGCCTAAACAAGTTTACAAGGAATAAGGTTAGTTTATGGGAACTAATAATGTATATTGGATCCACCAACCACCACTTAAGTGCGTGGAAGTAGAAGAAGATGCCTTTTAATCCTACCCCTAACACAAGTAAGACATGCATAAACAAAGGAGTAGTTAGAGGTAGTGGACAAGATGGCATGCCCAATCAATGAATAACTTTATCATTCAAAAATTAGGTCACATTATGATCTAGAGAATATCTTGACTTCAATGTATTAAGACACAAATTATGGATGTAAGAAAGGAAGAAGTTAGAAGGATCGTGTGGGTTTTGGCAAGATTAGAATTTGGGGAACATGCCTTATAGATCTACTAGACCGTGAGGATACAACCTTGGTATTCTTATAAGGAATTGACATATTGGAGGAATAATAAATCTATAGTACTTTCAATGACTTGAATGAGAATCCTAAGAAGCCAAAGAAAGTGTTGTCAAACCAAATAGATTGAGCTTTTTAAGGGAAAATATAAAATGGTTCAAATATGTGACCTAAGAGATTAATGAGTTCAGACAAAATTATAAGGATCTCAACAAGGAATAATAAGAGATAAGGAGGAAAAAGAGTTGTAAAATGAGCATTGGTGAGGCAAGTGGTAGGATTTCGAAATGTCTTGTAATCTTTGTAGGTTCCCAAAGCATTGTGGGTACGGGAGGTGATCACTTCCTTGGATAGGAGGCTCCAAAGCCCCCAAAAGAAAATTTTAGGTATGTTTTTGGTTTATTTTGAGATTTTTCAACCAATGGTTTTTTGGTCCATAGTAAATTGATTTTGATTAAGGAAGTTGGGTTGAATATAATCTAGGTTAATGGATTATGGTTTTCAATGCTATAATATTCTATTGTAAACAATGAAGATAATACAATGATATAGAGAGTGCATAAACTCTCAAGTAGGTTGGTTTTTTCAATTTTGGGTTTCTAGGGTAAATATTTATATACTATGTGTGTGAGACATTGTTGATTCTTGTGTTTTACATTTTATTTTGTATTTGATTTCTTACACATGTTTACCATACTCTTCAAATATCTAACAACAACAAATGTCTTTCTAGATTCTACAATAACTTAGATTCTCTTAGCACTAAGAACAATAACATGTTTTTTCAAATGAGTAAGGTAATCATAACCATGATAAAAAATTATTGAAACAATATAAACATCACATGAATACTTTATCAATAAATTAATAATATTCATCGCATAACACAATTCATAAAGGGTAACATTATCGATTCCCACAATGATCAATGATCTGTTTCATCATTGACATTGACACCTCTAAACCATCAACAACATTTACTATCATAGATCAATGATAAACTAGTGAAAACCATTAAAATATCTCAAATCCCTTATATAAACTTTTCATCCTAATTGTTTTGAGGGTTGGTTGCATTTACAATCCATTATCCCTTTTTCTCCACTCCAAGTATTGTGTATTGTATGCTTATCCAAAGTACATGCTCAAATTTCACTAACATTGCATACAAAACAATTATTAGGAATTAACCATGAGGCAATAAATTCAAACCAAAATCCAAAAGGTTGTTCACATGAATCCTGGTTTCATTAATGAAACAAATCTACATATGAAACACATTCAACCCCATAATGCCTCTTGGTATCCCTCGATGAACAAGGTCTGATCAAGAGTAAATTTGGGTGCCTTCATGTGGAATTATTTGGTCATACCTCTCCTTGCTTTGGAGATGCTACATGCTTTGATATTTCTTGATGCTCTAATGCCATTGTGCAAGTTGATTCTACATGTGTTGGTGAGCTTCTTAATGTTAAGGGTAATTTTTTCTCAATGGCCCTACAGTGGGATATCTCAATTGGATACCTTCAAAATGTATGGTATTCCTCTCCCATTTTGATATGCATCTATGCATCTCTCTTGAATCAGAATACTAATGCCATTTTTTTAGTTTGTTCCTAAAGTATGCTCACCTTTTTCCTACACTTATGTTCTTAATAGTCGCCAATTACATGGAAAGTTCTTGAATATATTTATTATTCTAACTACCATGATTAATATAGATTAGATTTATTTAATCCACTTTTCTTCTCAACATTGCCTCAAACTCCTCTGACATTGTAATCATATTGAGTTATTCTTTGTTTATGAAAATGATCATCCAAAATCTATCTTGCATAGTCATCAAAACATGGATTGATTCCATGGTGTGAACCCTTCTCTAATGAAAATATTCTATAATGGTAATCATCTATAATGGTAATCATATATATTGTATTCATTAAAATTCTCTCTCTCTCTCTCTCTCTCTCTCTCTCTCTCTCTCTCTCTCTCTCTCTCTCTCTCTCTCTCTCTCTCTTATTGAAAATTTGGTCAATGTGAATGTCGAGCTCATAATCGTTTAACGCATAATTTCTCCTCCATCGTAACTATGTTTCTCTCTAATTATAATCTATGGACACTGAAGATTATTTTGTCGTGTGGAATGCCTAAACAAGTTTACAAGGACTAAGGTTAGTTTATGGGAACTAAAAATGTATATTGGATCCACCAACCACCACTTACGTGTGTGGAAGTAGAAGAAGATGCCTTTTAATCCTACCCCTAACACTAGCAAGACATGCATAAACAAAGGAGTAGTTAGAGGTAGTGGACAAGATGGCATGCCCAATCAATGAAGAAATTTATCATTCAAAAATTAGGTCACATTATGATCTAGAAAATATCTTGACTTCAATGTATTAAGACACAAATTATGGATGTAAGAAAGGAAGAAGTTAGAAGGATCGTGTGGGTTTTGGCGATATTAGAAATTGGGGAACATGCCTTATAGATCTACTAGACCGTGAGGATACAACCTTGGTATTCTTATAAGTAATAGACATATTGGAGGAATAATAAATCTATAGTACTTTCAATGACTCAAATGAGAATCCTAAGAATCCAAAGAAAGTGTTGTCAAACCAAATAGATTGAGCTTTTTAAGGGAAAATGTAAAATGGTCCAAATATGTGACCTAAGAGATTAATGAGTTTAGACAAAATTACAAGGATCTCAACAAGGAATAATAAGAGTAAGGAGGAAAAAGAGTTGTAAACTGAGCATTGGTGAGGTAGGTGGTACAATTTGTAGCTCTTGAAGTCCAAAAGGATAAGGCCACATGTTAAGAACGACTCATCTTTAATGGAGATCACTCATTCCATTAAGAAATCACAAAAAGGGCAAGAAATCCGTATTTAGTTTAGTGGGTTTGGGTGATTGAAGAGTTGGGGTTAGTGATGGTCTCGACAAGAAGAAAAAAAAGGCATGAGTGCATGAGGTTCAATTCTAAATAAAGAAGAAGAGATGAATGCGTCAATACAAAATTATAAGGATATCGACAAGGAATAAGAAGAGATAAGGAGGAACAAGAGTTGTAAAATGAGCATTGGTGAGGCAAGTGGTACAATTTGTATCTCTTGAAGTACAAAAGGATAAGTCCATGTTAAGAATGGCTCACCTTTAATGGAGATGACTCATTCCATTAAGAAATCATCAAAAAACAAAGGCAAGAAATCCATATTTAGTTTAGTGGGTTTGAGTGATTGAAGAATTGGGGGTAGTGATGGCTTCGACAAGAAGAACAAGAAGGCATGAGGGCATGAGGTTCAAGTCTAAAGAAAGAAGAAGAGAAAGAATAAAATCAATGAAGTTGAGGGTGTGAAAAAGATATAAAATTTGGGAAACAAATTTGAGAAATAGTGATAAGGAAAAGTAGAGACAATAGGGTTTGCAAAGGAACCCAATGAAAAAAAGATATATACAAAGGAAAAACAAAAAAACAATTGGATAAAGACAAATGATCGATTTACATTGACTTTAATAAGGAAGAAAAATAAAAATACATAATAGTGTGATAAGAAACTCTTTAATGATTGATAAAGATATAAATGCAGTCTATCGAACTCCTTCATTAATGAAAAAGTAGTTGGAGGATGTGATAAAGATAATATAACAATAATTAAAATCCCCTTGTAAAAAAAAACATTTAGTTAAACATAACAACAAATAAAAAATATGATTAAAGAAAAGAAAAAGCAAGAGATAAAGACAAAAAATAAATTGTTGTCTTTTAGAGTTTGACTACCTTGCTATGATTGTCACCATAAAAATCAACAAGACTATCGATAATGTTAAGCCACATGACGACTATATCTTGTTAAAGGTGTGCAAGTTTATTTAATTATAGCAGATTCCACATATATCTATATGAATGCACACTATAACACCCATAGTTGGATGTTCTCAATTAACTTGAAATGAACCCATAATTTATGAAATAACCCACATATCCGTAGATATACAATGATGTATAAATTGATAGATAAATTATACGTTTTTACATTGAGGCTTGCCTTTATAGGCTTGAGCATGTCAGGGTTACAGCCTTTCACTTAGTATTAATAACTATAAATAATATATTATTTTATATTTGTTACACTCTTTGTGAAGAATTATTTATTTAATGTTTTTATTTATTATATATTTTTGTTCATTACATTGCCTCTCCCTTAGAATTGCTTTGTCCTAAAAGCATAGTTTATTGTATGACTTTGTTCTCTTACTCGTAATGACTTTTCATGATGTTGTGAGCTCGAAACTATGATGCTTGATGAAACTAGGTGGTATAATCTTCAGATTGCTGAACTAGTGTGTTGCATTTTTTGGGAAGTGATCCATCCCAAATCTACCTTCATTGGAATTGTTTGATGATCGTATGCTCGTACATAGCTTCTTAATTTGGGCTTCAATAAAATTTGTCGATGTTGTTTTTGTTCATTTTCAAGGTTGTAGTTTGCTTGTCTATAAGAAGAATGATGTTTATTTTCTTCTTTAGTTTGATGTTGGTTGTATCGACTTATGTGATTTGGGTGATGATAAGGCATTCGAGCCATTTGTGGAACCCTTGTAGAAACTTCAATTGTTTGTGATTCTCGCGATTTACTAGTTGAGAATAACTATGGGGATTTTTTAACTTCTCAATTTTTAATTTTTGTATTTGTTCAGTCAACCCTTGATTCAAATTTTGTAAGCGAGAATTTTCTTCATTTTTTTGTAATAGATTCTTATTGAATTCATTTTGGAGATCCACTTCCTTTTGGTGGAATTCCTCTTGGATTTCTTCTTGTGATCATTTTTCCTTTTTTAATTTCTTAATCTATGCGATCAAGTCTTGGCTATGATTCTTCAAACCCAAACCCACTTTAAGAAACCACACGTGGTTTCACTTTTACCCTTTTTTTTTTTCCTCCTTTTAGTTTTTCTATTTTTATTTTTTTTTCACTTTTTTTAACTCTCTTTCTTTCCTCGAAGGTCAAAGGCCTAATTCAAGGAAGCCTTGGATTGGATCTGATACCACTGTAACATCCATAGTTGGATGTTCTCAATTAACTTGGAATGAAACCGTAATTTATGAAATAACCCACATATCTGTAGATATAAAATGATGTATAAATTGATAGATAACTTATAAGTTTTTACATTGAGGCTCGTCTTTATAGGCTTGAGCATGTGTAGTGAAGGGTTACACCCTTTCACTTAGTAATTAGTAGCTATAATTGATATATTATTTCATAGTTGTTACACTCTTCGTGAATAGTTATTTATTTAATTATTAATGGTTATTTAGCGTTTATTTATTATATATTTTTGTTCATTACACACACACATGTATGCACGTGTAAATTCTAACTATTGATTCCAACATATTAATCATTTTTTTATGCAACATATTTATCTTATGGCTTTACAAGTCTGTTGTATGTAAAAACTTCCCTAATGACTTATGAGTATCTAGGTCAAGGTTGTCAAATTGTGTATGTCAATAAATTTATTATTGTTAGTCCTTGCATAAACATAATATTAACATTATTATTTAATATTTATAAAGTTTTTAAATATTTATATGTTGTAGAATGAGAATATCTATGATATCATTATATTATGTTTCATATTAATTTGATATGTAAATAACTTTAATATACATTTTTGTTGATTTAATTCCTCATTGGTGAGAAGACAATGTAGAAAATGTTTTCACCTTATATAACGAACTCCCAACAAGTTTCACAAGCATGCAGGCGCAACTTTTAGTGCATTTAGTGAACACATTTCAAATTAGTTGATATTCACAAGCATGCAGGTGCAACTTTTAGTGCATTTAGTGAACACCTTTCAAATGAGTTGATATTCTCAATGTTACAGGGGTTTTTTCTTAAAAAGGCACATTCAAGAAATAAATACATTTTTAAGAAAATAATCCCAACATAAAACAATAAATTTATGTTTAATAGTTGGATATGTATCATGTAATCAACAATTTAAGTTTATTCAATATGTAAATCTCCACCCATGTAGAAATTAGAAATTAGGTAACCCACTATCATGGCCACTATTGATAAAATGATTATTAGAAAGTATAACACAATATTTTCACTAATTTTTAGTTTAGGTTTCTCCTTATCTCATCAATACTAGAATATAGAAATTAGAAATTAGGTAGCCCACTATCATGACCATTATTTATTAAATGATTATTAGAAAGTATAACACAATATTTTCACTAATTTTTAGTTTAGGTTTCTCCTTATCTAATAAATACTATATATTTCATATTTTTGGTGGTTTCCTAAGCATATGATGTACTTAAGTAATATAAAGACAGGTTGTTATGCTCATGTAATTTTATTATGTAATTCTATGTGCTCCTAAATATTATACTTTTATAATTATGATTCAATGGGAACTATAATTTAGTCTAGTGTTTCATTATAATTTGGCTTCTCGACTTATAGTAGCATAACATTTCATAGAATAAGTTTATATTTATGATTTATTTAGAAATAAAGGTTTCTTGAAAGATAGAAAACATAATCCAAGGATGCTTAATGTAATTTGATATCACTTTTGTACCCATACTCATAATTGATTCCATCCTGTATATCCCCAATTGCCACACTTATGATATACAAATCTAGCATCTACAAATATATCTTCTCTATTGTGATCCTCATCTCCCCTCACTCTTTTGAGGACATGAATTCCTTAGTTGTCCATACTTTAAAATTTAAATCAAACTTTTCCTACTTGCATATTGAATGTAGCATGTCTATTCACTTTTAGTAGTTATTCGTTCCTTTAATTCCCATCATGCTCTATGACACACATAATTTTATCATTATTCCATACAATGACTCTTCAAATATCGTTCATTGTCTAATACATATAGGTTTTTCACTTTATGCTTATTACTCTATATAGCTCCTTCTATTAGGAAAATTCTTGCTCCAAGGCATCTTTTGGTTCCTCAATGGAAGTATTGATTGATTCCATGAATAATATTTCCTTTATGACATTTTTTTCTTAAACATTACTTTCAATAGGCCTATCTATCATAATATCTTTATCAATATTTTTGGATCCTCTAACAATCCTTCAAATCTTAGTGTCTATCCTTTCCATCCTTATCCAATGGTGCCTTGTTTGTTTGCCTTGTCTTTCTCCCATACAAGATTCTTAATCATATTCCCTTCATCAAAATATATAATCACTATAGATTAATTTATATTCTATATGGATATTTTCTTGGACTTCTCAAATGTTTTCTCCCATTCCTTATTTTTCACTTTCTTCCCATTTAAATTGTTTTCATAAACTTTCCATCAAAACATGTGGTAATATTGTGCTATCCTATATTATCAATATCTCTTTACTTTGACTCTTTCAATGGCATTATAATGCTTATTCTCCTTATGCGTTTGTCCAAAGTTTTGTCCACTTCCATAAGCTTCTTCCATCAAGAATTTTGGTGCTACATGCCTCTCCAAAATATTTATGACTAAAATATGAACCCATTAATGTGTGGTCCAAGTACTAGACTTCTCCCCATGCTCTTTCTTGACAAAAAAAATCCTTTTCAGTTCCTCCCCTTCTTTAGGGCCCATTCCATTGGAAATTCTATCTTTTTGTGACTATTTAGTTTCACTAGTGATTCTTTTCTTAGTTTTACCCAATGATATTTTCTATGATGAAATATTCAACACATATGTGTCATTTCCTTAAAATGAATTTATCTTCCTATAAAATTGATCCATTAGGAGTCTCAAGCTAATCCATATACCCATAATATCTAGTGACTAAATTCTTATGTCTACTCCAATGATAACCACTTACCACTCATACTTAGTCATTTTTATAAACTTAGTTAGTAATTTTTTATAAACTTACCCTTGATTTTATAAAATTAGTTCTACATTTTTATAAACTTACCATTAGGCTTCTTTATTATATTTATGACCAATGTTCTCCCAATGATTGAATATTGGTCTATACTAATGTGAATTTTGAATGATATACAACAAAGTGGAACTTATCCCATTTCTTAAGTTTTGCTATTTCCACTTTATCTCCTCTTTCATGATAATCCTTATGCGTCTCGTTGAACTCAAATATCTCCAATGGTTCCTACAGAATTCACAAAATGAGTTCAATAAACAATTTTATTCTAGCTTTATTGTAGTTGATTCCCATCGTGTTGTATTTGGTTTTACACTTATGAATGTTAATGACCCTCCTTTCAACCTAAATTGGGATTTCGTTGCTAAAATTTCAAAACTCGTGCCTTAGTATTCCTCTTCAACAATGCACTTGACACCATTGTTTTCCACAAGGTTTATTAGGACTACTCAACCAAACTTAATGTCCGTCTTAACCATGAAATGGATTCCACTATGATCCATTCACTTGGATGAGGTATGCAAATCCTTCCTTAGTATCTAGATTTGTTGATACATTGACAAAATTCTTCTTGAGTTTGTTTTAACTAAGTCAATCATACTTGAGATTTTTAATCTTGTACCTCCCATGAATATCATACATCAAGATCCATTGTCACTCAAAGAGGTTGTTTTGATTAATCTTATTGTCATGGATATACTATATTATTCTTTGTTTAGGAAATGTACTAGAATTTTAACAACAACTAGTCTTCCTTCAACCTGACAATTACTCTATTATATTCTTCAAGGATTTTGTTGTCTACCCCATATTCTTAATGTATACTATTAGAGAGGGAAGCCATGAATCCGTAGGTATGTTGGATTCCTTGCCAAAATAAATTATGAACGATATGTTTCCTTTTATGTTATTTCATGCTATCCTATAATCCTAAAGAAAAACAAGGATCCTATCATCCCAATACCTTATTTTATGTTATATAGCTTAGTCAATACACCCGCCAAAACCCTATTGGTGCTCTCATCCTTCTCGTTCTCTCTTTGATAGTATGGACTTCTCTTATGGTGCATGGCATTAAAAAATTTCGTCCTTAATCATATATGTTTTAAAATGGGTTCCTGTGTTTGATTAATGATATATATTGAAAAACCAAACCTATAGAACACATTCAAATAGGAAATTATTTGTTATAGGTGAAGGGAAATTTTAAGGATCCATAATTTTTTTAAGTGTAGAAACCTTTCAAAATATTACTAATTATCAAATTTCCAACCATAAATTGTTTAATGATATTAAAAAATATTCAAATTTCTAAGGGTTTTATATAGTTTAGAGTAAAAAAATTTAATCTTATGGAATTTGGGTGAATCATATTTAAGAAACAAATGGAAAATGGAGAATATGTTTTTGAAAAAACCTCAAAAATTAACCCATAGGCTAGATTTTTCCCCTAAAATTTTCTCTATTATAGATACTGAATTAGCTTTCACATCCCTAACATATGCCTTCTTTATAAAGGTATTTGTTGTAATAATTTTATATTAGGATTATTTCCTCTATGTTGGAACAGAGGGTCCATAAAGTCCAATGTCAAGTTCTTCAACAATTGCATCAATGGAAGGATGTGTTTTAGATAATGAAATCCCCCAACTTGTGTGTTATGAGTAGCCTTTTAGCATTGTTGATAATTCCTCATAAACTTAAAGCAATCATTTTTTTAAAAATGACCACCATAGATATGAGTAAATGATCTTTTGCGATGACCTTGTTGCCTACAAATGTCCTCTAGTAATTCCATAGTGTTCCTCATGCACACGGTTATGTGTATTAGCTAGTTAAATGAACCTACTTAAGATTCCTTCAAGTCCCAATATGTATACTACAAGATTCCTTCAAGTCCCAATATGTATATTATTGTTGCCTCTAGCTTGAACTTGATACTCTTTGCACAAAATTTCTTCTATATGTAGTGTTTGTCCCTCTTAGTGACCTGTTATTATTGTTTAGAAAATAATGGACATGAACAAACTAGCGTTAAATAAATATTCTTCTCCATTAAATTTCTCCTCTCTGCGTTGAATGAAAGAGAGGTGATCAAAATTAACATACACTTTTTAGAATTATATAAAACTCAAAAGTATGATATCAAAAGTGGATGAGCTATTAGAAATGGTGTATCCACTATATACTTTTAAGTTTGGTGATCGAGAGAGAAATCAAACTTACTGGTTCATAGATAGTGTTTAAGGTTTCTAAAGCACTATACATATCATGGCTAATACTTCCTTCTTGTAGTAATACATGGCTTTTATTGGTGCTAACTTCTTCCTATCAAAGTAGATTGGACATGATCTACTCCTTTATATAATTTGTGTCTAGGAAACTCTAATAGATATGTTTGATGCATCTACATGCACATGCAAATGTTTTTTTTAATATAAAAAAACTAATATGTTTGTATCGATGATCTTATTCTTCAAATTCTAAAATATTTATCAAGATTCAATTGTCCACTAAAATGCCATCTCTTTATTCAAGAACATCTCCATGGGTGATAATATGGAAACATATATATTGGCTTTGGAGGGATTTGTTGGTGGCTACAAGACCCTTATGACCTTTAATTTGGCTATATTTATCACCATTCATTCCTTAAGAGGTAATGTCTCTAGTAAGCTTTTAAAAGGTTACAATAACATGTATTCTTCTGGGGTTATCATGTAATGTGCCTAGGGAGGATCCCAACTTTCCACCCATCTTAGGAAAGCGTTTCCTTGAAATCTTGTTATGAGGAGATACAACCATAAACCAAGCTCCTTGGACAAGTGTTGGCCTCAATAATGAAATAAGCCAAGGAACCAAGGTCCCATGTAAAAGTGCTAGTCATCATGCTGAAGTAGCCCAAGAAGTTCCACCATGAACATAATATGTCCCATGTACTAGTGTTGAAGTATCCAATGTCACATGTCAAGTACTAACAACAATAGTAATGTAATCCAGGGAGCTCATCAATAGAACTTGGTCCCATGTCTAAGTACTCATGTTGGTTTTTGACAAAAGGTACTTCAGCTTAATGCCCGATCGAGAGTGGTTCTCTAGATTCCTAACATGCTCATGTGGATCCATATGTGTGTGTGTGTATTCCCATTAGATATAGTTTGGGTGGTTGGGAGGAATGAATGTTACCCTCTCAACCTAGGTTTAATTCCTTGTAAGTGACAGGTTGAGCCCTTAAATGGGTCCTACATGATGCTCTTGTTGTTTCCCCCCCAATGTATTGAAAAATCTTGGCCATCCCATGTTCTCTCGTGGAATTCGAGGAGGTTTTTCATAGATGTAGCGAGCACTGATATCTGGTGATGTGAACCACACGAAAAAATTACACACGCACACACACACACACATCCTTAACTCTTATTATTGAATCACAACAAGATAGAACTATTAAAATTCAGAAAATTCATACACACAATAGACAACACAAAAATATTTTGGAAGCTTACATGGACGATTATAAACATGATATTTGTTTATAACACTCTAATTTTTTCATGGAATCTATGTAATATGATCATCATATTTAGTCTAAGAATAGGGATACATTACCACTAGAACATATGTAGGATGTAGAGTTAGAATTGTACATCATTGGGAAACCCTATCTCAACCTACTTGAATATCAGTGTCACATAAGGAAATGGATTAAAGAAGAGCAAAATGACCATGTTTTGGTTGTAATAGAAAATGGTCAAAAGAGAGTAAGTGTAAAAAAAAATCACTTGGAAGAATAATGATGAAAATGAAATTGAGGCATCCACAAAAATGGGTGAATAACTTGTGAACTAATAATAGTAGGGGAAATATGTAGAAAATATACACAACATAGATCTAGATAGACATGAAATATCATTTCGTGCAAATTTGTAGGTGTGTCAACACATCAAATCCTCAAATTGTAGGGTAAAATAACAAGAAAAGAGTCATAGTACTTGTTTATTTAGGTAGTACACATAACTTCATTGATAAAAGGTTTCCATAGCACCTCAATTGTTTTTATGTATCTAGCGATAAATTTTCAAGTATTGGTTTCTAAAGGGGGGGCTGAATTAATATTTCCTACTTTTTACTTATTAATTCCAATTGATATTAAGCACACATACTAATTATTTAATTAAGCAATATATGATGTACAACAAACCCTTATGAACACAATATTTTATCGTGGAACCCAATAGGGAAAACCACAAACTCTTTCTATAATGAAAAATTATATTTACAATAGTTTTTGCAAGCTACAGCTTGTTGGAAGCATCAATCCCCAAGTTTCTCAGCTACAACTAAAGGATGCTACAACACCATGGTTTATTCCTGCTCCAATAGACAAATATGCTACTATACCCTATTTACCAACTACAACTGGAAGGAGGATACAACCCCCTTGCAGGACTCTAGCCTGCCCTAGCACCACCCTACCTCCCTAATGTGTTTATATCAATATTCGAGATCTTTCATTCTTCAATTTTGTCATATATATAATTCTTTGTTTTCTTCATTCTTTGTCTTCTCTTGCTACTACATAGATCTGGACTGCAAACAACTTCAATTCTTCCCCGTTAATCTCTAACTTCTGTTATGCAGTTATTCATATCGAATATGCAAACATTCTGGTCTCTTCCTCTGGTATCAATGTTGGTTCAAGTATTCATCTCAAAACCCAGCATGCACTCTACTTCTTGTTCTTTCTATACCTTCAATCTGAACTTTTGAGACCTACTTTTTCATCCATCTCAAATATTATATAACTTACCCTTTAATCATTGCATTTATTCAAAATGAGCTCATGCCTTTTCATCACTGTGCCTCTTCAAAACATAATTTCTTGTTTCTTAAATTAAACAATGAATTATATGTTTTTTCCTTATTTTTGACAAATCAATATTTCGTACGTGCGAGCACCAAGGAGGAAATTGATACCACAACAATATGGTCAGATCACTAGGGAGCATGCCCATGTCATATGGAGAAATTATCAACACAAGGACACTCTTTGATGGGAATTTCCAAATGTCTTTTCAACTTTGTGATTTTAACACAGCCAATTTTCTATTTGTTCTTAATATGCAAAATAATATTTCCCTACTTTTGGAAGATTGATCTCTTGCATATGTGACCTTCATAAGGAAAAATGAGAGTATTAATGGATATAAATTTCAACAAGGAACAGATCCATGTCACCTTTTGAATTTTTTGATACACACACATCATCTGGCGGGCATTTGAAACTAGCTTTTCAAACTGCCAATTCAACACTTTGACTAAATTGCCAAACCCTAGGTCGACATGATGATATTTTTATTTTCATAAAATTTGTGTGTGAGACATCCAATGGGTATAGGACAACAAGTTGATTCCATAAATACCAATTTCATCCTCTGAAGATTCTTTCTCTCTCCTCGACAGGCATTTTACTGGAGTAGTGCAAATCAGTCTGAGAGGCACTTTTGGCAGATTAATATCTTCCACTTTAAAGACACTTTGGACAATATGAGAACATTTTTGGATGAAGTAAACAACACTATAGATATACAAAATCTAAAACATTATTTAATACATCAACCACAAGAGATGGCAGGCATTTTACAAAGGTCACTTAGCGAGTTTTATCTGTAATTTTATACTCACAATTTGTGCAATTTCTAAGGTGGATTTTTTATTTCACCAAAATATTGAACCAGTGACACTAGATGATTTAGTACACCTCAATGAGCACACCTAAGTTGATTTCACTCCGAGACTCATCTTCATTTTCTCTAAGCAGACATTTTACTGAACTTGGTGCAAAACAATCCAAAATATGTAAAATAAAGAATAAAGAAGCTTATCCTAACCATGTTATACAAAAAAAATTATATAATGATGCGGAAAACATATTTCAAGAATTAGCTGCACAAGAAGTAAATGATGATGGTCGATAGAAGATGTCTCAAGAATTAATTAATTTAATAAATACGGATAATTCTGTTGCAAAATTAATCATGTAGACAAACAAGCTAAAATCATATGAATATAAAATATTCAAATTATGATGACCCTATAGTCGGCCTCGAAATTGAAGTTTACCACGTCGTCCTTGACTTCAAATCGTAGGTAAACATCATGGCCAAGGACATATGAGAACAATTAGGAAAATCTAGACTTAAAGAATCTGACATATATTTGAAATTAGTCAAGATCAAGGACTAATTGATCCCATTGGTGTCTCAAAAAATGTCGACACTACTATTAAAGGTATCACTACAAAAGTCGACTTTAAGATTATTAATCCCAAGGAAGGATTCAACCTTAGTAAACCATCGGGTAGAAAGATGAAAACATCAATTTCAATTTCACTAGACAAATAAAAAATAAAAAAGATTAAAACTTAAAGAAAATAGGAAGAAAGTGATTGTTCCAATTCATCCATCACAAGGTGAACCATGGACATAACCTATAGATTTCCTTTGACACTTTATTTCTCATTGATCTTGTTATTATCATTCTTGAACTTATAAATGTTTAAACACCTTGTTATATTTATTTCTCCATCAAAACCTGTGGTATTCTTTGGACTTGAGATTCAAACAGGACCAAAGTAATTTCTCATTCAATGATTTATTACAAGAAAAATGGCCTCTTTACATGTCATTATAAATCATTCCACACACATATATTCTTAAACAGATTTCTGATGACTCCCAGAAGGAGTTATATTTTCTGAGTCATAGTACATTTCAAATATAGCATAAAAATCTAGTTACATTATATTCTGAATTTTTTCACAGATCTCTGAGCAACACAAAGCTCGGCCAAATCAATTATTATGTCCGCTATCTACTGCTGTTAAAGGTCTTCCTCTCTGCCCTACACTAACGCGCCAGAGCTTGACTGCTCCATCCAAGGCCTCCATGGGTTCTCACCATTGTCGAAATACATGTATGCAAGCCGGAATCCCATCTGATCCATGTAAGAATAGTTACATCAGCGGATCCAAGTACGAAAAGTATGGAACAAAGACCATACAATAAAAACCCCACTAGCCACTGTAACCAGTATTGAATATAATCGTAAGAGAATAAAATATCCAAAAGAACTAGATTACACTTACAAAGGATGAAAACCTGGAGTGGAATAAAGACGATACAAGAAGAATTAGCGTTGTAGAATTGAAAACCTTACGGACTAGGCCATTAATGTGGGATCCGACTTTATGGAAAATGATCTCAAATTGAAGTGATTGCAAAGGTATGTACATATGATGCCTGCCACTGCAGAAAGTTGAAAGAGTTACAATTTAACACAACAAAATATATGATCAGATACAAAAATACATAACGGAATAGAGCACCCAATAGAAGATGAAATGCTCACTGAATAACGAAACCAAACTAGATCAGTAACGTTATTACAATCTATACATAAGGAACAAAACCAAACTGGCTCAGGAATTCAGTCGTGTAGCACCGGCTGTTATATATTTCCTGTGAAAATATTCATTATAATAATAAATATATGTATTGATTTGATTACCTTTGCCACGTTATTGCTCATTGATCATGTTATTATCATTCCTGAGCTGATAAATGTTAAAAACACTTCGTTATATTTATTTCCCTATCAGAATCTGTGTTGTTCTTTGGACTTGAGATTCAAACCAGACCAAAGTAATTTGTCATTCAATGATTTATTACAAGAATAATGGCCTCGTTACATGCCATTATAAATCTTTCTGGATACAGATTTCTGATGACTCTAAAAGAGTTATAGTACATTTCGAATATAACATATAAATCTAGCTACATTATATTCTGAATTTTTTCACAGATCATATATATATTATGCCGGAAAAGTCATACATACCCAAATTCGTTCGTCTCAATTATTATGCCCGCTGTCTACTGCTGTTAAAGGCCTTCGTCTCTGCTTTACAGTAACGCGCCACAGCTTGACTGCTCCATCAAGGCCTCCAGTAAAAAGCATACCATCATTTTCATCGTCAAGGGTGGAAACGATGCATTTCACAGGGCCTCCATGGGCTCTCATCATTGTCGAAATACAGGTATGCGAGCCGGAATCCGATCTGATCCAAGTACGAATCGTTGCATCAGCGGATCCGCTGAATAACAGATTATTACCCCCTGTTGCCAGAGATAGAATTGCATGTTGTGGACCGCCAAGGATATTGATCTGGCGCATTTGTGAGAAAGAGTATCGCTCTTTTTCCCAGCAAACTATTCGACCGTTGGAAGTTCCTGCGTACAGAGCAGATCCATTCGCGTTCAGAGCAAGAGCTTTTACGGGCCCCGTCCCGTTTTCATGGCCAGGGCCGCTTTCACCACGAAGGGTTGTGAGGAGCATATGCGGCGACCGCCCAAATTTTTTTCTCCAGATCTTGACCCTGCAGTCATCTGATCCGGTGAAGACCAATCCGTCGGGGCCTACTATAACGGCGTTGACCGCGTCGTCGTGAGCATCGATTGTTTCAATGCATTTCAGATCTGATATTCTCCATACCTTCACAGTCTTGTCCCATGATCCTGAATAAAGAAAATCATCATGGTGGGCCAGCGAAGAAATGGCTGCAGTGTGCTTCATGGACTGAGCATTTTCTCGACCGTGTTTGCATCCAAAGACGTCGTGTTTTGGCTTCATCCAGCGATGTATAGTATCCATGAACGTCGGGATCGTCGCCAGCCGCTTGTGAACGCTGGGACTGGAATTCGACCGACTCCACACCCGGATCTTATGGTCTGCATGGGCGCTGAATACCTTATCGTCTGTAAGCACAATCGCCCTCACATTTCCACTTCCTGAGTCTAATCGACCGCACTCTTCAAATTTCCGTCGAAGGTGTCTCCAGGTTCGGGTGATATGGCTGTCGGATCCGGTGAAGAGATTCCCATCAGCAAAGGCCAAAGAGAATATGTGGCCACCATTTTTCTTCATCTGGGCGGTAAGCTTAAATAAAATAATTGGGTGAGCAGCTTCACTGCTCTCTGCCGGCTCAATTTCTGTAGCGGATGAAGGCCTGCCACCCAATATATAGTTCTCTGGAGTGAAACTCATCCTGTGTGGGGCAACGTTAGCAGAAATCCTGTGTGGGGGAACACAGTAAGACAGAAATCCTGAAATTGTTGGGATATAAATCGATATGATAAGTTGATGAGATCGAACTTAAATGAGTTCTTATATAAATTTATATTGCTTGGGTTGTACGGAATGTTAATAATTTTTTTAATTATAAATATTAGAAAATAAATATATAAAATTTTAATAATACGCTATATTTTTAAATATATATATATTTAAAATGTTATATAAAGTAATTTATTTATTAAAAAAATTCAAAACATTTAAAAAAATAATTAAAATTATGTAGTATTTAAAAAATACCCTATTAAAAAGATTAAAAATATGTTGTATTTAAAAAGTTCCGTATGTTGTATTTAAAAAATCCTGTATGAAAAGGACAATAAAATTATGTTGTATTTAAAAAAGTACCATATTAAAAAGATTAAAAATATGTTGTATTTAAAAGGTTCCTTATGAAAAGGATTAAATTTATGTTATATTTAAAAAGTTCCCTATCAAAAAGGATTAAAATTAGGTTCTATTTTAAAAAATATTAAAAGTATAGTGTGAAAAAAAATATTGAATGCGCTTACAATTGTCAAAGTTGAAAGTTAAATGTCAAAAAAAAAAATATTTAAAGTACATTGTAAAAAAAATGGTCAATGGTCAAAGTCTTGTTGTATTTATAAAATAACATGCTAAACAAAAATCAAACTTGGGTTGTACCGAAAAAAAGTCAAAGTTGGATTATATTTAAAAAGTAACATGTCAAACATAAAATTTTCCAAAACCCAAATTATCTTGAAAGTTGGGTTGTTCTAAAGGAATGTTGAAAACCCTAAACTATCTTAAAAAAAAAATAACGATGGGTTGTATTTAATTGTTAAAGAAAAAAGTAAAGCTGAGTTGTATTTAAGAAGTAATATGCCAAACATGAATGTTGAGTCTTAAAAATATGTTATATTAAAATGCAAATTGCCAAATAAAAATGTTGAGAGTACCAAACTGATTTTTAATAACAGTTCAATGTTGGATTGTATTTATAAAATAATTTGTTAAATAAGAATGTTGAAAACATCGAATTCAAAAAGGCCAAAGTTAGACTATATTTAAAAATGAACATGTCCAATATGACTCTTTAAAGCACCTAACTATCTTGAAAGTTGAGATACATTTAAAATTAACCTATTAAAGAAATGTTGAAAACACCAAACTATTTTAAAAAGTATTAAAGTAAATATGGTATTTCGTTCTAGCTGGTACATTATAATTTTGGAATCATGTAAATATGCAATTTAATTAAAAAACCCACAACCAGTTATGTCAATGCAACAAATAATGAAATGGGGGTATGATTTCCTAAGGATAAGGGGGGGATATTTAACCTTTGGGGCCATTGGAGAAAAGCCAAATGTCAAAGGGATAACCCATCAAACTGTCAACTACCTTTCTTGTCTCATTCACCCAATCATTTAATTCTGCCATAAATTGGTTGGGTTAGTTATTGCATGAGGATGGGCAAGGTATGGAAGTCAGAAATTCGAATTTGGGGAAAACCCATTTTTGGGGAAAAACGTTTTTGAACTTTGGGGCAAGTTAACACCCAAAATGCATGCCCGTTTGATCATACACCCATGTTCTTCATCTCCCCACGTGGTGGAATCTTGGGAGTTGTTTTACCTTTACGTTTTTTCCTGCTGTGTGTTCTCCTTCACGTTGGGGGATCCTGGGCATTTTCCTCATCATCATTCATCCACATTGGGGCTCTCTCAAGCGGTTGGTATTTTCTTGTGTGTGGCATTCACATTTTTGGGTTTGTTGTGTGTGTTTTCCTTCACGTGGGCAATCGTTTCTTCATTTTCCTCAGGCTGGTAATTCGTTTTTGTAATGATCTGTGGTTGGGTTTCTTCCCCAATGATTTTGTTGCATTCCTCCACTGTTCTCCAAGATGAAAATTGTTTTTGTGTTTCCCAACGATTTGGAGGAGAGACCACGTTCTATTGGGTGTTGTTGAGTCTATTTTTTCTCACGTTAGGGCCAAAACATCCCTAGGAATCGAATTGTTGTTAGGGTTTTTTTTTCACCCATCTTAGCAATTCATTTTGTTGCCAAACTATTTTCCTCAAACCCAGAAATTGTGTAATTGTTGTGTATGCATATTTTGGCTTTGGTCTAAACCGATTTGAGGAGTGGAAAGAGGTTCTGAGCTAGCATGATAAACCTAGTGTGTGAAGGGACCTCACATATAGATCTAGGGGGTTGGTTTCCTTCTTTGCATACCCTAAATAGCACTAGAAGGGAACACATAAATCGAGGGACTATGTAGCAGAGAAGGGGATGCTTCCTTGTGTTGGGTGGTTAGATGTTTAGAAGCCAGGCTAGATTTGGTGTAGGTTCCCATAGCTCTTTGGAGGAGCTCACTAGCTTAGTAGTCGGCCTTTCCATCTCTTTTGCAGCATGATAAGCCCAACTATGTTGGCTTGGCTGAATTTTGTGGTATCCTTGGTTATGTGTGAGCCTCCTAATGTTCCTTATCCCTTGTGGAAATCATGCCCATCTCGGGGGTGGCAATGCTGCTGAGAGATTGATGAGCACACTGGCCTATGGTTGGGTGGAGATTTGTAGAGACATAGATGGTTGCTGGACGATCCTCTTCATATGATAAGTATTCTTGTGTTTAAATCTCTGCATTTACATTTGATAATGAATTACAATGAACATGTTAATGAATGGATTGGATTTGCTTCCGCTATGTGTTAAATATTTATGCATTTGTGCATGTAATTACTTCAATGCATTTCATTTTATGTTCATGGGGCTAGTTTTTCTGGATTAGATAGTGGTAATGTTGCTTCCTATCCAGCCGGTAGAGGGGCGGGGACGTGACAAAAATCATGGCTAACGATGTACATTTCAGGGTTGTTGCTCAAAAGTGTGAATATATCATGTACGTCAGAGGTGATCAAGTGTGGTTTTGGTATGACAATGTTGTTGTATTGATCTAGGTTCCTACATGGTGTTGATACTCAATTCCATTGCAATAATAATGAATGACCCATTAAAATTTAAAAAGGAATGCATGTTCACAAAAATGTGTTCCCATTCCTTTTTACAATGGTTTAGCAATTTTCGAACTTCCACATAGGATGGAAAACATGGACAAGAAAGTGCACTTGTTAGTAATGTGAACATGTTATTTTTAATAAAATAATGTATGTGCCTTTATTTGTCCCTACCACTAGCCAACCTCCCCTCCATATTCCTCTCTCTCTCTGTCGCCTCCTCTATCTCGAAGATGATGCATTATGGTGATGGGGAGGTTATGTCCATGACCAAGGAATGCTTGTGTTTCCATAATGGATGAAGACAGTTGCAAATGAAGAATGGGGAAAATGAGGCTTGTGATCATTTTTAATTTTAATAAAATAATATGTGCACCTTTGTTTTCCCATAAAAAAATAAAAAGGGTCGTAGGACTAATTTTCCCCATTCTTCATTCGTGGTCATCTTCATCCATTATGGAAACGCAAACATGTCTTGGCCACATCCACAACCTCCCCGTCACCATACTTAATTATCTCCAAGAGAGAGGAGACTAGGCAGAGAGAGGGAGGGATGGGGGGTTAGTGGTAGGGGGAGGAGGAATATGAGAGATAGAGAGAGAGGGGAGTTAGGGGTAGGAGAGTAGGAAAGAGAGAGAGAGGAGGGTTAGGAGTATGGGGGTAAGAT